>CM046883.1:18919704-19003796 GCA_025688845.1 Cucumis hystrix
CATCCTTCGAGAGCACTAGACTGATATGTGCATCCTTCGGGAGCACTAGACTGATATGTGCATCCTACGGGATCGCAACTGTGACTGTGCAGGGTACACCATAGGATGCTAATAATTTATTTTTCCCCTAACGGGACCAGTAGTGGGTCTCTTACTGAGTATATTAATACTCACCCTTTTTATGTTTAACTTTTCAGGCAAAGGTAACACGAGGGGCAGACCGACGAGGGACAAGAAGGACTCGTGAATTGCCATTGGGGACTGTCTTTAAACTGCTTCTGCTGACGGTTTTAAAATATTTTGATTTAACTAAGTCTACAAATAGTTAATTTTTTTTGTAAACAGCATTTGAAATTTTGTATTTTTGAAATAGGGCCCGATTAAAATTTCCCTTCGTTTTCTTACTGTTTCAACTGAATCTTGCAATGTCTTTTGTCAACAAACGGTTTTGTGTCAAATTGACGACTTAGACGGTCCGTCCGAAAAGTTTAGGTCGTCACAGTGCACATCATAGCATATTTCTTGAATATTTGCTTACATATTTTTTGTTAGTAATCTTTAGAAAAACATAGTACATTTTTTAGTCTTTCTTTGTTATATATAGAAAAAAAATTGCATGCAATTTTCTTTTTTCTTTGCTTTCTTTAATGCATCTAGACTAGAAAAGAAAAGAAAAAGCAAGTTAGTTCATCAAATTTAGAATTTCACATCTACAATTTTTGTACCACTCTTAGAGAACCTTTAGAACCTACCTTAGATAATCATTTGAGCATTATAATGGGAGAAGATTCCCTAAAATTTTAAGTTCATTTTCTAACTAAACTATTTACTTCTCTTGTGCAGGAGGTTCCTGAAGATGTCGCTTGTGGAATATGTGGCTTCTAAGGCCACCGAAATGATCAATGCCTAATGTTTAAAGAGGTAAATGCCATGAGAGGTTACAACACGCCTACAACTCTGGATACACTTTCTCTCCCTCATCATCATCACAAGCTACGTACATAGAAGAATTAATCTCAGGCCGATTAGCTTATAGCTCAAATAGTTTTAAAATCAATTTTGAGAAGAATTTAGTTAAGTTGAGTGAATATACTATAAGTTCAACTGGAAGCATGAGAAATGACTTATCTAAGTTGAGTGAACAAACCGTTAGTCCAACTAGAGCCATGAATAATGATATAGAAACCATGAAAGCATCCATTTCTAAGATAGGAAATAAGCTTGATCAATTGACAACATACATTCTTGAAACTGAAAGGAAATGACGACCTTTCCACCTAACCCAACCATGCATACGTGAATGATAATACTTTAAGAGAGTGAAAGAATTTTCAATGATAATGATGATGTAAAAGTCCTCTTATGATCATGTTTTCTTAAGTGCGTTTGATACCTTAGAATCATTAGAGACACTTGAAAAGCATGATAAATTCAATGACGTTGTTGATCAAGCAACTTTAGAACATGTTGAAATGGAATTTGCTAAGAACGACCTAAGTGATGATGATCTTTCAATCTTCCTTGACTTTGTTACTAGTATAAATGATGAACATGCTTTGGTTGACAATGTTGTAACACATGAATAACAAGCTTTAGTTAATGATTTTGCATCTAGTAATGAGCATGACCTAGGAAGAAGAGCATTTTTCCATAGGGCATTGACATTGAAAATAATCTTGACACAAACTTCGAAATTGTTTCAAAACTTGATGATGAGAACTTTTTTGAAAATGACATTGGTACATTTGATGAACTTGCTTTGGATTTTGATATTGAATTTACACATAATCTTAATTTTGAGATTTTAGATGGATTTAATGATGATTTTGTTCATGTGAACTTTCATGAGAATTTTTTTCATGTGAACTTTGATGGAATGATTGACAACCCTCTAGATAACCATAATCATAGAACTTTGTTATATGAAAACTCGATCATTGATGAATCTATTAATAAATTTGCAGACAATGATGTTTATCATGATGATTTTGATAAGATTGATAAATCCTTAATTGAGTTTGACTTTAATGAATCTTACATTGAATTTGTTAATATCTTTGATGACAATTATGATATTTTTAATAAAGAAGAATTTATTTTTATCATTGATGATAATTTTCAATTTGAACCTGAAAAGTTTTCATTAAAAATCTATGAACATAATCAATTTTCTTCTCCATTTAATGATCTTACTTTTAATTCTATAATCTTTGAACCACATGATCCTCTCATAGATTTCATTTTTGCAAAAAAATATTCTTTAAATGAAAAGATACATCTCTTTCATGAAACAAGGATTGAATTGAACTTTCTTCCTTCCAATCTCCTTAACCTTTTACTTGATCTTTCTTACTTCCACTAATAATGACTTCTTTATGCATAAGCAAGGAAAGAAAAGAATAATAAAAATGAATGAAGGAACCAAACCACTCATTATCGATCCAGGATGAGTTGGTGAAAGAGATAAACGATCGAGCAATTGACCTGAAAAATTTGCACTTTCGGGAGGCAGTCATGCGTCAATTTACTGGGCAAAAGAGTGTGGTAAACGCTTGAATCGAAGAAAGGGGTACATGAGTATAAATAAGATATACAGAATAATTTTTTGATGCAAATATATGATAAGCGAGATGCATACGTTATGAAATGATGAGTTACTCTGTTGAAATGTTGATTTTGTTATATATTTGATTTATTTGATAGTGATTTCTAAAGAACCCACTCATTAGGAATGTTTGTCTAACCTTTCAAATGATTGTTTCATTTTTCCCCTCCCTCCAGATAGTGAAGGACATCCAGCGTTGAACTTGCAGTCGTAATCACCTTCTGTGCCTTGTACTCGCATCCTTTTGGTAGTGGTCACTGTCTTTCCACATCATATGTAGGGGTTAAGTGAGTAAAGCCAAGTCAGTCTGTATTTTGTTTCTTTTGGGAGTCTTGAGTACCCGCAGAAAATGTACCTTGATAGTCGTGCATTAATAAAGTGTCATTTCCACTAAAGTTATCTCATGCGTTAAAATTGTAATATAAAAGTTGTTCCACTTACTAGCAGTTCGACGCGACATTTCGCAAGAAAGATGCGTTGAATGTTAAATCGGCATGTCCTCCATTGTTCGCAAGAAGTGGCAATGGAGCGGGACGTGACAAATGAGTTTAAAGGTGAGAGGAGAAGAAGAAAGGGACAGTGTTAGAGGATTTAGCAAGAAATCTAAGTCCACTTTCAGTCAAGGATAATGATGGAGTGGCGATCAAAGACAAAAATGTAAGGATGCAGAAAAATGCGCACAAAGGGCTTGTAGATGAGTGAATATTATTTGTTTTAAATCTGGAGAGGCAGAACATTATCAAAGTCAATGTAAGGAGAAAACCAAAGTAGGCGAATAACTAACTCAAACAGGAATGTCTTCCCACTTTGTCCAACAACCTACGCGGGTTGGACCAGTGATAGAAAAGGGAAAAAGAACCATTGAGATAGAATTTTGGGGACAAAATTCTTAAAGGAGGATAGAGTTGTGAGACACATGGTCGATTAGAAGGGTCATTTTGAAGTAAGAGTTTTGCATAAAAGGATTTTTGGAAGATAAGTATTTTGAAGAAGGCGTTTTGATGGTTGGCGTTGAAACTAGATGATGCCAGATGAAGGGAATTACAATCAAATGTAACTAGGTGACTTAGAGTTCAACGCGAGAAGAAGTCAGGTTATGTGAGTTAGGAATTTTCGAAAAAATTTCCTAATTGTGCTTAATAAATGGGCTACGTGTCAAGGTTAAACTTAAGGCGCATGACTAAAAGAATTATTAAACAGACACGTTTAGCACTTAAGTAGGAGCTAGCAAGTTAAAGGAGCTTAAGAGATGACTAATCTAATTTTGGGATTAGTATAAATAGGAGAAAGGAGCAGAAAATGAGAAGGTTATTATGAGATTTTGTTAAGAGAAAGAGCTAAGTGTGGTGCTACTATTATGTGACAAGAAGGTTTGGCTTAGTATTTCAGAGAGAAAAAGAAAACTTAGTGTAGTGAGTGATCTATTTTCAGAGTTGTTTAAAGATTTTAAAGCTTTCGTTCTTAAGTTCATATTGTCATGTATTGTTGTAACACACGTTAAGGTTTATGAGAAGCATGATTTCTAAAGAAAGCTTTTATGTTATGTTTCAAATTAAAAGTTTCATGTTTGATGATAGTATGTATGCTACTAAACCCCTAGTCTTGTTCGTATCAATAAACTAGCTATTATGTGTACATAATGAGTCAATGCAACCATGGGGTGAAAGGGCCAAATAGTGGTAAGAAGCTGGCCAATGCGTAAACTGAGCATATTGGGTTAACAAGTCTGAGAAATGGGAAATGAATCGAGAAATTCTTCAAGGAATTTGTTGATTAAAAGGCCATCACAATAGTCTATACGTGGGAATTGATGCATGTTCTTGGTGAAAGGAATATGAAAGTCTAATATGTAATTTATGTTTTATTGCATGAGGCAGTGAGAGCTTGTTTTATAAAAAGTATTTATGTGATTGTATTCCTTAAAAGGTTCTCCAAAACCCCACGCACTAAGTATTTGACTTATGTGTTAAGTTTTTCTTCCCCAAGTTACTAGGCGTTAAAACCAAATTGAAAAAAGGGTAAAGCGAGCTGCCATGCAATAAGACGCTAGCTAGGCATTTAAGTTTGAGTTTGAGGAAGCTGCACTAGGCGTGGAGGCCTTAAGTTTATTTTATAGTTCATGTATTTAAGAAAGCATGTAATATGTATATTTGGAACGCATTTGATGATACATAAATAGAGAGAAGTTTATTGATTATGACTTGTGTTAGTATGTTCTTATCGCTTTGTAGTTAAGAGCTAAGTTGGAAAGGGCGATAAAGCTAAGGTTCAAGTTAAGGTCTTAAGTTGAGTGTTTTGGCATTTCATTTGAGGAGTCCAGGGCTACTCAGGTTGCGTCGTGTGCCGCAACACAAGATTCAGGATGTGTGGCACGTGGGGCAGAGCGTGACACTTCATAACTGCTCAGGCCGCGTTGTGTGCAGCAACACGAGGTTCAGGACGCCTTGCGGAGCTGTGGGGTGTGACAAGTTGACCGTGAAAGGAAGGAAAAATCGAGGGTGGGGGAGCCGCGACTGTGAAAGAAAATCAAGAAGATAAGGGGTGGTGGAAGGTCCTACTTCTTCCCTTGCTGATAGTCCTACTCCTAGTGTGACATAATGAAGAAGACCCAATCTTTTATTAATCTCATTAAAAGGAAAGAAGGAGAAAGAATAATAATAATGATGAAAAAGATAATATGCAATGGCCATACTGTCCCCAACTTAAAACTAAACTTCAAATTTTGCCATTTTATTTGTTTTTCCAACATTTATTAAATTCCTAAACCATCGCCCAAATAAATATTCTATAAAATTCCTCATCAATATCATTGAACCTTAAAAGACTTTTCAATCGGAATTAAACTTGTTTTTCACAACGATGGACAATATAAATAAAATTCATATTCAATACCATTGAACCTTAGATAATTTTCAATTGGAATTAAACTTGTTTTTTTACAACTAAAGAGAGTATAAATAAAAATAAAGGAAAGCGGAATGAGAAGATACAGCTACGAATTTCAATTTGATTATTTCATTGTAATTGGAATTCAAATCTGATATGGAATTGTTGAATAATATATATTAACTAAATTAGGTAGCTTAATTTTGATTGACATACTATTATTTCTGATCTCACCATTTTAAAATTATTCTAGTAGCGTTAATGGTGGGGTATGATCTAACAAGATTCAATATTGTTATTATTGTTAGACACATAGATGTACTGTGGGTTGAACTTTGTCATGAATGTGTTAGTATTTTTTACTAGATATTATACAAGTCTAGTAGAATTACGTGTTTCATTTGTTGTTGCAAATTATGACTGTTGTTGCAAATCGCCTAGAAGGAATGGTGCATTGAGAAGCCTTAATGCCTAGAGAGAACATCTAGTCAGAACGCATGCTTTCTTGCCCTGTATCTCGCGTAATGTATTGGTATCTCGCCTGGGTGAGAACGCTTGCTTTGATCAGCTCGCGTAATGGTTAAGTCACCTACTGGCCAAAACACAAAAGGATCAAACATCTGCTTATATCGCCTGATGATCACCTCGTCTACTGACCGCCACCAATTCATCAAGAAGCCTAGTAGACAAAACGTTGCAAAACAGAAACGAGTTGGAAGGAAGGCTTGGTCGTGGATCTCACTCTCTTTAAGACGTTTCGCAGCTCTGTTTCTTTGTGCAAAATAGTTTTGATTGCCTTGTCGTCCATAGAATAAAACAGTCTCGTTCTTCGAAGGAGGGCTTGGTCGTGGATCTCACTTTCTTTAAGACGTTTCGCGGCTCTGTTTCTTTGTGCAAAATATATAGTTTTGATTGCCCCGTCGTCCATAGAATAAAACAGTCTCGTTCTTCGATTAGTTTTACATTGGAACTAATCATAATTCACAACACTCAAAACAGAATCTCTATTGCTCGAAATACTGAGAATTTTGGGAGATAACAACTTTATAAAATTCACTATTTGATAAGAATAAGACACAAATATATTGGGAGCGGGGGAGAGACACCAACAGTCATATAGCACAAAAGAAAAAACCGATTAATAATTATCATTTATTTTGAAAACAATTTCAGTTTTATAATAAAAGGCGTTTAAGAAAACGGTTTTGGAAAATCAAAAGAAAGGATTTCAAAGTGCTTGAAGACCTTGGTAGAAAACAGTAACCATCATTTCCAACTCATTTCTTTCCCCAACCAATCCAATTTCTATCCCTCCATCTCCATTTTTACTATCAGTGAGTGGACGAAGCGTCCAATCCATAGAAATAAATTCTACCTTAATAGGCTTTCCCCAACCAAAATCTGCACTATAAACCTCAAACTTAGGTGAACCAGGCATGTAATATCTTTCTTCCTTTTCAATTGACACCTTACTTTGTGAAACCCTTTTCTCTACTGCCTTTACAATTCCTTCTTCCTCCAAACTTTGTATTTCTTTTGAAATCTCTTTGGCAACAACCAACATTCCATTCTCACTCAAAACCTCCTTTCGTTCAACCGAAAACAAACGACCAATTATGCAATTCCCGAAATAGTTTGAAGGCAAAGGAGGGTGTACACGAGACCTTAAATCCACAGGAAAACTGCAATATATTTTTCCATCTCTTAAACCACTCTTCATCTTTGCACTACACACTAATAAGTAAGCCACGGTTGCCTTATAACTAGAACACTCATCAAAACATTTCTTCAGTTTTTGAATGTCTTGGCTTCTTAATTCCAAAGTGTATCTAAACAAATTGGGTTTTGTTTGAAATGAAAACCGTAAATTTAAATTTTTGTTCAAGCTTGTTGGCTCAAGATGAGATGTGGAATTGAGAATTGTAGTTCTATCATAGAAAGGAATGGAAGATGGTTGAGTGATATCAAGATTATTTTTGCAAACATGAGCCCATGCTTTGAAAAAGGAAGTTGAAGTTTTTCCATCCACAACACCATGGTGAGTAGTTATTCCAATGGAAAACCCTTTGTTTGGGAAAAAGGTGAGTTGGAGAGCCATGACTGCAACACGGTTGTCGACCACCGGTAATTCAGGTACAAGATGGCAATATTTAGCTTGTAGACGAAAGCCATCACCGGAGAGATAGTGAAAGTCGTGGTCGGATGATGACTCGGCTATGGTAAGTGAAACGGTGTCGCCTTCGAGGAATTGGATGATGGGTTTTTGGGAGTGTTGGGGCCAAATGAGGTTGCCAGCAAGAGGAAGGTAGTGAGTGAGTATGAGAGAAAGTGAGTGCTTTAGTTTTTGAAGAACATTATTATTGTTAGTGATTGAGTTTTGATAGAAGTAAAGGCGAGACATGGAAGGACATTGAAGGAGTATTATGTCAAAGATTGTGAGAGGAAGAAATCTAGGTGAACATAGAGAAGGAAAAGGGGCAACTCTACAAATCTCAACTATTCTCAAACATTCACGATCATCCTCCATTGGAAGGAGCACAATTCCTCACCAAATTAAAATAGAATTAAAAAGAGAGAATAATTATTGGTGTTTGAGAATTGAAAAACAATATGTTATATAGAACAGAGGAGAGAAACTATTGATGAAGACTGTTGTTGAACAGTAATTAAAATAAAGCATAATAATGAAAAGTATACCGACATACAACCTTTGTGAGTGGTGGAACTTTTGTTGATATTGAAGATAAGATTCAATCTTAAATCAGAATTATGAGAGCTTGGTGTTGTCTTTTCATTATTTATTTTTTCGTTTTCAAAAGTAAAGTGTAGCGTCCCAAGTCCATGCTTAATTAATTTGGTATAATTTCTTTGTCTAAAGAAAGATGATCAATATTTAGATATCGACCAATATTTTTAAAAAAGTGTGTAGATATATATGAAGGAAATTTATATTAGAAATAATGAATTGCAATAGTTTATTTAATCATAAGCCATCATTTTAATTTAGACCCATAAATCAATCATTTGTGGTTAAACATACATATTAATATAAAAATATTAAATTATGGTTATTTAAAGTAATTTGGAGTTTGGTTTCAATTTAGTTCCTAGTTTGAAAAATGTTACAACACTAATTTTTAAGAATTTAAATTTTGTTTCAAATTGTCTTTACAAATTTATATATTTATATTTTCAATCTCGATTTTTCATTAAATATTCATTATTAGTGATAGACACTAGTATTCATAAACTTTTATAAGCTATAAAATCTATCATTGATAGTCTATGGACTACGAGAGTTAGAATCTAATTTTATATTTAAAAATTCTTTTATTTTGCATTGATTTATAATATATACTTATACTTTTCAACTGCCCTAGGTATTATCCTCGAGTGAATTTTCCACAGCAATTTATGTCATTGGATCCACTAAAACCTAAAACAAAACAAAGAAAACCTAAATAGTAGAAAAATAAAATAATAAAAAAGATAATAAAATAAATAAACAAATGACGAATAAATAATAAAATAGTTACTTAGTAACCATGTAAGAAAACTATACAACAAGAAGTTTACATATAACAATTAGAAAAATAAACTACATAAAAAAATTTAATAAGTACTTTAAACTCTAAACTCAAACTACATGTAGCTCAAGAATCCGAGAAAGTTTCTAATAACTATGATAGAATGACCTTTTAAGTTAAAAGTTAATTTTCATAAATATAATAAAACACTAAAATATTTATGGTTCATGTAACAAAATCGAAAAACTCATGTAGCGTATAAAATATTTTAATAAATTTCAGATTTGTCCTTGATATTTTGGACGATTCATTATTTCTCTTCTTCTTCTTTGCGATTTATTCATCTTCTATTCTAGATTTCTGTAGCTCCTCCTTCCGATTTTCTTTCTTCTATTTTTATTCATCTTCTTTTTCTTTCTCTCCTCATCTTTGCTTTTTTTTTTTCTTTCAGCTTTTCTTCTAGAATATCATTTAGCATTGGCAACACGATTGTTTAGATTTGAGGTCCTTTTTCCATCATTTAAAAATAACTACATGATCATGTGGATATGATCTAAATGATCGCTTATCATAGTCAACACGATTCTTTAGCATGGTCAACACGATTGTTTAGATTTGAAGCATTTTTTCCATCGTCTAAAAAGAACTACACGATCGTGTGGATATAATCCAAACGATCTGCTTATCATAGTCAGCATAATTGTTTAGTGTGGTCAACACGATCGTTTAGATTTGAAGCTCTTTTCTCATCCTTTAAAAAGAACTACACAATCATGTTGATACTAACTACACGATCTTGTTGATACTAACTACACGATCTTGTTGATACTAACTACACAATCGTGTATTATCATTTACAACATGATCACATATCATGATCATTTAGAAGAAGAATACACGCATGGGTATTGCCGATTAATCAACACGTTGACTAGGATATTTTTTGTATCTTCGTTTATAACCCCACGCTTTTTTCGAATTGAAAATTATTTTATACAGTGTAAATATTTTATCGGTTTGTTATATTTTTGTAAGAAAACCCCTTTAGGTAATAAACATATTTTTTTTAATAAAATATTAATTAAATTCATTTTTTTTCTCCAAATAAAATCTTGGACTCTAGAAATTATGATCTTATATCCAATCAAACACCAACATATATGTTCCTAGATTCGGTAGTAGGTTTTTTATTTAAAGTAAAACAACCTTATAAAACATCAAATCATTAGAAAGAAGGATAAATAGCTTTTTAAAATAAAACTTTAGTTCAATGTTCAATACACATAAAAGGTGCAATTTAAAAAGATGTTGCCAATATACTTCTTTGTCAAAAAGCTTTTAACAAGGAGAAACTACATCAGATGACAAAAACATTTAGAAAAAACAGCCCATGACACCTATTTTTTGCATATTGCAAATATAACAAAATTAGTGATATCAAACGACTATCCGACAACTATCAGATGGCTATCAGAAGGATATGAAAGGGTTATAAGAGGGTTATAAGAGGGCTATCAGCTTTCAAATTTACTACTTTTGCAATTTATAAAATATAGTGACATGAGCCCTATTATTATAATTTTTTGCTATCTTTGCAAGTGCTCCTTTAAAAAAGGATAATTGTAGAATTGACAACTAACATTACAAAAATTCAACTGACTTTACGTTTTTTAGATTTAACATAAAAAGAATAGGAATAGTTACAAATATAACAATTAGATTCAAAATATTAGCATATATAACAACATTATTTTTAAAAAAAATGCAAATATAGCAAAATTTGTCAAAGTCTATCAGTAATAAGATCTACCAATGATAGAAATCTATCATAGATAGACCATCTTGTAAATATTGGTCTATCACCAATAGACTATGAGAGTCTACAGCAATAGAAGACTATCACTCATAGACTTTGCTATATATCTGTATTTTTTTTAAAAGAAATTGCTATATACTTGATTATTATTCCTAAGATTGATACTCATTACAATTATCCAATAAAAAAACATCAAGCCCAATCAACAAGAGGTATCTAATCATGAAAAAATATATTATATTCCCTTCTCTGCTCCATCCCTTTGTATCTGGATTCTGGACTCGTACTTTTGTTTGTAGTTTTCTGTTCTGACCATTAACCTCATGAAAAACTTTGATGTGGTAAATCAACCGGTTGGAACACTGGTGTGTGTGGTAAAACGTAATTATATGGGATGTAGATCCAATTTTGGTTGTTTTAAATTTTTTGTAATTATCCTTTCAGTTATCTGATCCGTAGTTCTGAAGTATATATGGGTCCACAAAATACCATCATATATTTGTAAGAAATAGTTGGATTGTAATATTTGTACCTTGATGTAGTACATTCATTTAACCGCTCATTATACTCATACAAGGAGAGAAAGCAAATGTGAGGAGTTCAGTACGGTGATGGGATGATGGATACGTCTTTTAAGTTTTAGTAGGTAGATTTTCACTTGGATGGTAGCAAGGCAACTATCGGTGTCACTGAACTTTCGGTTGAACTAGACCATCAATGAAAAAATAGTTGAAACTATATGTATCTTAATATGGTGTGCTCCAAGTACTTCTAAACGTTCATGTGATTTGCAATTACAACTGGAAAAAAATTATTTTCTCCTTTGTTACATTCTATTCTTGCAAATACTTCTCAAGGCCATTACTGAATCAGGGTTCTTTCATTTTTTCTTTTGTAGTTATTGTTTATCTGTTTTACAACCAACCAGTTCGAAGGAAACATATGCAATCCAGGTCTTAATTTCTTCCAACTTTTTTATTCCTTTTTTGTATATTAAACAATTTTTTTTTAGTGAAAAGGAGAATTCAAGAGTTGACCTATGGATAATGCAAGTTCTTATGATGAGAAAGAAGATAATAGATTGCAATCATAGTTTAAGAAAGCTGAAAAGCCAGAAGGAAATATACAGGGCCTTGTCAGAATGAAGTTTAAAGTATGCGTTTTAAGGAACATCAAAAACTTGCCATGTTAAAGTTTGTAATGCAAACTTCGGTAGTATGTTATTGAGAAAATAGAAATCAAACAACAATATTTAATTCCTTTAAGATATTTTTTAAATTATTTCTTTCATACTTGTTAATACAATGATAACTACCAGTTTTAAGCCTTCAGTGCCTCAGTTTTTATATTTAAATTTTTGATGAAAAATATAATTTTTTTTCACATAAATTATAAATTTTCTTATTTTGATACTCTAAATATGATTGTTCTCGAATGTAAGTTTTTAAAATACTTTCATAAACCAAACGAACCTTATCTTTTTAGCTTTGTAAAATGAAATATTATGTTGCATTTTATGGACGTGTGAAATTTCATTTTGCATAATGAAACTTGAAGCCCCAAGAAGGTCTTGTATGCAGTCAAGAAATGTGTATTTCGAACTGCCCTTGTACATTCTAAAGTTTCCTTCAAAATTGTAGATAGTGAAAGGTATTGTTTAATTTAGGTTGAAGTTGAAATATGTAAAATTTTTATGTCAGCGTTTTCACAATTTTATTTCTCTGATGTAGTAAGAGTATCCTTCTTTGCACGGATCCCTCTCCTTCTCCTTTATCACTTTTGAGAAGTGGGTTTGGTAGTGAGGTTTCCAGGTCTCTTTATGAATTAAAAATCGGTGGTGGGGACTTAAAGCTAACGGGCTATATATGCAGTCCGTTTGACAATTTCAGTATCAAGGTATGATTATTTTCTTGATGTCACAAAAGAAGGCTAATTCTGCTTGTTGATATTTCATTATTTTTTATGAGTTGTTTTTATGGCAGGGTGTTCAATATGTCTGTATCCACACCATTCTGTAAATTCTTTAAATCTATGGTGATTGATAGGTGGATAGGATTCACTATTCAGTACTTTATGAAATTGTTTGGACCTCAGCAAGAACAGATATTAACAGTCGATTCATTTGCAAGGGCCAAATTCATAAATTACTTAATCAACTGGCCAGTAGATTTACGAGCCTGGATCCACAGACTGACCTTGACTTTCATAGAAGGAAAAGAAGCAGGTCTGAAGCAAATCCTGCTTATGTTTTAAATTTAGAGTGCCCTGTATCCTTCTACGATCTAACATTTGAATCATCCAAGACCTTTGTTCAGTTTAAGGTAATTCTTGTTCTCCAAACATTAGTTCATTCACCTCTCTATAACTTTTAAATCAGTTGTCAACTCAACAAAGAAACTGAGTTCAACCCCTTGAATTTTCGTGTACAATTTCATCATTGACCACTAATTTCAGTGTTGGAGTTGCTTTGATTAACAATGTCCCAGATTTTGTGTTTATGATCCACATTCCCAGATTGTTTGAAAAGTTAGTTTTAGAAAAACATAAAGGCAATGAGCTAAACCATTACATATATAAAATTTATAATTCTATTTGTATGCAGAGATCAAACTTCTAAATAATGTTTGATCTCTTTAAGATTTTCAAGGGTACATCCCTTTTGTAGAGGGGAAAAAAGGAAAGAAAAAGTACAAGTTATACAAACCAACTGTTCCAAATAATAATAATGTGAATTCTTTTCAGCATGAACTAATTAATGATTGGTTATTAATAATACAATAGATGCTTGAAGGGGAGGAAGAATATTGTTGTAGTTTATTTGTGATTTAGCATAGAGAAACTTGTTTTGGATTATGTTAAGACAATCTACTTATATTCTTTCTATGGAGTATAGTAGTCACAGATTCGGTATGTCGTGGTTAAATGATTATTTGAATTATTTTCTACAATTCAAGTAAACAAAGTATTAACTTTAATATTTTTCAGATTTCATATCAGATTGATACAAGGAGCCATATAGTCAATTGGAGTTGGATGAAGTGCGCATGAGGCTTGCTGATTTTTTGGGTGGCCACATTTGATTTATGGTGATTATATTTCGGGTTAGATAGACAAGTTTTGTTGATACTGGATATAGGTGTGATATTTTGTTGATATACTTGATATAGCTAGGTGAATTAGTTTAGTTGATATTTTGTTGATACACCTATAGTTAGGCTACACATAGATGGAAAGTTTAGGATGTTGTTAGAAAAGTTAGGCTAACTACATGTATATGTATATGATTCATTGATATATATGTTAAAATATTATTAGTTCTTTGATGGAAAAAGTTTAGTTCATTCAATTGTTTTAATGTGTACTTTAGCACATTTGTACGTGTACTCTCTTGCTTTACTTATATACGTTCGGCTTCAAAACAGATGAATGAAAGATTATAAAGATATTTTAAAATATATAATTTAAAAAAAAAAACACACATTCTTGACATGTAAAAAATGTCAAGAAATCTCATATACTTGATGTTTATAAACTATCAAGTATTATTCTACTTGACGCTTAAAATCAGTCAAGCAAAACCACTCTTATTCTTGACACTAGATTACTTGACGAGTAAAAAGCGTCAAGTAATCTCATATACTTGACGCTTTTTACCTGTCAAGTAAACTTGCCTTACTTGACGCTTACAAACAGTATACCTTCCTTATTATTGACATTGGATTACTTGACACATTTAAAAGCATCAAGTAAACCTTTACTTGACAGTTTTTAAGCGTCAAGTAAAGCCAATTTTGCAGTAGTGAGTCTCCATGAGCCCCCCGCCTGAATTTGAAGCCCAGTTTGGTCAACAGGTGTGTAAACTCCAGAAATCCCTATATGGTCTGAAATAGTCTCCTAGAGCATGGTTCGACAGATTCACTACCTTTGTCAAGTCCCAAGGATACAGTCAGGAGCACTCTAATCATACTTTATTTACAAAGGTTTCCAAGACATGGAAGATTGCTGTTCTAATAGTTTATGTGGATGACATTGTTTTAACTGGAGATGATCAGGCAGAAATCAGTAAACTAAAGCAGGGAATGGGTGATGAATTTGAAATCAAGGATTTGGAAAATCTAAAATATTTCCTTGGAATGGAGGTGGCTAGATCTAAAAAAGGTATCTCCGTGTCTCAGAGAAAATACACCCTTGATTTGCTAACCGAGACAGGTATGTTGGGATGTCGTCCTGCTGATACTCTTATTGAGTTTAATTGTAAACTTGGAAACTCTGATGATCAAGTTCCAGTTGATAAAGAACAATAATATCAGCGTCTTGTGGGTAAATTGATTTACTTATCCCATACTCATCCTGATATTTTCTTTACTGCGAGTGTTGTCAGCCAGTTTTTGCAAGTTCCTTATGAGAAACACATGGAAGATGTCAATACAATTCTAAGATACTTGAAAACAACACCTGGTAAATGACTGATGTTTTGAAAAACAAACAGAAAGACCATTGAAGCATATACCGACTCAGATTGGACAGGATCTGTTGTTGACAGAAAGTCTACCTCTGGTTATTGTACTTTTGTTTGGGGCAATCTTGTAACTCGGAGGAGTAAGAAGTAAAGTGTTGTGGTTAAGAGCAGTGCTGAGGCCAAATACAGAGCTATGAGTTTGGGAATATGTGAGGAAATTTGGCTCTAGAAAGTCCTATCTGATCTTCATCAAGAATGTGAGACTTCATTAAAGCTCTTTTGTGATAATAAAGTCGCTATTAGTATTGCTAACAACCCAGTTTAACATGATAGAACTAAACATGTTGAGATTGATCGACATTTCATCAAAGAAAGACTTGACAGTGGGAGCATATGCATTCCGTACATCCCTTCTAGCCAACAGGTTGTTGATGTTTTCACCAAACGGCTTCTCAGACCAAACTTTGATTTTTTTGTTAGCAAGTTGGGCCTCATTGATATTTACGTTCCAACTGGAGGGGGTGTGTTAGAATTTGTATATATGAAAAAAATATTTATGAAAAACTTACCATAAATATTTCTTTTTCTTTTCTTCTTTGCTCTTTACATTCTATTTAAGTTCCCTCATTTGTACCATTGTTATCATAAAAAAAAAGATAAAACTAAAAACATCATGGTTTTTCTTCCGGTTCTCGGGTGTCCACGTAAGCCTTGGTTTCGTGTTTATTGCTTTCAATAAGTACTCCACACTTTCTATATTTATTCAAAGTAAGGAAGATAGACATAATGGACCTTCTTTTCAGTCCATGAAGATGAACTTTTTTTTTTTGTACAAGGAAAGGGTACTAACTAATGGTATGGGAAAAGGTTTGCTTGATTCTAAAATCTTGGTTTGTTCCGTTCAATTTGACTAACAATTTTTAATATGTAGGTGAATCTATTATTCATGTATTTTGTTACATAACTTAGGTTCACTCGAGAGAGATTAATATCAAGCTAGTGGATGGATGCTTGTTGGATCTTGAAAGGAGATTTAAAGGTATAGATGTTTACATCTTTAACTGACCCTTCTTTCTTAATGTTTTTTTTGCTTTTAACTAACCCTTCTTAACAATGTTAATTGTGTCAATTAAGCATTTGGTTATATTTCTCTTGTAAGTAAAAGACATTTAAAGTTATTGCGTCAGTTAGGGTCATGATTTTTTAGATTTTCTTGGCAGATGATGCTATTGGTTGGACTGGTCATTAATTGCGGCATAAGACATGTTTATCTTGTACTACTTTTCTAGATCTTGTACGAATTTTCTCAATTTGCTACGCGAACCTTAGGATTTTTTTGTCGATTGGAGTTCTTTTGCTTGTTTGCTTATTTGATCGACTAGTCATTTTGTTTTTCACATTTTGTATTGTTTTTCACATTTTGTATTGTTTTTCACATTTTAAATAGTTTTGCAGGGAAGGCAGAAAGGTGAATTAATAATTTTGGGCAGAATGGTTTCCTTTAAAATGATTGACCGCCAGAGTGAGTTTAATTTTTCTCTTATGGATATATTATTTTTTATTTTGTTTAGTGGATCGATTTTACATTTGAAGTATTTAGTTGTTGGTTTAGGGTTAAGCTACTTGGCTATCACAATCTTATTGGTTTATTTTGTTTGTTTTTTGGTATTTAGAATGATTATGACAAAGTGTTGTTGGTTTTAGGGGTTGAATATGGTGAATCGAGCTTTGGTCATTAATCTTGAAACTGGAATGTTCTGATATTGCATTATGGTCATCAACTCCTTCACTTAGTTTAGTGCATAGTTATGTGAGCCCTAGGTTTCTTAGCGATTATGTGATGCATATTTTGTTAGGTTTTGTAGGTCTATGTTTAGCAATGCTCATGCATAAAAGAGGGAAGCTATGTGATTTCTTCTAATAATTTTGTTTCTTATATGAATTGCTTTTGTAATGGCATTAATAATGAATTTGCAAATGAGGAGAGATTGGGCTATGACTATTAGGATTTAGGGTATTTTCTCATTCCTTGAAATTGTCTTCTTCTTTGACAAGGGATTACTTGCTATGGGAAATGTAATTGTAGAATTTATATTTTTCTCAACTCAAGTAAAAAGATCTGTAAATCTTGTCACATTCTAATGTTACCTCTTAACACGACATCTTTTGTTTAGTTCACCGAATCAAATCCTGTTCTTCTCAGCAGTAACTCTCATTGTTGGACTCAAGTTAGCTATGCAATTCTTTATGAAATGTCATTAATGCTGGTTGTACGTTTTATCATTTATGCAGGGAACAATTTCTTTTGGTTTAGGGTTCTTCTTTATGTTATCATAGGATGGCCAATCTTTGGCATGATATTGGAAGCATATAGTTTTGTTGTCCTTTTCAGGTTTGTTGGGTATAGATGGCCATCTACCAAAATTTGGATTTGTATGTATATATCTTTTTACTCTTTGGCCATGCTAAATGTTGATAAATTATGTTGTGCAATGGCTTCTGGCCAACATTGGCAGTCTTTCTTCAGAAAATTCTTGTTCTCGGATGGTTACTTCAGCAACCATATGTCAGATCGGTTAGTTAGTGCTTTTTAATTTAATAGTTGTAATTCGTTGTTTAAATAATTTTGTAATGTATGGATATTGTTTCCTTTACGAAGCTTTTTTTTCTTCAACAAAATTAATTTTTTTATTTGTAGTTCCCTTCTATTTTCTTTTTAATTGTTGGGAAAATATAGTTGAGAAATGATGACCAAAACTATAAATTTATTCGGTGGTGAATAAGAGACATTACAAATTTTGGATTCTAACTCTGTTTATGTTTCTTTTTTTTTTCTATCGTTAAAAGAATTGGTTCATTTTGATTTATACTATATTTTGAAAAATGTAGGGCCTTGACAATTTTCGATCTCAAAAGAATTTGAAAAAGACCAGAAAAACAACATTTTGAAAAGCAGTAAAGGTAAATATATTTATAAATAGTTTACAATTTAATTTAGCACATAATATAATATGCATTATTATTTGATTTTGTGTTGTAGTATCCTCTACAAGTAGGTATTGTTGAATGTGGATATTATGTCATGAGATACATGAGCGAAATCATGAGTAAGAGCATAAGTATTATTATTGATGCGATATATTTTTAAACTATTTACATTATAACGTTATAAATAGTATAATATGACGAATTTTTATTTTTAACAAAGTGTCGACTCAATTTTTTATGTTTTATAGATTAATACGAGAAGTTCGTACTGACAGCTTGAATTGGATGAAGTACGAGCGGAGTGGGCTAAATTTTTAGCTCGGTACATATGATAGACACACCTAGATATGATCTTGTTAACTTTGTAAATGGCTAACAATGCTTTTTTTGTGTAAATGTTTTGTTCAGCCATTACGCTTATATACATGAGGCAATAGATGTAAGGGGATAGACTTTAGTTTTGGTATACCACACATGTTTTTGGTTATCTAGGATAGCTATTGATATTGTTGATTTTGGAATAGGCCACATATAGGAAATTTTAGTTGACTATATTGGATTAGAATTGTGTAATTGTTGATGACATTGCTAAGATTAATGAAACTATTGTTGGTTTACTTATTATATTAAATTATTTGTCATTTTTTTGTTGTGTAACTACTAGTTGGAGAGTTTATTTTGTTGATGAATATGTTTTATTGAAACGAATGTACGTAATGCAGGTAATGGAAAATTTTGTATATTAAATATATTAATAAATACATGTCAAGTATAGTATCTTACTTGAATCAAATATACAATTTTACTTGACGGATAAATAGTGTCAAATATACTATCTTACTTGACAGGTAAATAGTGTCAAGTATATTATCTTACTTGACATGTAAATAGTGTCAAGTAGACGATCTTACTTGACATGTAAATAGTGTCAAGTATACGATCTTACTTGACGTGCAAAAACCGTAAAGTACAGGACTTTACTTGACACGTAAAAGGAGTCATGTATACGACCTTACTTGACACGTAGTAAGCGTCAAGTGCGATAGATTACTTGACGTTAATACAGTGTTAAGTAAATGTATACTTGACGGTTTTGTAGTGTCAAGTAATGTGACTATACTTGACAGTTGATTATTTGACGCTTTTAAAAACGTCAAATATACGTTTACTTGACACTGTATTAACGTCAAGTAAACCAATTTCTGTAGTAGTACATGAATGGTATGTATACCTGTGCTTCATTTATTTTGTGTTGTTTAGGAAGTGTCTTTTGAGTACTATATATAGAGATCATTTCCTTCATTTGTATGAAAGAGAAAAGAATTAAATCAATGGAAGCAAATTGAAGTTTAGAAAGAAAGTGAGTTTCAAAAGAACGATATTCTTCTCTTGTGTGTTCTTGAGTTTTCTAAGAGAACAAGTTTCTTCTCTTAAAAGTTGATGAGATTTAGAGTAAATTTAGAGTGGGCTCATCAACGCTTCCAACTCTATCTTTATCTCCAATGGTAGTGAATGGAGAAATCTTTGAATTACAAATGAGTTTATCACTCTAAATCACTTTCTTAAATTTTCTTTATAATCCTCCTTTATATAGATAGGATGTTACATAAGTTTGTTAAGATTTTAAAACAAAAATGTAAAACTTACTCTTCAATTCCATTGTCGAATAAATTAAACAAACAAGATGAAGGCTTGCATGAAAAAAAGGAAGATCTCAATCAGCTGGCGAATATTCAAGTTCTAGTCATCGGCGGGACATGTCACGATAAAGGGTTAACTGAAAATTTGAAATGGAAGATGAGGAAGAAGAAATAATTAACGATAAATTATCTTTTATTCTTTTTAGTTTAGTCCCTAATTATCAGCTATTCAGTAGTCATTATTTTTGTTTATTTCTTTTGTTGTTCTCTAATTTTCTTCAACAACATATTAACCAATAAATATCACTTTTCAAACAATCATATCAATTACTAGGTAATACAATTTTAATAAAATGGTTGTTGAATAGGAAATTTTTAGACCAATCACAAATTGTCACATCATTTACTAAATTAATGATGAAAAATACAAATAATTGAATTTGAGACTAATTAAAAAAAATTGACATGTGTCCCAAATTAAAATTGAAAACATATATTGGCCAATTCTGATAATGTCACATGTTTCATCATAACCATTAGATCGAGTTAATTATTTTAGTTTAATTAAATATTATTTACTTGGGCTAAGTCCATGTGGTTGGGCCATGGGTCTGGTTTATGGACCAACCAGGCTCAAGCCCATAAAGCTCACCAGAAAACTCTATAAATAAAGAAGTTCTTCTCATTTATAAGGGTTTGGAATTTTTTACTTCCGAAGGTCTAGAGAGCTTTCTCCCAAGAGCTAGAGGACTCATTAACTCCTGAAGCCGATCTAACTCTTTAAGTCGATCTAACTCCTGAAGTTGATCACCCTCGAAGATTAATGCTCCTTTGAAGATACAAACTTTATTCCAAAACTCCAACTTCAAGAACATCACGTGCTCTGCTTTCTCAAATCAAACGTAAGCATTCAATCGAGAGATAATCAAATAATCAAATTCTAGAGATCGAACCACATCGCATCAAATCAACAAAAATACAACATCAACTCAAGTTCAACTCCACGAACCAAATTTCTCTAGAAATCTCGTGCGAACAAATTGGCACGCCCAGTGGGACAATCTCTACCTCTCATCTTTCTCTTGTCATCTAAATCTACAAGCAAACATATGCATCAAAGAAAGTTCCATCTAAATCTTCTAATGGAAGCAACACCTACACGGGACTTGTCACCCGTAGTCGTTCTAAAGGGATTATCCAAGAACAAGATCAAGGTTCTGCCATTGTGTAGAGAATTCTTAAGCAATTGATGGAGTCTCTTATGGCTGGAGATGTCATAAAGGAAATTCCTTTGTATGATGACTTTGATTATGCCTCTAGCAAGTAAAAAAGAGAAGCACGCTTTTATGTGATGTCTGTCATGATGGTTGATGTAACGGTCAAGGCTACCATTGCGGAGATTGAGAGAAAAATTAATCTCCTGATGAAGACTGCTGATGAACGAGACCACGAAATCGCTGCTTTAAGAGAGTAGATGTAGACTCATAAAACTGCTGAATCGAGTCAAACTCCCATTGTCAAAGCCGATTACAAAGGGAAGAATGTGATGCAAGAAAATCAACCACAACAACAATCAGCCTCTGTGGCTTCGCTCTGAGTTCAACAATTACAAGATATGATCACGAACTCCCATTAAAGCTCAGTATGGAGGCTCATCTCAGACTTCTTTCATGTACTCTAAGTCATACACCAAGAGAATTGATAATTTGAGAATGCCTTTTGGGTACCAACCTCCAAAATTCCAGTAGTTCAATGGAAATGGCTATCCAAAACATAACATTGCCCACTTTGTCGAAACATGTGAGAATGCAGGATCAATAGAAGATCAACTAGTCAGACAGTTTGTTCGAAGCTTGAAAGGAAATGCTTTTGAGTGTTATACTGATATGGAGCCAGAAAGCATTGACAATTGGTAACAACTGGAAAAGGAGTTCCTCAACCGCTTCTACAACACCAGGGGCACTGTAAGCATAATGGAGCTTACAAACACGAAACAAAGAAAGGGAGAGTCAGTCATCGACTATATCAATCGATGGAGAGCTCTAAGTCTTGACTATAAAGATCGGCTCACCGAACTATAGACTGTAGAAATGTGCACCCAAGGCATGCACTGGGGACTCCTCTACATTTTGCAGGGAATAAAGCCCCACACATCTGAAGAACTGGCAACTCGGGCTCATGATATGGAGTTGAGCATCGCTAGTAGAGGAATTAAAGATTTTCCTGTTCCTGAAGTAAAGAAAGACAAGAAAGAGATGAAGGGTGTCGAAAAGATAGTAAAGAGCACCGTGAAAGAATCTATGGTCGTAAATACGACCTCGCTGAAGTTCTCCAAAAGAAAGAGCTGAGAAGAAGGATGATGAAAATGAGAGGCGATGTTTGACTTTATAAGAAAGGCAGAAAAAAGTTTACCAATTTCCTGATTTAGATATCCCATACATACTAGAGTAACTACTGGGAGGCAATTGATCCAACTTCCGGAATGTAAGTGACCTGAGCAAGCAGGAAAGGTAGATGATCCCAACTACGGTAAGTATCATCAGGTCATCAGTCACCCAGTAGAGAAATTTTTTGTGCTAAAGGAGCTAATGCTAAGGTTGACTTGCGAGAAAAAGATCAAGCTAGATTTGGAGGAAGTATCTCAAACAAACCATGCTGCAGTGACGATAATGTCAGAGGCTCCTACGTTAAGATTGATTTTTAAGCAAAGGGAAAACTTGGTCCAGTTCGGGGTCTTTAAGCCTGTAGTTGTCCAATTCTATCAGGAAGTCTCATTTGAGGATCCTCAAGGAGAGGAATTACTGATCAAAGAAGACAATAAAGGGTGGATAGTTGTGACTTGCCGAAAGAAAGGACAGTCGACTCCGACCCAAAGAGTCTCGCTCCTACCGAAACTATAGAAGAGGAAATAAGGCTCAAAAGAATAAAAAAAAGGAGAAGACTCAGATGCTTAAGCTTGTACAGGAGGAAGGACATGGATTTCTCTCGACCTCAACGCTTCGTAACCTTAGTAGACTTCCTTCCAAAAAGCTTCCTTTGTGATCATTAGGATGTAGACCCAGAAGTCATTACGTGTCATATTATCAGCACAACAGAGGAAGAAAGAATCCCTCCAAGATCACTATAAGAGGAGGAAGTGTCAAAAGACCAATCGAGATTCAATGTGGAGGATCTGTTATCACTTCCTCAAGAGACCAAAACCATCATTATTGAGGCATTGTTAAATTCAAGAGCATCAAGTTCGAGTGCGCCGACTGCTACATATGAAAGTGCTCCTTATTGCATGTCTATAAACTTCTCAGATCAGGATTTGCTTTGGGATCTAAACTTCATAATAGACCCTTGTATGTTTCTGGATACGTTCGAGAACAGAGAGTCAACCAGATTCTCATCGATAACGGATCAGTTGTCAACATAATGCCAAAGTCAACTATGAGGCAATTAGGCATCTTGATGGATGAGCTCTCAAATAGCAAGCTAGTAATTCAAGGTTTCAACCAAGGCAGATAAAGAGCAATAGGCATGATATGCTTAGAACTTGCAATTGGCGACCTAAATGCCAGTGCATTGTTTCATGTCATAGACTCAAGGACCACTTAAAAGTTGTTACTAGGTCATCTTTAGATTCATGAAAATGGTGTAGTAACTTCAACACTACATCAATGCTTCAAATTTTATCAACACGATGTAAAGAAGGTTGAAGCCGACTCTAATTCATTCTCAGAGGATGAGTCTCACTTCGAAGATGCAAATTTTTATTCGAAGAATGATAATATCTCAGAAGCTTTGCTTGTAGAAACTCCTCTTATAAAAGGAGAAGATAATTCACAGTTGAAATCACTTGCAAGCAGAAAACCACATGAAAGTGCGGGAACCTTTAACTCTGAAAAGGGTGAAGCGTACACTAGCTACACAAAGAGTATGATCCTGAAGGATGAAAAGGCTTCAAATCGATTGATTTTGCGCTATGTCCCTCTGTTGAGGAGCAAGAAAGGCGATTCGTCGTTCGTGGAGTCTCCAAAAGGCTTGAAGGTTGGTGACATTAAAGTCTTAAAAGAAAACTTCACTACACCACTAACTAAGATAACGAAGCAGGAGATAAAGATAGAACTGACAGAAGCAAACTTGCCCCAAAGATGAACGAAAGATGGATTTGACCCCAAGGCTTACAAATTGATGGCGAAAGCAGGTTATGACTTCACAGCTCACACCGAGTTCAAAAGCTTGAAATTTCATGACTGATTTGAGCTCTCCTCAACTCAAAAGAAGCTTTTACGTGAAGGACATGTTATACCCTTGTCGAGAAAAGAACTCGGATACAAGTCGTCTGAGCGATCCATATAAATAGAAAGGGAAAGGAAAGAGTGGTTGACAACAATCATATAACTATAGAGGAGGTTGACAGTACAGATGAAAAAGGAGGCAATAATCAAAGAACCTCAACATTTGACCGAATTAGACCACCTATTGCATGCCCTCTAGTATTTGAAAGACTAAGCATGACGAAGGTGGGAAGAGAAAGTCACTAGTCAGCGCTGAGCCTTGAGCGACGTTCGGCATTTCAAAGGCTAATTATGACCTCTATAAAGGAGAAAAGCACATGTTAGACCTCAACGGTTACAAGACCATCAACCTTTGAAAGGCTAGGTGTGTCTAAAAAGCAAATTATACAAGCACCCTATGCTCCAATTTTTAATCGCCTTGGGGATGGAGGACGGCATGTCAACATTGGTTCCAACATAGATACAAACAAAAAGGAATCAATATCTCACGAGTCAGTTTGGCGCCAAATTAAGCATACAAATGTCGAGAATTGTCATAGTAAGGAGTTTCTTTGCGAGGCAAAGGGAGAGGGAGAAATTCATAGCAATGTTTCTTCTCAAATGAAAAGAAAAACCTTTGTTACTCTCAATACAAGTCAAGGTTCATTGAAGGCAAAAAGACTTAATGTTATACTAACGAATCCTGGACTCAGAACAAGGAAAAGGTGAAACTTCATGTCATCACATCACCATTATTGAGGAATCAGAGATTGAAACTCACGAAGAAGACGCGGAAGATGCCCTACAGAGTTTAGAGGATAGTGGCCAATCTACCATAGATAAGCTGAAAGAGGTGAACCTTGGTACAATAGAGGAACCATGCCCAACTTTCATTAGTGCATCTCTCTCTAATGAAGAGGAGGATAAGTACATGAGTTTACTCACCGAATACAGGGACATCTTTTCTTGATCGTACAAGGAGATGTCAGGACTTGATCCAAAAGTAGCAGTCCATCATCTCGCAATTAAGCCAGGATATCAGTCGATTAAACAAGCGTAAACGACATTTTTAATCGGAGCTTATTTCCTAAATCGAGGTGGAAGTCAACAAGTTGATTGAAGCAGGATTCATTCGTGAGGTCAAATATCCAATGTGGATAGCAAACATTATCCCTGTAAGAAAAAAGAACGGACAACTTCGCGTGTGTAGACTTTCGCGACCTAAATAATGCATGCCTTAAGGTTGATTTTTCATTGGCCATCACAGAAATCATGGTTGATGCAACTACTGGGCACGAGGCATTGTCATTTATGGATGGGTCATCTAGATATAACCAAATATGAATCGCCCTTTCAGATGAAGAAATGACATCTTTTAGGAGTACTCCAAAGGGAATATATTGTTACAAGGTGATGCCCTTTGGATTGAAAAATGCTAGTGCTACTTATCAACGCGCTATGCAAAAAGTGTTTGATGATATGTTGCATAAGTATGTCAAATGCTATGCTTATGACCTTGTGGTCAAATCCAAGAGATGACAAGACCATTTGAAGGATCTAAAAGTTGTGTTTGAACGCTTGCGAAAATATTAGCCGAGGATGAACCCTCTCAAGTGTGCGCTTGGTGTGAATTCAGGAAAGTTTCTTGGCTTCATTGTAAGGCACCGAGGGATCGAAATAGAACAGTCCAAGATTAATGTCATTCAAAAGATGTCAAGGCCAAAGAGTTTGCATGACCTAATAAGTCTCCAAGGACGATTATCTTACATCCGAAGGTTCATCTCTAACCTGGCTGGTCTATGTCAACCTTTTCAAAAGTTGATGAGAAAAAAAGAAAATTTTGTGTTAGATGAGGCTTGTCAGAATGCCTTTGATAGCATAAAAAAATACTTGCTTAATCCCCAATGCTAGGGCTCCAGTACCTGGCAAGCCATTAATATTGTACATTGCTGCACAAGAAAGGTCTTTAGGAGCATTATTGGCACAAGAGAATGAAAAGGGAAAGGAGTCTGCTCTCTACTGTCTAGGCAGAATATTAATTGGGGCTGAAGTTAACTATTCTCCCATCGAGAAGATGTGCCTCGCACTTTTCTTTGCCCTTGATAAGTTGAGGCATTATATGCAGGCCTTCACGGTTCATCTAGTGGTAAAAGTGGACCCTATAAAGTATGTTCTGTCCAGGCCAATCATCTCTGAACACTTAGCCAAATGGGCGGTTCTACTCCAACAATATGACAGTATTTATATTCCCCAAAAAACTATAAAAAAACAAGCGCTAGCAGATTTTTTAGCAGACCAGCTAGACAATGAGGTTTTCTTCACTAAAGTTATGGAACCTTGAACTATGTAGTTCGATGGTGCAGCGCGAAGAAGTGGTGCGGGGGCAGACATCATCCTCATTTCTTTTGAGAAGCATATGTTGCCTTATAGCTTTGCACTGGCTGAACTGTACTCGAACAATGTGGATGAATATCAGGCTAAGGCATTGAAAATCGAAGTATTATTCATAAAAATTTATGGTGATTCAAAGTTGATAATCAATCAACTCTCACTTCAGCATGATGTGAAACATGAAGACTTGAAGTCATACTTCGCTTATGCTCGTCAATTGATGAAAATGTTTAATAGCGTGATGTTGGAACATGCTCTAGAGCAAAAAAATAAGAGGGCGAACGCAGTGACGAATTTAGCCACAGCCTTGATGATTCCAGATGATGTAACTCTAAACATACCACTTTGTCAATGATGGATTTGCCTTCAATTATGTTTGAATGTCAGGAAGCAAACGTGATGACATCTCATTTGATTGATGAAGAAGATTGGCGGCAACCCATCATAGAGTATCTTGACATGGAAAGCTTTCAAATGATTCCCGTCATAAAACTAAGGTACGAAGAAGAGGTGCACACTTCATTTATTACAAGGGAACCTTATATCGTCGTTCTCTTGAAGGGCTCTTTCTTAGATGCGTTGGAAAGAAAGAGTCGATAAAAGCTCTAAAGGAAGCGCATGCAAGTGTTTATGGAGCACATCAATCGAGACCAAAGCTTCAATTTGAGCTGTAAAGAATAGGCTACTACTGGCCTAAGATGATCCTAGATTCAATGGATGATGCAAAGAAGCGCGAGGCTTGTCAATACCATGCGAACTTCATACACCAACCTCTAGAGCCTCTTCATCCAACTGTGACTTCCTGGCTGTTCGAGGCTTGGGGACTTGATCTGATTGGCCCCATTACACCAAAATCATCAGCAGGACATTCTTATATCATGGCAGCAACAGACTGTTTTTCAAGATGGGCTGAGGCCATTCCCATGAGAGAGGCCAAGAAGGAGAACATGATGAACTTTATTCGAATGCACATCATCTATGGATACGGTATTCCCCACCGAATCATGACGAATAATGGAAGACAAATCTCCAATAGGATGATAAACAAATTATGTGAAAAATTCAAGTTCAAGCAAAACAAGTCATCCATGTTCAACGCAGCTGCGAATGGGCTAGCAGAAGCATTCAAGAAAACATTGTGCAATCTCTTGAAGAATATTGTCTCCAAGTCAAAGAGGGATTGGCAAGAAAAGATTGGTGAGGCATTGTGGGCTTATCAAACTACTCATTGCACTCCTATAGGGGTTGCACCATATACACTTGTTTACAGTGTAGAGGTTGTCCTTCCCCTCGAAAGGAAACTTTTGTCGCTAAGAATGGCAGTACAAGAGGGATTGACTACTAATGATAATGTGAACTTACGTCTTCAAGAGTTAGAAGCGCTTGATGAAAAGCGATTAGAGGCTCAGCAAGCATTGGAATGTTATCAAGCGAGAATGTCCAAAGCTTTTGATAAGCACGTTAAACCTGGCTCCTTTCAAGTTGGTAATTAGTACTTGTTGTAAGAAGACCGATCATCACAACAACATATATAGAAAATAAGATCACACCTAAATGGGATGGATCCTACATTGTTAAAGAAGTTTATACAAATGGCGCATACAAGATCGTTGATCAAGACGAACTACAAATTGGCCGAATCAATTACAAGATCGTTGATCAAGACGGACTACAAATGATTCCAAAAAAAAAAAAAAAGGAAGAAAAAAAAAACAACAAAACAAGAAAAAAGAGAAGATCAAGACAAAAAGAGGAAGAGAGAAAGGGAGAATAGAAGTTTTCCATACCTTTCTTTTGTTCGATGAGAAATAAATGATTTAAAGTGTGGTCTATTTATAAGGGCAACAAATCCAATTCCTAAAAGAACTAAGAATGATATGTCATTACTTTTTTTTAAACAAATCTAATTTCTAAAAAGATTAGGAATGATATTTAATCATTTTTTAAAACAATCCAATTCCTAAAAAGAATATGAATGATATTTACTCTTTTTTTTATTAATAAAAAAAAGATAATTCAATTATCTTATCTTATTTTAATTATATTCAATATTTAAAATAAAAAAGATAATCCAATTATGTTATCTTATTTTAAATTATTTCATTTTTTTTGGGATAAATGACGAATAATTTTTTTGTTTTTAGATAATCAAGATATTTAAATATTATCTCCAATTTTAAAATTAAAATTTGGGTTCAAAATCCAAGTCAAATTGACGTGTATATATGGTCTCCTTTTTATCTCAAATTTAAATCGAAGCCGTAAATTCAACGTTATCTCAAATTAAAATTGGTCATTCCAAATTCTTGTGCATCCTCAAGGCAAATTAAGGTATGATAGAAACCTCATTCTTATTTGAAATTAAAATTTTGGTTATGCTCCAAATTTTATTTTATTTTTAAAAAAAATAAATTTAAATTTTTATCATCAAATCAAATTAAATTTCGGATAAAACCTTGAATTTTTCTCAAATTAATTAAGGTTTTGCCATATTCCAACCCTTATTTCAATTTTGAATCAAATTCACGTAGTAAATTTATAGTTTGATTAATTTGATACGTTAGATTGAGCAAAAAAAAAAAAGCTCGTATTTTGACTTCAAACTTATCTTTTTTCGAGATTCATTCACCCATATACGTGCATAAAACTTGAAAATGGGCATTTGTTGAATAGAAAATGTTTAGACCAATTAGAAATTGACCCATCATTTACTAAATTAATGATGAAAAGTATAAATAATTGAATTTGAGACTAATTAAAAAAAATTTGACATGTGTTCCAAATTAAAATTGAAAACATAAATTGGTCAATTCTGATAATGTCACGTGTTTTCATCATAACCAACGTTGATCAAGTTAATTATTTTGGTTATTCAATTAAATATTATTTACTTGGGCTAAGTTTAATTGAACTAAAAAATAAGCTTAATTGAGCCTAAAAACTAAATATGATCCAAATTCATGTGGTTGAGCCCATAGGTTTAATCCATGGACCAACCAGGCTCAAGTCCATAAAGCCCACTAGGAAACTCTATAAATAGAGGAGTTCTCCTCATTTGTAAGGGTTGAAATTTTTTTACTCAATAAGGTCTAGAGAGCTTTCTCTTAAGAGCTAGAGGACTCCCTCCCTAACTCCTAAAGTCGATTGCCCTCCAAGATCGAAGCTTCCTCAAATCAAGCGTAAGCATTCAATCGAGAGAAAATCAGAGGATCAAATTCTAAAGATCGAACCACATCATGCATCAAATCAACAAAAATACAACATCAACTCAAGTTCAACTCCACGAACCAAATTTCTTCGAAAATCTCGTGCGAACATAGAGGTTTGCAAAAGTAGCAAAAAAATTTATGATAATAGGGCCCATGATATCACTATATTTTTTAAATTGCAAAAATAGCAAATTTAAAAGCAAACAGCCATTTGATAGTCGTCTGATATACTTCTCATATTTGTCATATTTGTGATATACAAAAAGAGATACTATGAACTTTCTTTTTTCTAATTTTTTTTTGTCACAATTTCCCTTTAATAAATGTCTATTGAAAAAAAAGAAAAATGGAACTGTATAATATCTTTTTATATATGTTCGATTGGAGAATTTGGTAGAAAAAAAGAATTTAACAAAAGATTTCACTATCATTGACTTTCTTTTGTCTTAAAATCCTTTCAACAATGTATTTAATTTCAATGTAATTAAATATTGATATTAAAATTTTTGAAACAACATCCAATATATTTTGAATCCAAAATTCTTTTAAAATCTAGTTAAAAAAATATCTATTAAAATCATATATGTCTTCATGTAATATATCAAATCTCATGTTTTAAAAAAAACAATCTCATATATTTAATCTATGTCTCAAACTGCACCTTCATTATTGAATTGCTACTGATTGTCCTTGTAAGTGAGTTTCTTTTACCCTTTCGTTTCTCTCTCATAACTCTCTCTTTTTTTTTTTTTTTTTTTTATAATTTCTTTTGCCAGTTACGCAACCGACGGCCTTCCCTTTTTTTTTTTTTTTTTTTATCCGTCCATGCATGAGATTGAACACTTCAACATATGAAAGGTTCGAGAGAGATAACTATGAGAGCGGAACATGAGGGGAAAAGAAACTCACTTACTGGAAGGTGGCGCAAAGACGAAGCTAGACATAGAGATCGAAATATATGTGATTTTAAAAGAAATAGAAAATATAAAAAATAAATAAAGAAAAAATAGGAAAAATAGAAAAAATAGAAAAAATAGAAAAAATATGAAGATATGATATTTTAAAAGAGGAGGTGGTTCGAGTTGTAGATGAAGACATGTGACTTTAAAAGATTTTTAAATTCAAAATTACAAAGTTATCATTGACTTAAACACTTTGGATATCAATATATATTAGATTCTAGCATTTTACATATGAACTAAAATATTTATAAAATATAACAAAATTTTTATTCTATCAATAATAAGAGATTTATATATCATAGTCTATATAAATGATACTAGTAAAATCTAAAATTTTACTATATAAATATTTGTAGTATTTTGTTATTTATAATAATTTTTCTATTAGATTGAAAACAATGTTCGAGTTTCGAGTTTGGTAACTTAATCCCAGATAGAACCCAAGCCCCAAACATGGACTTGTAATTGGATTACCAAGCGTGTTCCACTCCAAACCCATTTCATTCCTCCCTTCCCCATACCAAGCCCTTAGTTTCTTAAGAATACGAAAAAGAAAAACTAAAATGAATTAACATAAACCTACCAAGAATACAAGATTTTAACCAAGTCTAAACTTGGTTTTTATTCAATAGAAACATTTCCCATTTAGTAGCTTTTCTTCCAACACTCATACAACCTTTTGACCAACCAAACGAAAAGCAAGATCAGTTATAGAGACCAAGCTGATAAGGAAAGCCAGTAGATGGAAGCCAACTCGAACCGTCAATGAATGGTTCAGCCGTGAAGGTCTTAGCTTCAGCTTCATTAATAACAAGAGACCATGACACTCTACCAGAAGTATCAGCACCAGCTCCATTGTTGTCATATTCTGCAAAGTAGGGTTCCTTTATGTCACCATTCCATGTCGACCACCCCTCTTTGTCTATCACATTGGTTATTGACGTTTGCATTACCACAACCCTAGCATATTCCTCCCATGGTCTCCCAAGGAAGCTTGGGAATTCTTTTATCACAGGCTCCAAGCCTGACGTCGCTTTTATCCTACACTTTTGGATCACGATTCCCGTGTTTTGATTAATGTCGGTTCTTGATTGTGCCGTCACCATGTTCTTTTGGTTAGGGCCTGGTTTGCGAGGGGTGAGATCGGAGTTTTGGATTACTGCTGCTGCGTTTCCAAAGATGAAGTCGACTGTTCCTGCTACAACGCAGTTGACGAAGAATTGACGATTTGAGTGGACGTAGAGAGTGTCTTGATAGGCAAGCATGCTACATCGGTAGAAGGCTGAGTGATCTGAGCCAACACGGAGGGCTACAGCTTGGCCGTTGGCTGCTCCGGCTGTGTTTTGAAAGGTTATGTCTCGAGCTAAGAATCCGTCCCCCACAGCAACTGCTAAGAAAAAACAAACATTGTTATTGTTTTTTTAAAAAAAGAAATTCTAATGTGTTTTTGCAAAACTTTGATAATATATGAAGTGCATGTTTTTTAATGTAATGATAATAAATTGTTTGAGACAAATAGACAATTGAAGAAATTAAAATCATGTTGGGAGCGTTTGGCACGCAGATTTGGAATCAAATGTCTGAAAATTAAATGAATGTGACCTTATTTGATGGGGTTCTGATGCCTGACACTTACAAATGCGTGCTGCAAAAATTGAAAATCTCAATTTTCGATACCTGTGTTTAGGGTGTTGTAACGCCCTAAAGAAAAAAAAAGTAATAATAAAAATAATAAGATTTTATTATTAATATTTAAATATTATTATTTTTTTTTATTATTTTTATTATTATTATTATTATTATTATTAATAAAACAATAAAGAAAACAAAATTTCTCTCTTCCCCCCTCACGCACGCCCCCCCTCTCTCCCCTTCATCTTTTTCTTTCTTCTTCCCCTTCCCCTTACCCTAAACCCAGCCGCCAACCACCACTACACCGGCCGCCCCACCCTTTCTCTCTTCTCCTCCTATCAACCTCACGCCGACCGCGTCTGTCTCACGCCGTGACGCTTCGTCCGTCGGTCGAAAACCAGCCAAAACGCCCCAGCCGCCTCCCCCTTTCTCCCCTCTCCTTTCCGCCGCCAACCACCTTCGTTCCTCCTCTTTGGCCGCACAGCTCGGAGCCCAGCCGCTCGGTTTGCAGAAGACAAGTGCCAGCCAAAACCCAGCCGAGCCCGACGTTCCGTTTGCGCCGGTCTCCGTCCGAAATCGCCGCGTTTTCGTTCGGTTTCGTCCACGCCGGTCACCGTGTCAGCTCGCCGGCCGTTCGTGAGGCAGCCGTGCATCTCCTTCCAGCCGCGCATCACCTTCCAGCCCACGTCTTCCCTTCTTCCAGTCGCGGATCTCCATCTTCCAGCCGTTGTCGCGCTGTCTTCACGCAAGATCCGAGCCGCGCACGCCTCCCTTAGCCGACCGCCGACCGACCCAAACGTGGGGTTTCCGTGAACCGGCAGCCGTGCGCCGTGGAGTGCCGTTGCCTCTGTTTTACGGTAAATTGTCGAAGTGGTTTGTTGGTAACAAATTAAAATTGTGAATTGTAGTTGTTTCAAAACAAATTCGAGTTATTGGTTGGATTAATTGTTGACCGTTGTTCGATCTTAGGTTGAAGGTAACGCCTAATTTCCTTGGGCTCACAACAAATATTGGATTTAATTGGAGCTTGGTTCGTGAATTTGGGTAAGTTGTGAATTTGGCATTTGGGTTGATTTTAAGTGAATGATGTTGTTGGAGAAAATGTTGAGTACTTATCTTGATGGTTAGGTTTGTTGTTCATGGACCTTATAGATGTATTGACTATATGGACTGAAATGTTATATCTGGACTGAGTAGGGATGACGTTTATGATGTTTGTTTGGGTGTGGACTGAAAGTTTGATGTATATTGTGCTTGACTGAATGAAATTTATATATGTATGTATGGATTGACGTGGACTTGTTGTCTAGCGTATGTTGTGACTGCTGGGCTATTTATGTTGCTGACTGATGTAGTGATATGTTTTGACTGTCCTTGGGTGAAATTAGGATAATATGGTTGTTTGAGGTTAAAGGGGGAGCTTATGTGATAAGAAAATTTGACTGTATTGAGGATGATTTTAAAGAGGTTTAGAATGGACTGAGGGGATAAATTATTAGTTTCCTAGTGGATAGTTACCGTGCGGGTGTCCTTCCGGATTATCCCCTTTATGTGCATCCTTCGGGAGCATTAGACTGATATGTGCATCCTTCGGGAGCACTAGACTGATATGTGTATCCTACGGGATCACACGACTGTGATTGTGCAGGGTACACCATAGGATGCTAATAATTTATTTTCCCATAACGGGACCAGTAGTGGGTCTCTTACTGAGTATATTAATACTCATCCTTTTTATGTTTAACTTTTCAGGCAAAGGTAACACGAGAGGCAGACCGACGAGGGACAAGAAGGACTCGTGAATTTGCCATAGGGGACTGTCTTTAAACTGCTTCCGCTGACGGTTTGAAATTTTTTTGATTGTACTAAGTTTACAAATAGCTAAATTTTTGTAAACAGTATTTAAAATTTTGTATTTTGGAAATAGGGCCCGATTAAATTTCCTTCGTTTTCTTACAGTTTCAACTGAATCTTCCTATGTCTTTTGTCAACAAACGGTTTTGTGTCAAATTTACGACTTAGACGGTCAGTCCGAAAAGTCTGGGTCGTCACAGGTGTTGTTTTGAATTCGTGGACTGAGCTAATCTGTTTAGTTTTTTTTTTTTAAATGTACATCCTAAATTTAGAGTGTATCAAATTTTTAATTGATTTTTTAAAAATATTTTGTACCTATAATTCAAATTCCCGACTTGATTGATTTTAATGACAATAATGTAAAAAAGAAATAAATTTTAACATTCAATAACAATAGTTTTGATCACCATTGTATTAACATGAATGGTCTAAATAGAAATATTATAAATCATTCACAAAATATAACAAGTCATGTAATCGAATTGAGTTTATGAAAGTTCCAGTTAAGCAACATTAAAAGGGTCTAATAGGTTTCAAAATAGGCATAAGCAAGTGGGTCATGTGAAAGTCAAGTAAAGTTACATTTAGTTATAGTTATAGTTGTCTTCCTATGATTCGGATGCAATGGTATGTTTAAACCGCTTTTATCAAAAGTGTTTAAATAAAAATAAGTTTTATTAAAAAAATATTTTTTTTTCTTAAGTCAATCCAAATAAGCTAAGTCATAAGTCTTATAGTTAAAGTGATCAATGATAAAAAAAAATTAAAAAATATATATATTTAAATCCTAAATTTTGTATGCTGGGTATAACATACTTTTAAAATTTTAAATAATGTGTACATATGTATTTTAAAATTTAAGTATGTGTCAAATATATTCAATTTTTTCTTTTTCTTTTACCTACATAAATAAAAAAAATTATATATGTATTTGCACAAAACAATAAAAAATTTCACTAACTACTTTATTAAAAAATATATTATTTAATACTTAAAATTATAAACAAACTTTTACAAGGCTGGTTTTGTTGAATCAAACTAATTCAAATTATTTTAATTTTTAATTTATTTGACTTGATATACAAAAATTATAATAATAATTTAGAAAAAAACATTTTAAAATGGAGGTGAAAGTAGTAGTTTAGTTTTGATAACTAAAATTTGAAGAAAAAAAAGAAAAAGAAAAAGAAAAAGAAAAAGAAAAGAAGAATCTTAAATAGTTATATGTGTTATTAATGAAACATTTTTCTTAAATAAAAAAATTAAATATTAATAGATTTTTTTTTTTTTTTTGTGGTTTAGATGAAGTCCACAATTAAGTGAAAAAGAGAGATGTGAAAGAATTGATGGAAGAAATAGAGAATAAGAGGGAGAGAGTTTTTTTTTTTTTTTTTTTTTTTTTTTATTTAATTTTTTTATGAGTAAAAAATTAAATAATGGGAAAAACCCTCAATTTACCCTAGTTTTTAGTCCTATGGTTTTACCCCTTTGGCCAAACGTGAACTTGATGTCAATCCCACCTAATGCCAAAGCAAGAGGTCAAACAACCCCTTTTAGTTTATCACATTCGTAATGAAATCATTATCAGATATACGTTTAGGGCTATTTGGCCCATGCACGCTTGGAACTAATTTGAAGCCCAATCCACGTTTGAAACCTTGGACTTAACAAATCAAACTTATGAGTTTGAAATGTGTTTTTATTTAATGCCATATAGGTCTCAGAAAAAATTTCACTTTGACCTATCAATATGGGTTGTTGACAATCGTTGGCAACAAATGACAATAGATCATTGGTCAATTTTATAATAGATCATCGATGATCAATCGGGATGGATCGTTGACGACTGATCGTGATTAATCGTCAATGACAAATCATGATCGACCATCGACCATTGACCATCGAACATCGACCATCGACCATCGACCATCGACCATTGAACATTGACCATCGAACATCGACCATCAATCTTCTTGATTGTTGGTGACCAATAAAACATTGATTGTCACTATTGATGATCAATCATCTTGATTATTGTTGGTGATTGATAACATTGACTGTCACTATCATCTTATGAACATCTTGATCGTCAACAACCAACCATTATGATTGCCAATGATCGATAGTTGTGGCTATTAAATTGTGGTGACAACAAACAACCAAACGCCATGACTCTCAGTGACCAATTGCCATGAAAGTGAACGACCAATTAACCATCTTAATCTTTGACGACCACTTATCGTCTTTACCATCGTATCGACATAGTTGAGCGACTATCTTGATCATTGACGCTTGACCATTTTGATTGCCAACAACCAATTGTCATGACTATTTTAATGACTAGCCATATAGTGATGATCAACAACTAAACATCATTACCCCGAGGACCGATCGATCTACTTGATCGTCAATAATCGATCGATCATCAGCCCATACTTTCAATTTACAGTTGTGATCGACGCATGGTTGTATCGATGTTAGTCGACAATTGTTGTGAGTGGGTCTCTCAACTTTTTTCCTCCATCTTTCTTTGTTTCCTTTTTTTTTTTTTTTCTTATTTTCTTTATAGAAACATTATCATAAAAATGCATCACTAGAGAGGAAATAATGCTTACAAAACAACTAATAAAAAGCCTAAAAAAATCAGATTACCCAAAGTCATGCCTGCATCCCAAACACAAGCTTCAAAATTCAAGTCTTCCAATCAGTATATTCCAATTATAGCCAACTATAGTTCTCATGTTTCAGAACCCCCTCAATATGCATCCACACATTTGATTACGACAAACCCCCCCTCAATTGTTCAAAATCAATTTCATTATAGTTTCTTCGTAAACTCGATTTTCATTCCATCAAATTTTAATTTGAATAATAATGATTATTTAGTTTTGAATTGAATTTGTAACTACGAACAAAAAAAATTAACCATTTCAACATTATTTAAAACATATAGAAAATGTTGTCTGAAAGTGATTTCTTAGTTCTTTTTCAAAATGAAATGGAATCAATCTTGAACTTTAAAGTTTTTTTGAGGTTGATAGTACAAGCATTACAAGTATACTCATCTTACATAAATTAGAATTGATAATCTATTATGGATTGTTTTTGTTTGAAAGTTATTTCTGCATTGTTTAAATCATATTTATCAAATTTAAAATTACTATAAAACAAATTTTTAAACAACTGTTAAACTTTTAAAATGTTAAAATGTTGTTATTGGGCAATTAAAATTGGTTTTAATTGGAAAACTATTTCAAAGAAAAATAGTTATAATTAACAATTTGTTTTAACATTTATGAAATCATTTCCAAACTCAGTTAATTGAAAAATAAATATCTAATGTGTTTTGTTTACCCATTTTCACTTTCCATAAGCAATTTGGGCAAAAAAACAATGCAAAAAGAAAAAGAAATAGTTGCCTCTTTAGAATCTATCATTTCTTCCATATGTCCAAATATAAATGCATTATTTGACCTTTGGAATAATGGTCGAGACAAACTTAGGAAAATAAAACATATTTGTGGAAAACACGTAAAACAGATCTTAGACATTCTTGAAATGGACAAAAAGGAAATTGAGAATGAATTTGGATTTTACCTTTTCTTAAAGAAATAAAATTATTAAAAAACATAAAAGAATATTATAAATAACAAAAGTTTTTATTAAATCAATCGTATAGGCTAAATAAAAATGTAAAAGTTGATTATATTTTGTAAATATTTTTATTTATTTTATTTTTTCAAAGGTCAGAAAATACTAAAAGTATATACTGTATAACAAAATTTTGCTTTCAAAGTAGTTTAGTTGCCTTACCGATTTATCAGGATCAATAAAAAAGAGTCGTGGTTTAGTTACGTTACCGACTGTGGCGGAATTGAAGGTTGACCAGCCACTCCCATGACTTCTATCAGCAGTGATAATGGTGTTGGATCTTCCATCTCCCCAAAACATAATATTCCGTTTACTACTTGGTACATCAACATTTTCCCTGTAAACTCCAGCCTTTATTTTTATTATATATCTGCTGTTTTTACTCGGCGCCGCCTTCACTGCCTCCGCCACCGTTTTATAATTTCCGGTTCCATCCGCCGCCACCACCACATCCGCCGCCTCTTCTGACGATGAGTCTAAAAGCATCTGGTCTTGGATTGACATCCATTCTGGCCACTTTATTCCATTTTCCAAATCCTCCCTTCTTCTACTCTCACCTTCCTCCAGTTCATTATATCCAAATTTCTAAATATATATAGAAATCATATGTCTCATTTACTTATGAAGATCAATCAAAATAAAAACTAACGTACACGGAAGAAATGGTTTACAATTAGATCAGGAAAGCCTATATCTAGTAGAGCCAAGATATATATATGTATAGGAATCAAAATATATTAATCATTACTAAAAACGTCCTCATTTCATATATTTATAGAAAACAGTATATACTAATTTTATTGGAGTATTTTAAATATAGCAATGAACCAAAATATTTATTAATATAGGAAAACGTTACGGATAGAAACACTAATATCATTTATCACTTATAATACCAACGGTGTCCTTTGGCATCTATATTCAATAATAGACCATAAAACTTTGTTATATTTGTATTTTTTTTTTCAGTTTAAAAGATATTACTGTTGAGATGTGCACGTGTAGAAGTAAAAAATTTAAATATATATATGAAACCAAAATAAAGGGTTTAAAGTAAAGTTGAAAATTTTAGTATACCTGATTGGAAAAGAGTACAATTTTGGGGTCATCTATTTGGGAGGATATTGAAGTTATCTTATAAGGGAAGTCATGGACCACCAAGCTTTTCTCATCTGTTAAGGCAATGTCTGTTGTCAATTTTTTAACCAAAGCCAATGCATTACTACACAACTTCGTCACTTGATTATGTGTGTTCTCAATAAGTCTCAAAACCCTTTTCTCTGTTTTGTCATGGGATAATCCATCCAAACAAGTCACCTGTACATGATATATTATTAACTTCAAAATGAGCAAGATAATCAAGATGGTAAATAAATTTTGCAACTGAAAATATCAAGCTTTTATTGAGGATTTTTTTAGCTCATTTAAAGGATCCCCCAGAAATTATGAAAGATACTAAAGTACTCACTAGAAACGTTTAGGCATTGTTTGGATGAACTTTATAATTGATTTTACCCTCTCATCACTTAAAAAAACCAATCAAAATAAGCACTTATAGTATGTGTTTTGATATTCCTTTGCGAAGAGGTGGAGTATCTACTTAGACTTACTTTTAATAATTGCATTTGTTTGCAAGTTTTTGTTCGGGTTTTCATACTTCATATATATCTCGAGATATATTAGACTTCTCAAATTCATTTTTGAAGTATTTAATTTTTAAAATAATTCATTTTAAGATAAATTAAAATGTTTGACATTGATTTAAAATAACTTTTTAAAAAATGAGATTATGAAATAAATCATTTTAGAGAAAACATATTTAATAAGAAATTTCTCCCAAATATCTATTTTTCTTCATCTATTTTTTCTATCTATTTTTCACTGTGTGTTCTTTTTATTATTTTTAATTACTTTAAACTATTTTTCAATGTGCGTTCATATACATTTAAATATAGGGATTTGCAAATGTTCCTCTCTCAATCAAATCTACTTCGTCTTCACATATGTGAAAGAAATCATTAGGACGTCAATGAAGAACATGATCATTTAGTTCATGAAATGAAGATGAATGAAGAACGTGATCAAATTGCACACCTTATTATCTAGTTATTATATTGTCTTGGAAAAATTATTGTTCTTATTTATATTTTGTCTTTGTTGGAAATCAATTATTTTTTATGACTATGTATTTACATTTCAAGATATTTGTGCTTCTAAAAATCGAATTGTCCCAAAAAATTAATAAAAAAGTAAAATTAATGTTTCATTTCAAGTAACTAAAAAATTAATAATTTCAAGATAACCTCCGATTAATTTTAAAATATATTTATGAAAAAATGATTCAAAATGTGTGTACTTCTTTATAGAATTAGTTCATAATGTTTAATAGTTTTTTATGGTAATTTGACCTAAGTATAAACATTGTTAGTATATGACAAATCTAACACAATTTTGCATATAAACATTTATAAGGAGATCCAAACCAAACATGAGTGCTTAGATTTTAAACTTATTTTATAAAAAGGTTTTTTTAAAAATATATTCTTAAAAAAACATTTTTTTCATAAGCAATCCAAACGCATTCTCTGACAATTTTGTTTTCGAAAATAAATAATTTTGTTTTAGTAGTTTTCAAATTTTTTGGTTATGATTTTGAAACCATTCCTAAAATATATAGATAACAATAAGTAGAAAACAATAAATAGAAAGGGTCGTTTTTAAATTATAACGAAGTGGCAAAATATTTACACGGTATAGAACAATTTAAAAAACGGAAGAAGCCCACATGCCTACAATGAAAAATACAAAAAATGTCACGTGATTAATTGCATCCAGCACGTAATATATTTGGAAAACAATCATTTAGATTTGACTATTTTTTCCTACACAATCGTTTAGATTTGATCGTTTATATTTGGAGGTAAATTTAAACATTTTTTTTTGTAAAGATTTTTTGGTACACGATCGTTTAGATTTTATCATTAAAATTATTTAGGAAACCAAATTTAAACAATTTTTATTCATAATTTTTCGGTAAACGATCGTTTAAATTTGGGTAGACAAATCTCAATGATTTTTTTCAAGATTTTTTGGTACACGATCGTTTACATTTGGAAAATGATCGTTTACATTTGGTACACGATCGTTTAAATTTCATTTATATTTGAAACATAATCGTTTAGATTTGATCATTTAGATTTGACTACCCGATTTGGAACACAATTCTTTGTACACGATCGTTTAGATTTGACTATTTTGGTATACGATCTTTTATATTTGGAACAACCAAATAACAGTTTTAAAAAAATTAAAAAAATAGATTTTTTATATTTGATAAACAATCTTGAATCAAATAACAATTTGAAAAAAAACTACTACAGAATAAGAAGAAAAAAAACGATGAAAAAGAAGGGCAGTGGAATATTTTAAAAAAATGACTAGTTTCATGGACTTTTTCAATTTGTTACACGAGTGGTAAATATTTTACTGATTTATTATATTTATAAAAATTAACCTAAATAGAAGTATATTTAAAGGCTTAATTTGAAAGATTAAAAAGGATTTTATAGCTGGTTTTTAGTTTTTGAACTTAAGCTTCTGAATTGTCGTTTCACCCCTAAATTTATATGTTATATGTTTTCCATTAATTTTTAATTAGTGTTTCAAAATTCAAGTCAAATTCAAGTCTTACAGTCATCTTTTTGTTTATAGCCATGCATTTTAATTAACAATTTAGATATTTCCTTACTATAAGAAAAAGCTCTGAATAGAAAATCAGGAGAATACAAGAATAAATTTAGAAAATCAAAAACCCTAAACAATATATGAAAGGCCCATGTTTGTAATCATATTTCTCTTTTGGTTTTTGGTTTTGGTTTTTGAAAATGAAGTATATTTCCTTTCATTTTCTTAGGGTGGTATGCATATTTCTCGTGTCTTAGAAAAATTCTATGTATTCTAAAAAACTACTTTTAGTTCTTCGGATTTGATTTTTGGAAAGTAGTTACAAAAAAAGAGAGGTGATACAAGTGTTTATAGATTTAATTAATTATTAAAAGCTAAAAAGTAATTTCAAAACACAGCATGTAAGTTTTTTCTGTTAAATATTTCTTCTAAAAGTACTTCAAATTGTTTTCTTTTTTCAACTTTTCAAAATTTTGTACTCAACTTTTCATCCAAAACGTCTTTTACAAGGAATTTTAATACGGAAAATTCACTCGCTTAAATGTGAGCAAAACATGTTGTAAACCACCAAGCACATTAAAATCTCTGTCAAAGACATCTTTCAAAATGCAAACCAAAAAATATAATCCAAACAGTTACAAACCTGATTAGTAATGGCAGAACTGAGAAAAGTTTTGAGGTCATCGGCATACGAAGCAAGAGATTTCTTGTTTGGATACTCACAAAAATCCTCTATAGCCTTGTCAAGCTCATAAATTGTCCTGTCGGTTGTTTTGACACAATCATGAAGAGCGATCCTGTCTCGTTTACCAACGTTGTTACCAGACATCGAAAGTTTTTTTATGTTTTCATTGTTAAGCTTAGCTGCATCCATAGCAACACTCAATGACAGTTCAACGATATCTTTCAAACTCAACAAATTAGATGTACCAACGATGGAGGATATTGTTGAGTGACACAGTTGAGGATAAAGAGTAATGGCACATGACGTTTCTATAACACTCAGAATATTATTCATGACACCATTTTCATTAGAATTTGGTCTAACAATAATAGCATTTGTGAGAAGTAAAGTGGCAAAGAGTGCTAACGAAAGCTTAGTGTTTTCCATAGTTTGGAAATGAGAAGAGTTGTGAAGAAAGGTAGAGAGGGTTGGGCGGATATAAAGAGATGGGATGTACCCGTGCTACTTGATGGACTCTATAATTTTCTGATATATATTTTTTTCTTAAAAGATATCCATGTTTTCCACGTGGGGTGTTGTCATTCATCCAACATTTATCTGCTATTCATAGTCTATTTTTTCTACTTTACACTAATACATAGATACTTTTGTTGGAATGTACATTGAAATATCTGATTATGAATATTTTCTCTTATAATAAATAATAAAAAATAATACAAATAACATTGGGGTATGCGTTCAGAGGATTATATGGCCTCTACTACTATTCTCTCTCGCAAATGATAGAAACTTTCATTTTGAAAATGAAAGGAAAACTTTACAGAGCTCCCAGTATAAGAAACTTTAGATCTCCCGATACACAGTTCATGTGATAACATTTGTATTTTTTTTTCCGGTTTATTATTTCTGATGATTTTCATACCACCTTGGTCTCATTATTTCAGTTTTAGCTCTTTTTGGTTCAATTGTTTTTAACTTTTGTTCATTTTGATAATTGTACTTTTAAAATGTCGATGTTGGTCTCATACATTTAAAAAAGAATAATTGCAATTGGTAGCACTTTTGAGGTTAACCAACAAAAATTAAGTGTCAACTATTTTAAAGAATTGTGAATATAATAAAATCTATTAGTCATAAACTTCCATCAACTACATTTCTTCTTTAATTACAAAGAGAATGAGAATAATACTGAAAATCAACATTTGTTGAGATATTAACCTAGAACTTTTGTTTTAACTTTATTCTTCTTCAGTGATTGCTTCTATTCAACCTTTGGTGAGATTGCTTTATCCTTTAGTGAGATTTGGAATTCCTTTCTTCATCATCTTAATTTTATCCAACAACTTTCTCAGGTTCATTTCTTTTCCTCTATTTTTTTCTTCTATTTTCATATCTATACAACCACCCCTTCCATGGCAGTCTCTCTGTTTTATGTAATATCTTCAAGTTTATTGTAGTTTAGTACTTAAGTTTTTAAAGTATATGATATTTTGATCTTATTAATGACATAGTTTCAAGTCTGGGTACTAGCATGCCGATTCGAACATGGTTTGTAATTATATATAAGTTAATGACAAACATTTGGATAACTATTATTAGATGGAAAAATAATAGAGTACGTGCTAAATTAGTTGTCTTCTAAGAGTCTTTTAAGAACTAAAATGGGATTTAAATCATTTCAATCTTTAAAAATGGGTAAATTAATTACAAAAACAACACCTATAGTCATATGGTAAAATTAAAAATCTTCAAATTTGTACAAAAATATTAAAATTTGACTTACATAGTTGAAGAAATTGTACACGTTTGTGGGTGTTTTATTGTATAAGTTTGTGGGTGTTCAATTCTTATGATGGAAAGTTTGGAAGTGTAATTGCAACTATACCATCATACTTTGGAGGCAGTTTTTCAAATTTGCACTTAACAAATAGGTTTATGTACACAATATTGTAAATAAAAATAGGTTTATAATGTTGTAAAGTGTGGCTTACATGCATGATAATTTGCCTTCTGTGATGTTTGCCATGGTAGGTAGAATAGTACTAAATCTTGAAAATCTTTCAACTTAATATGCTTCGGTTTTTATCGATTTATCAATTATAGAAGTTATCACTTCAAGCATAACATTATATACCATTTTCTTTAAATAGGTACGACTTTCAACTATATACTTTCTTGATGACAAAACCAATGTTGCCTGATGCTTACACCATTTTTGAGTTTTCAATTTAGACATGCCCCCCTCCCCCCACTCGTTATTTTAGAATGTTTGAGTTTCATCCATTTAAGAGTAGTGTCATTATGCTTTGAAGTACTAAATTTCATTTATCGAGTTTAATCATATTGAATTTGTTGCTTTTCATGTAGACATGCCCCCTTTCCTCATTATGGAGTTTGTTACTTTCACTTTAGACATGTCCCCCACCCCCTCCCCACCCCTTTTTCTTATTGTTTTAAAATGTTTCTTTGAATTAAATTGTATTGCTTATTCTTCCGTCTATATTGAAACACATAGCTCATATTTTAATGTGCTCTCCGTTTAGCTTTGATCATATTATGTTTCTTTAAGGAAATAAAATAAGCTTTGATCATATTATGTTTCTCTTTGTATTCAACTCTTTGTTGAATTCAGAGTAGTTGGATTACGCTTTTCTTTGATTCTCAGGTTTGAAAGATGGGGCAAAATGTTTCCCTTTCGTGATTTTACATCTGGAGATGTATTATGCTACTTTTCAGGCCAATATGCCATTTAGGGAACATTTTTCTCTACAGGTGACTTATTTACCAGAATTATTTTTAGAGATTGGCTTTCAAGAGTTTTCGTTTCTTCTTTCCTCCAGTTTCTTTCTTCAAACCAAAAACGGAAAAAGAAATATTCGTAGATGTTATCTTATATCTATTCAACTCATATAGTTGACTTGAATTGCATCTTCAGACTTCATTTCATTGTGTGTTATGGCACACGCTTTTAGATGTTCCCTATTTTTATTCAATTATGCTTTGAAAAAAGGACTTAATAGGTTTCCTTTCGCTTGGAATCATGTGATCTATGTTTGTTCATTAACTACTGTAAAAAATCAATTGAATAATTCTATCAATCTAGAGTTCATTGATGCTTCCTAAAAAAGTACAAACAGGAATCTGAATTAGTAGGTATAGCATATTCATTATGTGGATTGCTACATTTTGCATCCTTGATGTTAAAGCTGAGATAGAATGAGATGATCTAATGCCTTCAGACTGACAATTTGATTGAAGAAAATGGGGTAAGTTTCAAAATTTGACCACACATAGCGCAATATATATAATATAGGATTTTTTAGGGTAATTGTAGATTCCCTTTTCAATTACAACCATTTTCTTTAGTTCATTAATCATGTTTGTATCTATCATGGAAGTTGAAAGAGTGGTAAAAGCAACGACTAAAGAATAAAAACTCCTGCATGGCTGCATCACAAGTCATTTTCAAATGTAGCTTGGTGGCATCTTCCTTTTCCTTTATTGTCCTCTCTCTACAAGTCTTATTTTTGGTAGTTGATCCTTGTTTTTTCAATTTAACATATCAAATACTTTTTATTTAATTCATTCAATTTTTTAGTATAAAGCGTCATAAGGTAGAGAAACTGGAAAACTCAGAGGAGGATATTATACATGAAGTTGAAGAGCAAAGTTTAGGTAAGTTAAACTGTTCGTACTAATCCCTTTTATTGTCCATATTTTAGACTATTGCTCCCCCTTTTGCTTTCAATGTAGTCAATTTGTGGCTGTGAGCTGTACTATACAGTCTATACTAAACGACTCTCACTTCTTTGACAACTATAAAATGTGCTTGTTGTGTTTGTCCTTTTTTTCCACTCACCTTGCATATTCATAGAGCATTTTTCTTACTAATCTTCTGTTAAGTATTGTGTTTTTGTGGTGGCCTCCTCTACCCTTCTTATATGTGAATCTGATTGGTGGTTGCAACTAAAGATTGACACGTATCTCTCAAAGGGTCAAGCTACATTTACCGTTCTTTTATTCGTAGGTTTACATGATATAGCTAAACCTTCGAGAAATTTTCATATTTTGGGTTGCACTTATTTCTTACAAGTGAGACAACTTTAACTTCAAGTCCATTTTGTCAGAAAAAATCCTGAGTTAAAATACATTGTGAAACCAATATCATCTATTAGCTGGTTTCTATTTGTTAGAAGGATTTTTTTTTTAATCTTCAAAAAATGCTCACCTAACATCTATTTTTTTTTTTTGTTAATAAGTTAACCATTTGCTAACTCTATTAATAGAGGTGTTTAGGAATATGGTGCTTGGTGAATTCAACACTTAAAAAGAAAGCTTTATAGGTATACACATACATTCTTGAGTTGCTTACCTATACTGCCACTTCAGTTTAGTTGCTTACCTACTACACTAATGTCACTACCAAAAAGTGAAATAGAGTTCTGGTTTTAGTTTTAGTGTCACACATCATTGGCATAGATGTCACCATAAAGAACTTTGTATCACTTCGTAGGCACTAAATTCTTTTTCTTCAAATATTACATGCAGTGCATTCTAACAGCCTAGCCTAATATCATGGACATTATTGAAGTTTCCAGAAAGAGGTAAATTTTTACCTTTGCCAATCAATGAAAGATTCTGGAATGTATATGGTTCTACTTGTAGATTGAAGTACATACTAAGTAGGTTAAAGTTCTTAGTTTTAATGCTATTCTTATTTTGTTTGTAGATTTCAAGGAGTTGAGGATAAGAATCGGTGAGATTTTGATCAGTTGGGAGTTATCTAAGATTGTTGTGTGATACTTGGAGAAGAGTGATATCTCTGCATTATTACATATACTTTGTGTTTTATGATTAAGAACGATGTTCATAACTCGTTTTGTAATATGAATAAGAACGATATATTTCTATGTTGTAAGTATGTAATGAACAACTATATGTATATGTTCAATGATATATATGCAATTTGTTAGTTATTTGATTGAAAGTTTGGGTTGATTCCAGAAACGTAAATAGTTCAATTGATCATATTATATACCATTGTTGGATTTCAAAACAGGTGCAATATAATTATATGGAAATTTCAAATTGTATAATTTTTCATTTGAAAGAAAAAAAATTCTTGACATGCAAAACGTGTCAAAAATAAACAAATTCTTGACGTTTATAAATTTTCAAGTATAATTTTACTTAACGAGTAAAAACTGTCAAACAGAAAACCCCTTTTTTCTTGACACTGGATTACTTAACGCGTAAAAAGTGTCAAGTAATCTCATATACTTGACGCTTTTTTCCTGTCAAGTATAAATTGTACTGGATTAATAATAATATTATTGTTATTATAATTAATTGGACCTCCTGCTGCGTGTAAGACCGTTCACTATTTATCTTCCTCTTCACCAAAGAAACCCTAGCCGCCTACCCGTTTTCTCGCCGCCCTCTCCTGTCACCTCTCCGTCGCTTGTTGGTTGTTGTTTGATTTCAGCTGTTGTCTCCCATCTCCGAGCAGCGAAGTTCGTCGTTCTTCATTTGTGGCTTTGATCGACGAAAGTCTCGCCTCAGCCTGAGTTTGTAGTCGAGCATGTCCATGCCTTCGTCTCCACCATCGATAGTCACCGTAGCCCCTCTGTCTGATTGCTTCATCGTTTGCAAAGTTCTCCGTCGTGCATAACAATCATTGGAAATCCAAGCAGTGATCGATTCTCTCTTACTAAGCTGAGCTTTTGCAAGCCACGTAGCTAGCCGAGCTAGTTTTCCTTAACGAGTCATTTCCAAGCCGTTCTCACAGCCAAGTCGAGCCACACGTGAGCTAAGTTGTGGTAGCCCCTTACTTGTAGTTTTAAGCCATTTGGGTCATTTTATTGGTAGGTTTTTTATTGGGTTTGGTACTCCCATCAAATATCTATTTTATCCCATTTAATTTAAGTTATGGATTTAAGTTGGGATATTTTACTTGAAGGTTTGGCTAAATTTATTGGAGGATTTTAGCTATGAATATCTCCCAACAAAGGTTGAATTGGTTTCAACGTCCTTCGTTGGTAAGTTTGTAAGCTGAGTAATTAATGGTTTGATTTGGTTATCAAACTATTAATTTAATCTTATTTATGTTTAGGATTTGCCATTGGAAAACTTGACCGTTGCTGAAAGGAATAATTTTGGTTTAGCTAATCTCATGGTAAGAGATTCTACTATTAGACCCTCGACATTAGATTAAGGAGCTTGCATGTATGTTTTCCCTTATTATGTATTAACGTAGCTATGAGGCATAATGTTCCTATTAGAGATGACTGATATTGATGGCTACATAGAAAACCGTTATGTATGACTGAGATATGTGATGACCATGATATGTTATGAATGAGATATACTATGATTGAGATACGTTATGATTGAGATATGATATTTATGATATGCTACATCTATAGGCTATGGTGTTCTGTTATCTTTGTCTGTTAGAGTTGTACCATATGGGTGTCCCTCGGGATCACCACCTATTTATGTCTGTGTGGCTAACTTTTATGAGTGATTTAACAAGGTTATTGTCAGCCTGACTCTCTTAGGGTGTTTCCTTTGGATTCACCGAGAGTCCATATGTGTCCCTACGGGATCATTGGATAGCGTGCGTTCGAGAGCACGATAGTTATGCTGTACTTTCTTACAAGATTCTAACGAAAAGTTAACAGACACCTAGCAGGACTAGTAGTGGGTTCCTTATTGAGTATACATATATACACACTCTTTCTATGTTTAATTTTTCAGGAAAAGGTAGAGGTATAGGAAAGCTGACGAATGACAAGAAGTGACCATAGTTCGCCAAGGGAAAATTTTATGATTTCTTCCTCATTTATGTTTTTAGTACTTGATTTACAATATTTATTTCAGAACTCATGAGTACTCTTATGATATTTTCTTTTTATTTTAAATAGGGTCCGAACTACTATTTTATTTATTACTTTTTCTTTACATACTTTATTTATAATTTATAAATGAATATTTTCAGTGTTTCCTTTAAAATTTAGTATTTTTTTTATTTTAAATAAAAATGTCTTTATTTGTTTTAGTGGTAATGACTTCAGCTTAGTATAAAGAGTTGGGTCGTTACAATGTAACACCCCAAAAATTGAGATAATTTTAAATTTAATTATCTTAGTTTAAGTTAATTATATTAGAATTATATCAGTGTTATTTTAGATAATTGGTGAGAATTGTTTGATTTTGTGAAAATTGAGATTAATTAAATATTTATTGGAAAAATATTCAATTAATTATTAAAATTGTGATTTTGGTGTTGTGAAAGATTTGATTTAAGTTGAATGATATTAGTTAATTAATTTGATGAAATTATGAGTAATCATATATATATATATATATATATATCTATAATTAATTAAGTTATGGAAGGTTATGAATAATTATATTATTAAGGATAATATAATTATTAAGGTTAATCTATTTGGTTTTGTTCATAAAAGTTATTGGAATTAATTAGGGAATAGAAAATTGATTTTGGTATTTGAAAAGGTAAAAGGAAAAAGAAAAAGTAAAATAATAATAATAAAGTTGTTATTATTATTTTAAATAGGTCCTCCTCGATATACATGCACACCTTTCCCATCATACTATTCATCTTCTTCCCCAATCTTCTTCCTCACAAACCCTAGTTGTTGTCGCCCATCTCTGATCACCATTCGTCTGCCACAGTCGTTCAACGAACATCTTGCTGTAAGTCGCACCATTAGTTTTCGACCATGCTAGACTACCCAGTCGAGTCGAAGCTTTGTTTGCAATTCCTCCTCCGTTCGCGTTCTTCATTTTCTGTCAAGTAATTGAGGCCGCATGTTTTTAAACTCTATCTCCACTGCACTTCATCTGTTGTAGCTCCACTTGATCATCGTCCCTCCGTCCAAGCCGTGCATTCTTTGTGAGTCATCCTCCTCCATCTAAGCTTGGTTGCGAGCTTTCAGAGTCGCATCCCTACAGTCAAACCGAGTCGTGAAGCCCTCTCCCTTGTGTCCAAGCCGATCTCTCCAATCCGAGTCATTTTTTGAGCCAATATGTCTCTTTGTTAAGCTGACTCTTCCATCCTAAGTCATTTAGCAAGCCAAGCCTCCGACCTCACTTTCCTTATGCCATTGGAGCCATCTAGTATTTTGGTAAGCATTTGGTTAAGTTTGGTATGCCCAAATAAATATCCTTTGGATCTTAAATAATTTAAAGTGTGGAATTAGGTTGGATTTTTGTTTTTGAAGGTCCTTGGCTAACTTGAGGAAGTAATCTGTGGAAGATGTTCCCATTCTAGGTTGTTTTGGTTTCAACCAAAGCCTTGGGGTAAGTTGGAGACCTAAGTTAAATACTTGGATGTTGGATGACAAATTTATTAATTCAGTTTCATTTTTGTTCAGGATTTGTCTGTTTGGAAAGCTTTGATTATGGCTATTAGGAATAATTTTTGTTAAGCTAATCTCAAGATAATTAAGAGCTTGCATGTATTTTCCATTATGCATTAATGTAGCTAAGATGTATAATGTGACTGATATGGATGATTGATATGTTATGGCTGATACAATGTTATGTTGCATTATATATTAATCACATGATAAGGACGTTATGACTGATATAGACGTTATGATTGATATTCATGCCATGTTATGATATGCTACATGATATGGATGGGTGTTCTGTTAACATTGTCTATTAGGATCGTACCCATATAGGTATCCCTCGGAATCACCACCTTTTTATGACTGTGTGAATTCAACGAGACTGCTAGTCTATCATGATATCTTTTATGAGTGATCCAACAGGGTCACTGACAGCCCGATTTTCTGTAGTGTGTTCCTTTAGATTCACCTATAGCTCAGATGTGTCTCTACAGGATCATTGGATATCGTGTGTTTGGGAGCACAATAGTTTTGGGGTATTTCCTCATGGAACCTTAATAGGAAGTTAAAAGACACCTAGCAGAACTAGTAGTGGGTCCCTTACTGAGTATATGTTTATACTCATTCTTTTTATGTTTAATTTTTCAGGTAGAGGTAGAGGTAGAGAAAAGCTGACGAATAACAAGAAGTGACCATGACTTGCCATAGGGAATATCTTATGTTGCTTCTGCCTTTCATGTTTGCAGTATTTGACGTGTATTACTTTATTTAAATTTATCAAACTTATGAATTACTTTTATGTTATTTTCTTTAAAAGTTAGATAGGGTCCAAATTAGGACGAAACTTTCTAGTATTTATTTCTATCTTTCCAAATTATGAATTATGAAAGAGTATTTAAAGCATTTTGATTGAGAATTTTTTTTTTTAAAATCTAATTTTTTAAATTTATTTTATTAGTAATGACCTTAGCTTAGTATAAAGAGTTGGGTCGTTACACATGAACTCTTATATTCTAAAATGTGGTTGAACCCAAACTTACTAGACATGTGTTAATGGCTATGGATTGAAAATGATTTGAAAATGCGTTCCTAACCATGTTTGGTTTTAAACTTGAAACATGTGATGTTTATGAAATAATGTTGGTGATTTTTCTAAAGGCTACGTGAACGTGTTTCCGTAGCGCACCTATGGTAGTCAGAGGATTCGAGGCTGAAAGAGGTCGTGACTAGAGATCCAGGAACCTGAGCCTAGGTGAGGACATGGTGGAGGATGTGATTTTGGCTTCGGGCCTAGTTTAACCCATGGTGGGTGGTTCTATTTGCATATAGGAGCGGATGTGGAAGTTGTTATTGTGTTAAGTGCTAAGTATACGTGCACTCAGTTTGGCCGCATGTTTCCATGTAGATATGGATCACGTCTGAGCTATTCTCTTTCGTGTATTTAGTAATGCTATCATGGTGGGATTGGATGGAGGTGTTGTTACTGTGGTAGGTGCTAAGTATGTGTGAGCTCTGTTTGGCTGCATGTTTCCTTGTGGATGTGGATTACGTGTGAGCTATTCTCGATCGTGTATTTAGTATTCTACCATGGTAGGATTGGGTGGAGGTTGCTATCGTGGTGGGTACTAAATATGCGTGAGTTAGGTTATGATTCCTTGATCATGTGTGAGCTATTCTTGGTCGTACATTTAGGTGCCTTGCCATGGTTGGATTGGGTACAGGTTTATTTGCATTACTTGTGAGTTATGGTAATATATGATTTTTAACGTTTTAATTAATATTTCGTTATTGATGGTGCTTATGTGTGGGTTTTTGTTAACTAATGGTGCCAAAAACTTGCTTCTATGAGGGTTGTAATGCGCAAGTTAACTTAGGACTTAAGGAAGCAAAAAAATACACAATTAATTTTGTGCGATAAGTCCTTGGTCATGATCATTGTAGGTGAAGTAGTCACTATGTACCTCTTTATCGCGTAACTCTTAAGTCCTCACATAGTACAAGTTTTTGTATTGCTTTTCAAAATATAAGCAAAACAATAGGTTTATCTGGGTGATTCAGAGTCGAACATAGGGAGTTGCTATCAAAGCTTAGTTTTAGAATTTACTCATCACTTAGGCGGTGTAAAATAATTAATTAAATAACGTATAAACAGATCAAAACTTTCTACGTATGTATGCCTAGAGAATCTATAAATGGGGATAAATGGATATGAAATGGAGATGTGAACTAACTTGTGTGCGAGTAGGAGATGAAGGAAGGTCTATGTATTATTAGGTGATTGAGCAATGTAAGAGCCTCGATGCAATATAACTGGCTTTAGGGGTGAAATCGGGTTGGGAGACATTCTCAACCCAACCCATATTTTCGGGTTATTTGGGTTGGCAACCCGAATAACCCGAATTTAGTTTCTAACCCAACCCAACCCAACCTAACCCCCAACCCGTAAAGTATGGGTTGGGTTGGGTTGGGTTGTCGGGTTGTATATATAAATATTTTTAAATTTTTTTTTCCATTTTATAGTTTCTAATGGTAATAAAAGTTTGAAATTGTTACATTTAAATTTCAAACATATATAATTCAAATTTTCATACAATAAATTCAAAATTTATATACCTATAATTTGTTTTTATTAAAATTATATATATATCTATATATATATATATATTTATTTATTTATTTATATATTATATTAATTCGGGTTGGGTTGGGTTGAACAGAATTTTTCAACCCTCCAACCTGAGACCCAACCCAACCCGAAAAAATCAAATTTTTTTAACCCAACCCAACCCTTATAATATGGGTTGGGTAGTCCGGGTTATTCGGGTTCAACCCATATTTGTACACTCCTAATTGGCTTAACTAATTTATGATTAGAGCGAGCTTCTCTCAAAGTCTATAGATGCCACACTTGCTCACCTCTCGGGATGCAAATAACTAAGCTTGATTAGACAAGGTATATCTAGAAGAACTCACGATTAAGTACAACAACCTCTCGGTGCCTAATGTCCACACTTGTTCTCCTTTCAGGACACAAATGATTGAAGTTATCTTGCAAGATGGAGTTTTTTTTTCAAACTCCTTCTTGCACATGTTAGCCTTATTATTGCTACTTGCCCTCTCGGATAGTTGGCGATTGATGTTGGCCAAGTGATGAATATAGCTCAACTAACGCGATAAGAATTATATGTTGATCTTCTTCTCAAGAACTTATCACAACTCTGAACTACTAAAAACACATTGACAAATAGAAAGTTAAGAAATGATGGATTGAAAAGGTATAAACATGTAATATATTAATGAGTGTAGGTCTTAGGCCATTGTACAATATGAACATCATATATTGCAAGAAAATATAAAAATGGAGAGAAATGAGAAGGGAAAATGTTACAAGTTAGAGGGAATGGAAAATGGAATCTTCACCCCTCAGACTGTAATTAAGCTCTCACTTACAGTATGATCAGAGAGGAATAAGAAGAAAACATTTACAGACAATCGGAAGGCTAGTCCTTTCCACCATTCTCTCTAGGTTTTGATCGGTCTACTAAGACATCTAGGTCGTCTCTGCCCATACAGGCTCTATTTCTCCTTGGTGAAGAAAGAGACTTTTTAAAGGCAGCTTTTGGAGGAAAACTTCATTTCTTCTGATCATTTCAGTGTTGTATGACGAAAGCTTTTTGTGGCATGTCACACATCTTCAATTACCATTTTTGTCATTTAGCAAGTCGCTTCTCGCATTGTGATTTGGTCTTATTGCCTATTCTTCTCGTGAGAGGCTCTACAATTTGCTAACTTTTTCTTTTGTTCAAAAATTCTGCATTTAAACATTAAAAACACAAGGTAAATGATAATGTGCATAAATGACCGTTATTATATTACTTTTTACTAGAATAATAGGGTTAAAACACTTAAGGAGATGCTCAAAACCCCTAAATGCATGACAAGTGGGAAATGAAGAAAGGAGATGCTCACACAAGAGATCTCGCGTAAAGGCAATGCAATGGATCTTGCCTGGCGATGAACAACTCCAGGCGATGAACCTAAACATCACGCGAGGAAAGCTCACAAGATAACAAGAATGGTAGTTGGAGTGATGTGACTTCACAGGACCGCATGTCAGCGTTGCCACACTCAGAGGAATAAAAGTTTTCCGTCGAAAAGCAGCCAATACAAGCATTTCGTCTTCATCAAGAGAGCGAGGCCAGAATAGGCCAAGGGGGACCGAATAGGCCAAGAGAGTTGAATAGCCAGAAGATAGTCTGCCTAGAGAGAAAGAGAGAGCTTGAGAAAGCTACAAGGAGAATATGCAACCTTAATGAAGAAAATATTAGTATTTGTTGATTATTTAACTTGTATTAGCAATCTACTTTCTCTTGTCCCCATTTTTGTTGTTTTCATTTATACTGTATACGTCATATTGTACATATTCTGTATAAACCTATATTTACATTCTTTGTTAAGTTTATATAAATATAGCCGTTCAATCTACGAATATTTGAATCCTAGTGTTAATTGTGCTTTTGTGAATGCTTGGCTAGCATAAATCGCTAACTGCTCGAGAGGGAAAAGTAGCTAGAACTTGATTAACATGCATGGAGAGGAACTCTACCTCACCACAAACGTATCTTGAACATTTGAACCTTGAAAGGAGAGCAAGTGTGGACAGTGGTTATTGAGAGGTAACCATCCTTAAATTCGAAATACTATAAGATGCATAAGTTGTTTCTTTTAGACATAACTCACCTAGCCATACTTGGTCATATAGATCTCTACAAAGCAGTCATGTGTGGCATATATGCATTCAAGAGAAGCATGCCTTAATCACAAATGTGTCTTAGTAAGTTATGTCGCATCAAGGTTATCTTTCTACTTTTCCATATGATATCGCATGGTCATTCCTGCCTTCTTCTCCCTATTACAGGTTAGAAACACTGTTCCATCTTCTTCTTCACGTCGAATTACAAACTTTCGTGTCTAATTACCTAATTCTTACATTTATTATTCTTTAATTCTTCCAACTTGTTTAAACAAAGAGTGAAACCTAGAACAAATATCTAGAACAATTCTCTATATTCGACTCTAGATCACCGAGATAAACCTACTATTTTGCTTGCACTTGGGCAAGCAGTAGGAAAACTTGTACTCAACGAGGACTTAAGAATCACGTGATGTAGAGGTACATTGTGAGCTCCTCATATGCTATGATCATACCCTATGACCCATCGTCCACAATGGAAGCATGTGATACAGAGAATTACAATGAGCGCATTACGTGCAATGACCTGACTAGATGATGTATTGAAATTGAATTCATTACAATGAAAACTCTCAAGTCATTGCAATTAATGGGCAACCAATTTTTTGGCACCGTTGTTGGAGAATTGATTCTTAGATATTAGAGTAGAGTGTTACTTGAGTCAAGGCAAAGAATTTGATTTTGGTGAATCATGCGATTAGCCAAAAATCACACGAAAAGGTTCAAGGTACCGGAGTAATTTCTGATTGTTTGAACCCACCCCAAAATCAATGTATCTTTCAAAAGATGACCTAGAGAAATCTCAATGGATGCGGTTGGTCACAAAAGAAAATGAGGATCTCCATGAAGTCATCTAAAGAAGTGTCCTCACACGGAGCTAACGAAATGTTCAATTTCAGTTAGCTAAGTGACAAGGACCAAGAAAGATCATTTGAAAATCGCGATGAATGATTGAGAGCAGAGAATTATTGCAATGAACAATCAAGATGCTAAAGTCATGATGCAAATGATCAATGAAGTTCGAGAACAATGCAATCAGGAAGCTATATGGAGCAGAAGCGATGATACATAGTTATTGCTCTCTAAGAAGTTTTGACGCATGGATACATCTGTAATGTATATTCTTTCTATTCGCCTTAAATTTGTATCCTTAAAATAATGTGTAGTACTCCTTATACACTGACACCTCTGCTCACAATTCTCTTATTTTTGTAAATCAATTTTGTATTCTTTTATTGTCGCTTTCTGTATATCCTTTAATCTCTCATAAGGATTGCTAGTCACGCCGCGTCAACATAGGTAGTCTAACAACCTTACACAAAATAAGAAGCTAGATTGCATAGGGAAATGATGAAATTTTTAGAGGTACGAAGCGTCAGGTCAAATCCCCCAATTTTAAACTTCCAAGACGAAATGAATGCACCGCCCTCGAGCCATGAGTAGTCACTCAAGTTTTACACATCACATTTATTTTGACAAGACATTAACCGCTTGGTAACCACTCTCTTGACCTTAGTTAAGAAGGCCTATTTAAACATTTCAAAACTATGAGACATAAGATTTAGCCCAATACAACAAGTCACAAAACCACGAATTTTATACCCCTCAAAGCGATACCATCCCAAAAAGTCCTTCTTCAATGTTCTTCATTGGATTCTTGTTGTCCTTCACCAAGAAATGCTCCCCTTTACAAATTCCCTCATCAGGCCACCCCATCATGAGCAATAAGTACTCCTCCTTCTTGATGCGCGGTGCGAGAAGGGTTCAAATACAAGAAAAGCATGGAAGGAGGGAGAAGGCCATGGTAGACAATACAAGAATAAAAGAATATGTAAAGTAGGAGACAGAAGAAAATGAAAAGATATATTGGAATAAAAGATTATGTAACAAAAAGAAGAAAAGAATAAGGAAGAGGCAAAACATCCAGGCGAGGAAGGAGGATCTTGAGCTTCCAATCACTACAAGAAAACAGAGATTTCCCGACGCCAGAAACGACGTCGCTAAAAGCAACGTCGGGGTTGCTAGACTTTCCTCAACGTCTGTGTTAACACGTCACTAAATACCACTTTCCACGACATCTGGAAAAAAAACGTCACGAAAAATGTACTCATTAATTTATTGTTTCACTTTTCCACGACGTCCCTCTCGAACACGTTGCGGAAAGTCGAACGATTCGTTTTGGTCAAGGTTTTCCGCAACGCACGTCACCTCCACGTCGCGAAAAGCTGAATATTTAATTTGTTTTTACATGTTCGACGATGTGGCACCTTCCGACGTCGCGGTAAGTCAAACCCTAATTTCGTATGATAATCTTTCCTCGATGCGCCTCTGCAAGACGTCGCAGAAAGTGAAATGATCATTTGAAATTATAAACCTTTTCTCGACTTCATGTCCTCGTACGTCGCCGAAAGTCGAAACGTCAATGAAACGATTTGACTTTCAGTGACGCAATGGTGAAGTACGTCGCGGATAGGCCAACGAATTAATTTTGATGCTCGACCTTCCACGACGCAATGTCCTCCGACGTCGCGGAAGGTCGAAACGTCAACGAAACGATTCAACTTTCTGCGACGCAACGGTGACGCACGTCGCGGATAGTCTAACGTATTAATTTCGTTGTTCGACCTTCCGCGACGCAGTGTCTTCCGACATCACCAAAGGTCAAATGTAATTAATTCGTTTTTGGACCTTCGGCGACGTGGCCAAGCAGACGTCGCGGTAAGTGAAATGAAACCACGACGTCACCTACCTCATGTGTCGCGGATACCTACTTTTTGCGACGTTTTCAAAGACGTCACAGAAAGTCTTGCCTATATAACCGAATTCATTCGGCAATTCCCTCATAATTCATTCCAATCCAAATCTTTGGGAGAGAAAGGGAGAAAGTTCGAGAGAGAGTGTAATTTCGTCGTCGTCGTTGTCGTGTCTCGCCGCCTACTGCCGTGTTGAGGTCATTTTTTTTTTTTTTTTGCATTTAGGTGTTTTTTTTTTGTAAATATAATTTTAATTATGTGTATGTGTATATTTAATGTATATGTATATTTATATTTAATGTATATGTACATGTATATTTAATGTATATGTTTATTGTATATATATTAGTATAATTTTATGTGTATGTGTTATGTGTAATTTATAATTATATGTATGTGTGTTAGTATAATTTATGGTGAATGTATATGTATATGTATATGTAAGGTTATTATATTTTTGTGTAAGTATTAATTATATGTGTGTATGTGTTATGTGTACATTTAGTGTGAATGTATATGTATATGTATATGTATGTATATGTTTATTGTGTATGTGTTATGTGTATATGTTTATGGTGTATGTATATGTATGTGTTATATGTATATTTAATGTGTAATGTGCAATGTATAGTATGTATAGTTTAGTGCATATGTATATTTTTTTAGGGTTTAGGGTTTAGTAAATTTGAGATAAAGCTAAGGCATGTTTATCAAATTCAATTTGAATTTGATATTGAATATGAATTTCATATTCAAATTGCATTTGAATATCATTTTCAAATTGCATTTGAATTTTAAAAAATGTTAATTAACGTAATTAAAATAGAGTATGTATAAAACTAATATAACATATTTATTTGTTAGACCTTTTAACGAGATGGACAAGAGTTGGATGAAAATTAGGGATAGGTTTTCTGTTGAGTACGGAGAAGGAGTTATTCAATTTTTAGAGGTTGCAAAACATCACACAAATAATTATGGAAAAATAAGATGTCCATGCAAGAAATGTATGAATTCAAACTGGGACTCCTTAAAGGGTGTGAGGCGACATCTATTAACCACAGAAATAGTCTCCTCTTATATAAACTTAGTGTATCATGGAGAGCCCTTGGACTTGAACATAGGTATACAAACATTTAATGAAGGAACGAGTAGTAGTTACCCAATAGTTGATGAATGAACTAGCAGCAACCCAGTTAATGAAGAAAATGAAATGTTAAATATGTTGCATGATTTACAAGCTAGTATTGAACAAGTAGAAGAGAGGGAGGAAGAATTAGATTTAGAAGAAGACAGAACAAACAACGTGTTTAAGGAGGTATTAAATCAAGCAAGTTGTGAGCTATACCCCTAGTGTTCAGAATTTTCGTCACTAAATTTCTTGGTTAAAATGATGCACGTCAAGGTTCTCAATGGTTGGAGCAACAAGTCATTCGATATGATGTTAGAGTTAATAAAACGTGCTTTTCCAATGTGTGGAACTAAAATCCCTAGTTCGTTCTATGAAGCCAAACAAAAATTGCGTGATTTGGGCTTAGGGTACGAGACTATTCATGATTGTAAGTATGACTGTGTATTGTTCTGAAAGGAGTTCGAGGACTTGCAACAATGTCCGACTTGTGGTGAGTCCCGATATAAGATTAATTCCAACAGATCGGGAAACAAAATTCCACAAAAAGTATTGCGTTATTTTCCATTGGGGCCAAGATTACATCGACTGTTTGTATCGCAAGAAAGTTTGACACACATGCAATGACATAAGGATAAACAGAGGATGTGTTGAGACATCCAGCCGATGTAGAGGGATGGAAGCACTTTGATTCTGTCATAAATGATGAAGATGACTAACAATCATCACATCAAAGCGAGTCGTGCGATGATGAATAACAATGTTTTTGACGTATACACACATCTAGTCATTTTTCTATACATTAATTACGTTGTGATACTCACGTTTATTTGTTTAATTTTTTTTTTATTTTTATGTGTCTGTATAAATGGAGTCTAACTTTTCGAGTAATATGCATGAGGAAGACTATTTCCTCAACCTTGACGAGTTGGATAACGCTGGTGGTTTGTCGTCAGTAGGTGACACTTCAGGTTCATAATATTCAACAAATTTAATCCAATTTCTCTCTCATCTGATCATGTCCTTTAATTAAGTTATGCTTGTTGTGTATGATTAATCGTTTTCACAGTAGATCCCCATCATTCGGCTTCTACTGCGAGGAGAGTACGACGACATTCTAGAAACATAGATGTCGAGCGATACGTACAGCAGAATGGAAGAATTCCCATTTTCATCCCCTTGGAGGAGACAGACCTGTCTCGACACACGTCCCTCGTTTCAGTTGCACGATCGATGTGCTGACACAAGATACATTTCCTATTCAGGCTCTGAAGTGGGCAGATGTACCACTAGAGTGCATCGAGGTCGTCGAGGGCAGCCTAGTGGTAAGTCTATGTAAATTTATAAACGTTTATGTATGTTTCTATTTCCTTATAATTAAAAGCTTTACTGACTTCAAATTTATTTCTTTTGTAGCAATATTTCGTGTTTGATCTTAACGATCCAGCTAAATCGGTTTGTTGAGCATCAGATGCTCAGTGTGTGGAAGGAATTCAGGGTAACTAATCATCGTCATTTTAAGAAATTTAGTAACCCTAAATAAGCACTAGCAAACCCACCCCCGAGATTGGAAAATCGAGTGGAAGATTGGTACTTTCTATGTGACCATTACATCACTTGACAGTTTCAGGTAATTATTTATATACTTTTATGTTACAATATTATTTCATTTATTTGAAAGTATAACGTTTTGATCATCATCATTTTTGGAATGTAGGAGCAATCAAATATGTGTAAGGCTGTTAGGGTGTGACAACCTTACAACCACAGGAGCGGCACAAAATCGTTTCTTTAGCGACAAGTAGAGCTCACTGAACTGCACGGTCGTCCAGTAGATCGTGTCGAGTTATTCAAAGAAATGCATGACAGTAGTAGTGGTGATTTCATTTCACCTGCTGCAGAGGACGCTTTTGTAAGTTTTAGATCGTGTCGAGTTATACTTTTAATTCTATGTTTTTAAGTCATATCTCAAATTATTTACAAGCTTATCTGTTGTGTAGAATCATATGGTGGAACTGCAGTCTCAGCCCATCCCAGAGGGTTTTGAACCACTTATTGAGAACGAGATATGCGAGACAGTTTTGGGTAGACGACCGAGCTACTCAAAAAGTCTTGGTTGGGACTCAAAACCCAAGTCTAGGACTGTCGCTTCATCTTCTTCCTCCTGTGTGTATGACTACCAGGCACACATAGTGAACTCAGAGCGCGCCTTGACAACGCTAACCGAATGCTCCAAGAACAACGCCTGAGGGAGGAAGAGCGAGATCGTCAAATGGCGGAACGAGATCGACAAATGGAGGAGCATGCACGACAGATGGAAGAGATGAAGAAGATGCTCGAGGAGATGAGTCGGGCGGCCCGTGATCACTTGGGTACACACTTTTCAATATTTAATTTGTTTAACTTTTTATATGTGATATTCTAATTAACAATACTTCCATGTTATTTGCAGGTTTGGTCATTGAACATATTTAATGTATTATTTCATTTCATAATGAATAATATTTTCATTTTAATCATTTTATTACAAATTTTATTACATTGAGTTTTACTAATGCCTAAATAATGATAATAAAACTATTTAAAAAAAAAACCTTCAGTGACGAGACGTCGACGTCGCAAAATGCTTTGACGACGCCGATGTTGCGGAAGCCTTATGCGACGTAATGGGCCGTGCGCGGAGGAAACCTTCCTCGACGTTGTGTCAAGATGCATCGCAAAAAGTATCCCTGATGCGCTTTTCGTGACGTGGTTGCTGACGTCGCGGTAGCCTTTTGCGACATAGTTTAGGGTTTTTGCCCACGTTTCTGTGCGTTGGGGACCATTATTATTGTAGTGAATGAAAAGCACCTCCTCGCCTGATGCTGATTTTACAGGGTTAGCAACAAGAACCCCCACAAGATCCGTAAGAGGGATTTGGTTCCTTGGAAGAAGAAGCAAAGGAAGAGAGTTGAGGATAAAGGTAGGGGAGGAGGACATGGCTCAGTAGTTTGAGAAAGAAGAGAATAGAAACACTCTATCGAAGGAGGAGGTGCCCGTCCACAAGAAAGAAGAGATCCAAGTTCATTCAAGGATGCTCTTGCGGGCACAAGTAGAGGAGGGGCATAATGGAAAGTTGGGACCTCATCACCATCCATACGGCGATAAATAAAAAGGATGATGAGGGTACAAACAAGAAGAGGAGGAAGCCTTAGGACCGAAGAGAAGACAACCATTTAAGGCTAAGGACTCCCATGATGTCTTGTCACAGCCCACCATCTTGGCCTCTATGTCATAAGAAATTCCTCTCACAACCCCCATTCGCCCACTTCTCTTCCAAGTAATCCATGTTCGCCTATTCCAAACTTTAGCAATTCCAAAGAAGCCCAATGATCTGATTACAAAAGCGAGGATAGCCTCACTAGATCTTCACCCGAAGAAATCTCCTTTCGCCACCGAAGTCAGAAAGATTTGCTAAGTATCCCCGCATAGTACTTATTTCTTTTTATTTATGTCCTTTACATTGCAAGTAATCACTTTTGATGTACTCTTTAAGCGTTTAATCTTTCTTGTCACAAGTTTGGCTCTCCGCCTTATAGTATTCTAATTTTTCTTTGTACTTCGATAACACTTCAATGAAATAAAGTATGTGAAATAAAGTTTCATTTGTTATCTGTGCGTTTAACTTGTTAAGGAACCTTACTTACAAAAATATTTCTATAGCTTATTAAGGCAAGCAAGCTTTACCTTAAACCAATTCTTGTAAAAACTTTCCCAAAGATTAATCTTATCATTCATTTTAGTGATGAGGACCTTGCTAATCTCTAAATTTGGGGGTGCACGAGATCCATACTAAAATTTTTAAAACTTTTTGAAGAACCACGCAAGGAAAGAAAAAGTAAGGCATTTTAACACAAGTTAAAATGAAGCCAATTGTAAAACAAATTTTGTAAATTCAGCATTTGTTGATTTAATTAAAAATAACAACTCTTATGTTGCCTCCTCTCGCAAAAATAAGAAACAAAGCTTCAAAAGTAAAAATTAAGAGAGTTAAGTAATACGAGGCGATAAGAGTTACAGTTGAGGAGAGAAATGGACTCATAGAATGCCTATGATTTTCCACTGAACGCTCAATCCAATGTAAATTTAATAAAAAGCTTTCTTTCGCAGAATAAAAGGGATTGGAGATTTTTCAAAATTTTAGTCAGTATAGAAGATGAAAATAAGGTTTACTAAAGGGAATGAACAAGGGTATTTTGAGTATTAAACTTGTCGCTTGTTGAACATAAAAATATTTTCATAATAAGAAGTAGGAGATGAGGGTAATTCTTTGATAACGAATAAAACTTGCTCGCATTGAGAGAAGTGTTGAAAAGTAGTGGGAAAAGTGAATCTTTAAGGAGGAATGGTGCATGAGGACAAGCATAATACGGAGTGATGCTTGAGGACAAACATTATTCTAAATTTAGGGGTGTGATAACATGCAAAAATTGTTGGGATTTATGTCCTAAAACTCGTAGATTGTAAATATAATCCATTGACCGTTATTAATAAAGTGTTATTATTGTAATATTTGTTATTGATTAAATTATTAGTTTTGTCTTAATAACCCAAATCTAATAAACTGACATCCTAAGTTGTTTAATGAATCTTGAACAGTATGTAGAGACATACAGGGATCAATATTCAAGATCAGCTTAAATGGTCTATAGTATAGGGATAAGATTGGATACCATATCCTGGTAACACTATTGATACGACTCACTTTGTATTTGGTATAAACGCAATGATCTAATGCGTTCGTGTAGTTGACATGCGAGTGAGGGTATCATATGCAATGAGTTTGCCTAAGATCGGACCGCAAAATATTTACCACTAGATGTAACTCCGTTAACTAGTTTTGTTTCTATTTCATTAGGATGACCTAGGTAACTTAGTCTTAATCCTGAGTGTGTTATGAACTCCTGTTCGAGAGGGATTGTCCTTTATTTTTACGGGTTAAAGTGGCCAGATCGCCGACTCAATAAGCTTATCATTTTGGGGACAAGACCGAGTGGGGAGCTGGGAACATGATTACACAAGATGGAATTCACTCCTTCCATACTTTAGGGTAAGTAGATGAGTGTTCCCTTAAATGGTGTCTCCAGGTCTTGAACAAAGGGCCCTACCCTCTCTATGGCACAAAAGGGGGTTTCTGTATATTGGTAGGACCATAAACAGGTTGTTCATTGGAGGAGCCTGGTATTTAAGGATTAGAGGTAACCCAAGGGTAAAACGGTAAATTGATCAAGCTGGTGTTACGAACACTCGTGAAGAACTAACTTATTGTTATTGGTCTATATCCGTGGACACAGAAATATATCTACAGTGAGAAGAGTTCATCTGTGAGTCTTTAGTGGAGTGTACACACAATTAACGAATATTGATTAATGTGGTTAATGAGTTTAGCCAATTAATCTCAGATCGTTGTAGCTTCTGATCTGTAGGTCCATTAGGTCCCCTTCTTAGCTCATAAAGGGCAATGAGATTTATTTATATTGGTTGTAATTTGAAATGTTCAAATCTACTTTGGAAATTAGTTTAATGTATAGTAATACATTATAATATAAAGTTTATCAAACTTTATTATATAAATTTAATTTTGGATATGATTCAAAATTAATTTATGAGAGGTAAAATATTTGAATGAGTTCAAATATTAATTTAATGTGAATTGGATTCATATTAAAATTATTGATTATGAGAGAAACTTATATTTGAATATGATTCAAATTTAATTTAAGTTAAATATAAGATATTTAACTTAGCTATTAATTAATTGGAGAATTAATTAATAATTTAGTTTTATTTAATTAAATTGATTTAATTAAATTTATAAAATAATATTGGAGAGATATTTATTCAAATAATATTTGAATGAAATATTAATTAAATATGATTTAACTAATTATATTAATATAAATCTATAAGATATTGGAGAGTTATTTATTCAAATAAGATTTGAATGGAATATTAATTAAATATGATTTAATTAATTATTAACTAATTGATTAATTGTTAATTAATTAGTAGATCTGATAATAGAATCTCATGATTCTCTCTTACTCCTTTTCCTATTCCAAGAAGGAAAGAGTTATAAATATCTAGAAGAAACAGTTTTCTTTAACGAAATTCATCAAGAAAAAAAAGCCAAGACTTTTCTCTCTGCAAAAAGAAAAAAAGTTTCTCTCAAATATCTCTAAACTTTTTTCCATCCTAATTGGTTCCCACAAATCAATCTCATCCCAGAGGATAGGAAGGTCTCTGACGGGTGGTGTCCCCAATTCGGTGATTTATAGATTCAGAGACGTTATCGAAAATAAGTTCTCTGTATTCTTTAATTTAAAAGCATGCTTAGTGTTTATTTATAATCTTGATTTTAAAATTTTGCGAACGTACTGGTATTTTAAGATTCCCAAATTAATTTGAGTAACTGTTCTTTAAATTCTTCCGCTGCCATACGGCTTTTATCCCTTCAGAAATGATCGTTATTATATCCCTTTTTATTAGAATAATGGGGTTAAAACGTATAAGGAGATGCTCAGAATGCACAACTTATGTTGTAAACGCATAAATATTTAGAAATACGGTTTACATAAATGTTGTTTCTGTTTTACGCGGTTATCATGTTTAAACGTAGGACAAGTGGGAAAAAAAGAAAAGAGCAGCTCACACATGACATCTTGATCAAAGGCAATGCAATGGATCTTGCCTGGCGATTAACAACTCCAAACGATGAACCTAAACATCGCACGAGGAAAGATCACAAGATAACAAGAATAGTAGTTGGAGTGATGTGACTTCGTAGGGCCAGATGTCAACGCTGACGCACTCAGAGGAATAGAAGTTTCCCGTCGAAAAGTAGCCTATACAAGTACTTCATCCTCATCAAGAGGGAGAGGCCCGAATAGGCCAAAGAAAGTCTGTCTAGAGAGAAAGAGAGAGCATGAGAAAACTACATGGAGAATATGCAACCTTGATGAAGAAAACATTAGTATTTGTTGATTATTTAACTTGTATTAGCAATCCACTTTCTCTTGTCCCTATTTTTGTTGTTTTCATTTATATTGTATACGTCATATTGTACATATTCTGTATAAACCTATACTTACATTCTTTGTTAAGTTTATGTAAATATAGTCGTTCAATCTATTTCCTCTAATCTTTCACAAGTCAACTTGTTATCCAGTGTTAGAATAGGTAATAGTTTACGATAAGAAGAGTCGCTACAAATCTTAACATGTTAATTGTGCTTTTGTGAATGCTTGGCCAGCATAAATTGCTAACTACTCGAGAGGGAAAAGTAGTTAAAACTTGATTAACACGCATGGAGAGAAACTCTACCTCACCAGAAAAGTATCTTGAACATTTGAATCCCCAAAGGAGAGTAAGTGTGGATAGTGGTTACTGAGAGGTAACCATCCTTAAATGTGAAATACTATAAGATGCTAAGGTTTCTCTTTTAGACATAGCTCACCTAGCCATACTTGGTCATATAGATCTCTAAAAAGCAGTCATGTACGACATATATACAGTGTGTCTTAATCACAAGTGTGTCTTAGTAAGTTATGTCGCATCAAGGTTATCTTTCTACTTTTCCATATGATTTCGCATGGTCAATTCTTGCCTTCTTCTCCCTAATACAAGTTAGAAACACTGTTCCATCTTCTTCACGTCGAATTACAAACTTTAGTTGTCTGATTAGCTAATTCTTACATTTATTATTCTTTAAGTCCTCCAACTTGTCTAAACGAAGAGTGAAACCTAGAACAAATATCTAGAACAATTCTCTATGTTCGACTCTGGATCACTTAGGTAAACCTATTGTTTTGCTTGCACTTGGGCAAGCAGTAGGAAAACTTGTACTCAACGAGGACTTAAGAATCACACAATGAAGAGGTACATTATGGGCTCCTCATATGCTATGATCATACCCTATGACCCATCATTGACAATGGAAGCATGCGATACAGAGAATTACAATGAGCGCATTACGTGCAATGACCTGACTAGATGATGTATTGCAATTTCATTCATTACAACGAAAACTCTCAAGTCCTAGCAATTAATTGACAACCAGTAAAGCAAGCATGAAGCTTTATGTATAGTGTATTTCTAAATAATTATGTATTTACAACATAAGTTACGCTTTTTGGCACCTTTACTATGCGTTTCGGTCCCATTATTCTACTTAAGAGGCCATAATAACTTCTATTTTTACAAGTTATCAGATGTCATATTTAAACAGTTTGAAAGTATGTTTTACGAGCTTTTACTTTTATTGATTGAGCTTTAGCTATTACTTTTAGAATGTCATATTTCGAAGCCACTCACTGAGTTTTAGCTTACGTTTTCAATGTTTGCTTTCCCCCAGGAAGCGATCAAGAATTAAGCATTGGTTGAGCTTCCCTGTCATTGATTGTAGACTTTCATTCCTTGTATGTATATAATTAAATCTTGTATTGCAATATGCTGTGGAGAAGTAGTGAGAGTGATGCTATGGGCATGTATTTTGAGAAATCCCTCATTTGACTATAATTATTTTGTAACTAAAATCTAGTTTGGATATAAACTCTATTTGGAACTCTAAAATAGTTTGGATGAGTGTGTGGTGAGACACACTCGAAGGGATTTTGTGTCTGAAGTGTAATTTTCACCTCTTTTCAGGTTTGGCCATATTTTAGGGGAGACGCTGTCAAAATTTCTGTAGAATTTTATAATACTTGTTCTACAGAAGTTTAGGTTGGAAAATGTTATTTTTAAATAGTAGATTCTTACCACGATCTAGGTTTGAGAGGAAAACCTAGACCGAGGTGTGACATAGGGACATGTATCTTAAACACATGAGGTACAACATTAATAAATGCCAAACACATTTTCCTATTTAGGATTTAAACTAGAATTGGTGTGTGCAATGCTAAAGCCTAGGCGAAACTAAAGAGAATCATTTCTTTCCCTACATTGCATTTATTCGAGCTAGATTTGGAATAATGTTGTCCATCCTCTCCTAACATGCCGGATGATGAGATTTCAACATAAATCCAACAAAAACCTAGAAAGAAGAAAATAATATGATGCAGTTTGATTGGTGTTGTTCCAGGAATTCTCTAGTTGAAATGTAACACTAGATCAACTTTTCAAAATATGGAAAAATTTGTTGAGATGTTGAGAATGCTACATTGGAAAACTCAAAGACACTTATATTATAAGATAGATGAGTTGCTCTTCGTATTGTCAATTGGTTTTGAAATGAAACCTTATACTATCTATAAGAAAACACTTGTGGTGACTTTTAGGAGGATATGCTTTTTCCTTGTCATTTATTGAGGTTCAAAATCTCTTCACTACACACTTCAAGAAAAAGGGGATCACCTGACGCGCAAAAGCTGTTGGGAGATATACGCAAAATTGTCAGAAAATGATCTCTCAACGCATAAACACACGTCAGGATGAAAGTCAGACAAAATGAGTTGGGAGAGGATTTCCTGACGCATAAAACGAAGCGTCGAAAGATCCTAGGCATATCCTGATGTTGTACCTTGACATATCCCGATGTTGTATACAACGAATATGTCTAGGATCTCCCGACGCTTCATTTTGTTCGTCGAAAAATCCTCTATTTTCTTTTTAAAAAAATACCTTCTATTATTAAATGGAAGGATGTTGACAGTACATATTAGGTAACCATTCAGTTCCTTATCAGAATCATCTTCATCGTCATCATCTTCATTGCTTGGGTAACCATCCATTTCATCATCTTCTTCAACTTCCTCCTCTTTTGCAACTGTTATGTGCACAAACGAACAGTAAGTAAACAACAAGAAAAATAAAACCATACCATGAAGGCACACTAGCAGTAAGTAATCAACAAGCAAAATAAAACCATATTTTACCTTCTAAACTCATCATTGTTGCCAAGAACATGAAGAGTGATTACAACCAATTCCAAACTTTTGAATACAACAAAAACAAAAATCAAGAAGAAATATCAAGAGAGTCATAATAAAAAAAGAAACCCACTAATAGAAAATTAAATTAAGAACAAATTCAAAGAGGTTTATATTTAGAATTTTAAACTTTGAATTACCTCCAACCAAGAGGTCATGACAGAGATGAAGATAGAGGGAGTAGTGACGATGACAATGGTACTAACACCGAAGGAGCAACCATAAAGCACTCTATTTCTACCAATCCCTTTCCCCATTCCCGACGCTTTACTTAAAGCGTCAGGATATATCCACGAATGGCCGACGCTCTACTTTAAGCATCTGTAGACGTTAAATATAATAAAAAATATAAACTTTTCCTGACATCGTTATGCATGGCGTCAAGAGAAGTTAAATATGTTTTTAAAAAATGATAGATTTCTCCCGACGTCGTTATGCATGGCATCAGGAAAATATTAAATATATTAAAATATTATAGACTTTTCCCAATGTCGTTACGCATGGCATTGGGAGAAGTTATATATATTAAAACAATTATAAACTTCTTCAGACGCCATGCATAACGGCATCAGAAAAAGTTTATAATTTTTTTAAATTACCTTATACCGATGTCACCAAATGTCGTGTTGGGATTGCCAACCTTTTCTGATAGAGCTTCTACGACATTGAAAGAAGATTGTTTCCCAACATATCCCGACGTCCGTGTTGTGCGTTGGAAAATATATATTTCTTATAGTGAAAAAAAAATGGAGATATCCCAATGCATTTTCTAACGTCGGGATAAGAGACATCGGGAAATAACATATTCACTGATGCCATAAGGTGTGAGTAAGTGGATTCACTGTTTCCTGACGTTGCAATCATAACATCGAGAATAGCCACCCAATGGCCAACATTGTACACGTACACGTCAGGGAAAAGAAAACAATTAAATAATAATTTCATTTTTTCCAATGTCATGCATATACACGTCAGACATTGGGTGGTTATTCTGACGTGTACATTTACGACGTTGGGGAAAAGGAAACACTTAAATAATTAGTTGGCTTTTACTCAACGTCATGCGAAAGTAGGGGATACTATTCTCGAAGCAATGTATGGAATGTCGAAAATATATGGCACTAGTCTTGATGCATTACTAATGGTATCAGAAATAGGTGGGAGCTCCCAAAGATTTCTTTATGCGTCAAAAGTTCCAAGATGAGAGACCAAGATGAAAGAGGAAAGATCGTCGCTCGCTGCCACTCACTGTCCTCGCTGCTCGTCGTTGGCTGTTGTCGCCGTCGCCATCGCTCATCATTTCAATAAGTGTTTAGGTTATTGTTGTGTTTTTTGTTTTATGTTTAAAAAATAGTTTTTGTTTGTTTGAGTGTATGTCTTTGATGTTTTTTTAGAATGTTTGATTTCGATGATTGAGAAAAATGATTTTGTTAATTTGAAATCTTCTTTTGGAATGTTTATTTAAGTTTAGGGTTTAGAAATAAATATTGAAATTGTGGTTATAATGAATGTTATTTATGATTGGGGTGGGTGGGGGGGCTATAATAAACTAGAGGAGAGCCTTTAGTTTATCCTTAGTTTTTAATTTGTTATTATGTTTTGTTTGCTGGAAGTGTTAGTTACATTATAAGGATTGAAGTAATTTGTGGTTAAGAGTTATTCTGGCTAGCTATCCTTCAGTTATAGTAGCCTTTAGTTTAAACTTATTTTTTAATTTGTTAGTAGTTTTGTTTGTTGGAATTGTTAGTTAGATTGTAAAGATTGAAGTAATTTGTGGTTGATTTGTTCTAGCTATCCTGCAGTTATGGTAGCCTTTAGTTTAAACTTAATTTCTAATTTGTTAGTAGTTTTGTTTATTAGAAATGTTAGGTAGCTCGTAAGGATTGAAGTAATTTGCGATTGATTTGTTCTGGCTATCATGCAGTTATATGGTAGTCTCTTTAGTTTAAACTTAATTTTAGTGAAAGTTGCAATATTAGGTACTTATAAGGTGTAGTTTATTCATGGAGTAAGTTCGAGGGGGGAGAGGAGGAATATAAGACTTATATTTTGTTGTAGAAGTGAGTGCTAAATATTGTTGATCATTTTTTACCTTAACCACCACCAAAAGTAATAAAGATCCAAACTTGTTTTCATTAAAAAATAAGAATCCATCAAGGTGTTGTTATCTCTATTGATTTCTTCCTTTCCTTGAAAGCTTAAGAACTTAGGCAAAGGAGTCACTCACTAACAGCCAATTTAATTGTACTCACTTAGTTGATGATATATGTCTCGAATAATATTTTTTAAATTAATCCTCTCAACTCTATTTTCTCTAACTTTCAATAATCAAACCTATTTATGTTTTAGGTCTTTAACGATAAACAAGGGTTGGATCAAACTTAGGAATAAATTGTCAGTTGAGTATAGAGAGGAAGTGTCTTAATTTTTAGAGGTTGCAAAGTTTTACGTCGGTAATTACGGATGGACAAGGTATCATGGAAGAGATGTATGAACTCAATGTGGGAGTCATTAGAGGGTGTGGAGCGACATCTATTAACAATTGAAATATTCTTCTCGTATACAGACTAGTTGTATCATGGAGAGGTAGTAAACTTGCATAGAGGTATAGAAAGATTTGATGAAGGAACTAGTAGTAACCTTTTTCAAGAAAATAAAATGTTAGTTATGTTTTATGATTTACAAGTTTCGATTGAACATGATTAAGCAACGAAAGAAGGTTTGGAGAATGAAATGTCGTTTAATATTGGTGTAGAACAAGAGGCAGCAAACATATTTCAAGAGTAATTGAATGAAGCACGTAATGAGTTATACCCCAGTTGTTCATAATATTCCTCCCTGAACTTTTTGGTTAAGTTTATGCATATCAAGGTTCTCAACAGTTGGAGTAACAAATCCTTTGATATGTTATTAGAACTGTTAAAAGCAACATTTTCAATGGGTACTACTATCTCTAGTTCATTCTACGAAGCTTAACGAAAAATGCGTGACTTAGGTGTAGGTGAAAACTTGTAGAAATACAAGTTATTATGACCTTTTAGGAAGAATACATTTGATGAATGTGATGAAGGATATTGGAAGCATTTTGCATGTAACGATCATATCTGCTCACATGATGAAGAGATTCATGAAGAGCATTTTGCATGAAATGATCCTGAATCAATGACACATCATGTGGATTAAACTCAAAAGAATTATACCAACATACGCAACAACACTACTTCTCATGTCACTAAACCTTTGTTGTCTACAATTAAGAGCCATCACAAAGTCCATGGAGTTGACCCACTAGGTCAGGTTGTAGGCATGGTTGAGTGGGATTGACTTGTACAAACTCACAAACCAAACATACAAATATACAATCAAACAAATTACAACCAAGCGAAATAGGCTAGGTTGCGTTGATCTCAGAAGCATTGCTCAATACACTCCACCCTAAGTTTGAAAATACCAAGCACTAGGATACGAGTCTATTCATGCATGTAAGTATAATTGTGTATTGTATTGGAAGAAATCTGTCAATTTACAACGTTGTCTAACTTGTGTGGTGAATCTCGATACAAGGTTAATGCTAACGAAGGAAAAAAATTCCCCTAAGGTATTGCGCTACTTTCCGTTAATATTGAGATTAAAGCTATTGTTTGTATCACAAGAAGGCTTGTCTCACATGTGATGGCATAAAGATAAATAAGTCAAAACAGAGGATATGTTAAGACATCTAGCTCCTGTAGAGGGATGGAAATTTTTTATTGTGAATTTCCTGATTTCCCTTCAAATTCACAGAATGTTCGTTTGGGATTAGATTTAGATGGGTTTAATCTATTTGGGAATATGAGTACATCATACAATATGTGGCTTGTGGTGATAATCCCTTACAATTTGTCACCTCGAAAATGCATGGAAAAGTTCAACTTCTTTATGTCATTGCTCATACCTGATCCAAGATCTCCTGGTAGGGAAATTGATGTTTACCTACAACCGTTGATTGAGGAATTGAAAGAGTTGTTATGGACTTTTGGTTTGCGTACTTACGATTCTCTCACCGATCAATTCTTTAAATTGTATACGGCCTTGTTGTGGATAATTAATTATTTCCCAACGTATGGTGTCTTATCATGTGGAGTATGCAAGGCTATTAGGTATGTTCCATATGCATGGGAGGGAGATAAATCGTCATTCGGGATAAGATGGAAGATATCTTTCATGGGACATCGATGTTAGCTTTCAGAAAACACGTTTGGCGTAGAAGTAAGCAACATGATGGAAAGGTAGAACATAGGTTTCTCTAGTTATAATGAATGGACATGATATCTTAGAACATTTAGATTTGTTGGATTTTTTAGTATGAATAAACATCCCTCATTGAAAGATAAGAAAAGAAAGCGAGTTCTCAATTGGACTAAGCGAAGTATCTTTTTCGAACTTTCTTACTGATTTAGACTACTATTACGTCATAAAATGGATGTAATGCATATTGAAAAAACGTTTGTGACAACTCGGTTGGTACATTGTTGAATATTGAAGGAAAAATAAAAGGTACCACTAATGCTCGGTTGGACCTACAAGATTTGAAAATAAGAAAGGGTTTACACCTAATAGAAGCCGGTAACAGATTTGTGAAGCCACATACAACATACATGTTGACTAATAACGAGTGAGTTGCATTTCGCAAGTTTTTGAAATTAGTTAAGTTTCTCGATGGATTCATTTCTAATATTTCATGATGTGTGAATGACAGAGACGGGAAAAAATCAGGTCTTAAAACACACTACTGTCACATTTTGCTACATCAACTTCTTCTTATTGGTGTTCGAGTATATCTACCAAAAAATGTGTCCATTGTTGTTACTGTGTGGTTTTTTCATGACTTGAGCGAAAGAACGATACAAATAAGTGATTTAGACCGATTGCAATCTGGTATCATAATTATACTTTGTAAATTGGAAAGAATATTCCCGCCTGCCTTCTTCAACATAATTATACACCTTGTCAGTCACTTACCATATGAAACAAAAGTTGCTGGTTCGGTTAGTTACAGTTGGATGTATCCCATTGAATGAAGTCTATGAATGTTAAAATAATTTGTCCAATACAAAGCAGGTCTTGAAGGGTTTATTACAGAAGCATATATGATGAATGAATCAGTGACTTTTGTTCAAGATATCTACGTGGAATTGAAACTCGATTCACTAGAGATGAACGAAATGATGATAGTATTCTCGATGACAAGGTAATTGGTGAGTTTGAAGTGTTCGTGCATAAAGTACGACTATTAGGGGCGTCAACTTTACCAACTCTATCACAGAAAGAAAAACGACTCGAACATTGGTACATCCTCAACAATGTAGTTGAAATAACAAACTACCAGAAGTATGCATTTCCAACATTGTATTTCACTCACTATTTTAAGTCTTCGTTATTGTCGTCACACAAACTCACAATTATCTACTCTAGGAAACACTTGAGGTTGATAAGTCATCAAGCTTAAAGCGCTTCTAATTTATATAGAAGACATCAACGAGCATTTCCTGATCGGTTCAGAGCTCAAGTATATATCATACATGAATTTAAAAATCGATATATCTTATTTGAGAATTTATTTTCATGTACATCAATTTCAGGTTCTAGAAATGCATGAGAGAAAACCTTTCTCATGATTTCTTCTCACTTGCGATGGGACTTTCATCTAAGGTTCACTTTTACAATAGATGTATTGTTGGTGGGGTACGATTTCACACGATAGAGCGTGATTCCTGTTGCACGACACAAAACAGTGGAGTCATGGTAGTCGATGAAAACAATGGCAGTGGAAGTGCTGGCAACAATTTCTCTGGTGTTTTAGATGAAGGGTTGGGCGTTAAATATCTCCTAGGACGACGTGTTTGGCTATTCAAGTGTAGATGGTTTGACACAGACAACAACAAAGCCAAAGGACAAGTGGAATTAAGCTAGAAATAAATCAACACGTTGTGGTTTTGATTTGATGAGGAACCAGTCATTCTCGCGATCCAAGCACAACAAGTCTTTTACCTCGAGGACCCAAAAAATTATACTAGTTTGAAATTTGTTCAAGTGGTCCAGAATAAAGGTATATGGGACGTGCCCAAAGTGAAAGATGTTGAGAATGAAAACTGAATGTATTGGAAATTGTTGTCGAACATTGTGTGGATGAACACATTAAGGATGACACTGTAACGACCCAACTTTTTATACTAAGCTGAGGTCATTACTATTAAATTAGATAAATATTTTCTAAAAATTTAAATCAAAGAAGATACTAAATCTTTCATTAAAAAAAATCTCAAATACTTATTTATAAATCACTAAATAATTTATGCTCGGGCCTTATTTAAAATAATAAGAAAATATCATATGAGTACTCATGAGTTTTTAAATTTTAAATAAAATACTGTAAATCAAAATTCTGAAAAAACATAAAGGCGGAAGCAATCATAAACTTTCTCCTATGGCGAACCATGATTACTTCTTGTCATCGCCAACTTTTCTCTACCTCTACCTTTGCTTGAAAAATTAAACATAGAAAGAGTGAGTATAAACATATATTCAGTAAGGGACCCACTACTAGTTCTGCTAGGTGTCTGTTAACTTCACATTAGGGTCCTGTAAGAAAGTACCCCATAACTATCTTGCTCCCAAACGCACACTATATAGTGATCCCAAAGGAACACATCTAGTCTTCGATGATCCCGAAGGAACACCTAAGAGAAACTAATCTTCGATGACCCGAAGAAACGCCTAAGAGAATTGGGCTGAAAGTGACCCCGTCGAATCACTCATAAAAGTTAGCTACATGGGCATAAATAGGTGGTGATCCAGAGGGACACCCATATGGGTACGCTAATAGACAAAATTAACAGAACACCATAGTCTATAACACGTAGCATATCATAAATATCATATCTCATTCATAACATATCTCATGTATAACATATCTTATTCAACTATGTAGCCATCAATATCAGTCATCCCTAACAATCACATTATGCATCCTAGCTATATTAATGCACAATAAAGGAAAAGTACATGCAAGCTCTTTAATCTATTATCGAAGGTCTAATAGTGGAATCTCTTACCTCGAGATTAGCTAAAGTCTCGTTGACAGTCAATTCCCAATTAACACAATAGTCCTAAACATAAAAAAAATTAAAATATATTAATTTTGTTAACCAAACGTCCAATAATTCACTTAAGTATCCAAGCTTACCCCAAGGCTAAGGTTGAACCCAAAACAATCTTGAATAGGAGAATTCCACAATTTGCTCCAACAATTTTAGCCAACAACCTTCAAGGAAACATAATCCACTTTAATCCAAAATCAAACTATTTAGGATCAAAATTAATATTTGATGGACATACCTAAAACCCAATCGAACACTTACCAAAATAGGAAAGTGGCTCAACTTGGCTCACTGGTGGCTTGGCTAAATAAGAGGAAGGAAGGCTCTCGGTTCAGCTGAAAAAGGGGATGAGTTTGGTAGTTTCAAAGAACTTTGCTAAAAGGAAAAACGATTGGCTTGGGTTTGGCTTGAATCTAAAACACAACTCGAATGTAAGGGTGGCTCGGACAGCTGGTGACTGACTCACGTAACTTGAGACAGAGGGGAATGGCTCGGGGACGATGTTTAATTATATGTGTGCTGATGGCAAGCTTCACCACAAATGAGAAAAGATAGGCTCGGTCGGAGATGGTTTGGCGAGCTAGGGATGCGAAACGAAGAAGAAACGCGACAACTAGCGGACAGAATCTTCGACTCACTGTTCGTCAATGTTGCTCGACGGATGACGCAAGCAAGGTTCACGGCGTTCACTTGGTGTGGTGGTCGATGCAGTGGAGAAAGACCGGTGATAACCAATGGTGGCGACTAGGGTTTGGTGAGGGTGAAGAAGATAAATGAGGAAGAAGATGAACTCTTAAACTTAGAAGGCTTCTTTATAATAATAATAATAATAATGTCATTATTATTATTTATTTTTCCTAATAATAATGATGATATTTATACTATGTAGTTGTTTCAAACAAATTAGACAATATGTAATTGTTAGAGTAGAAAGATACTTGTTTTGTTCAATTATATTCTAATTCTATGGATGAAGATTTCATATTTATCTGTTTGTTCTTTTTATTCTGTTTAAAATATTTATTGAATTTAAAATCGAATTGGAACTCAAAACCCTGTCAAGAAACTCAAAATTGAGCATAATAATTGGAAAAAAAGGAAAAAAATATAATCTCCCTATGCACCTAGACGTCGGGCGTTGCGCCTATTTCTCAACATTGAAGGAAACACGTCGGTAAACGGTATCCCAACATTGCGAGGTTACTCCCGACGTCAGATGAAGGACATTGGGAAAACCGTACTCCCAACATTCTCCATTCCAGCGTTGGGAGTTACCTTTTTCTGACGCTTGTTCGTTTCGGCTTCAGGCATCGCCCCCGATGCAGTTCTATCGACACGTGTCCCAACGAACCTTCATGCGTATGGAGACCCTTTCCCAATGTATGTGGGACCATTTTCAGATGCGGTAATGCGTTAGGAGATGTGTTATTTCTTTTAGTGCCTCTTTTTGTAATTATACATGCCTCTAGTATTTCTTTGAATTGGAAGAGTTTTCTCTAGCTTTTTTCATTTGTATATTGATTGAACACTGAGCTTATCTCCAACTCCACTGTGTATATTTTGTTTTGATTTAATGCATCATTTTTGGATAGGGAGTGATATGATTGCATTGTAGATGTGTCAACCTAACTAGTTGAAATAGTTCTTGTGCGCATACCGATATCTCTCGACATCTTTTAACTTGTCCAATACGTAGTTTCTTAAAGAGTGTTCATCAAAAGCTAAAATTAAAACAAACTTACCAAGACACAAAAACTAAAGATTTTAATTAAGTATAGACTTTATTTTATTTAACTAAAGCATTCGACATTTCCTATAGCTTAAACTCTAATACATCTTTTTGACCAACCAAACAAAAAGCAAGAGTTGCAAGCTAATTAATTAGGCGCAGTAGATCATTTATAGAGACCAAGCTGATAGGGAAAGCCAGTAGATGAAAGCCAATCAGCTCCACCAATAAATGGTCCAGCCGTAAAAGTCTTAGCTTGAGCCTCATTAATAACAAGAGACCATGGCACTCTACCAGAAGTATCTGCTCCAGCTCCATTATTATCATATTCCGCATAGTATGGTGACTTTCTTTGGCCATTCCATGTGGACCACCCCTCTTTGTCTATCACATTGCTTATTGCCGTTTGCATTACCACAACCCTAGCATATTCTTCCCATGGTCTCCCGAGGAAGCTTGGGAATTCTTCTATCACAGGCTCCAAGTCTGACGTCGCTTTTATCCTACACTTTTGGATGACGATACCCGTGTTTTGATTAATGTCGGTTCTTGATTGTGCTGTGACCATGTTCCTTTGTTTAGGCCCTGGTTTGCAAGGGGTGATGTCGGAGTTTTGGAATACGGCTGCTGCATTTCCAAAGATGAAGTCAACTGTGCCTGCTACAACGCAGTTGACGAAGAATTGACGGTTCGAGTGAACGTAGAGAGTGTCTTGGTAGGCAAGCATGCTACAACGGTAGAAGGCTGAGTGATCTGAGCCAACACGGAGAGCTACAGCTTGGCCGTTGGCTGCTCCGGCTTTGTTTTGAAAGGTTATGTCTCGAGCTAAAAATCCATCCCCCACAGCAGCTGCCACAGAAAAAACAACATTATTATGAAAATGTGGGTGTTTTTTTTAACGTAATGATCAATGGTTTGATAAATAATTAGAAGTGTTTATAAACCATTGTGAAGTTAATCCAAACACATGCTTGAAGTGGTTAAATAAGCTAGTGTTTATAAGTACTAAAATGTCAATTCAAATATACATAAAATATCTTTTAATTATTTAAAATCAATTTTATTGTTTCTTTGTTCTTATTTTAATTTGATTTTTATTTGATCAATAATAATCAAAAGTTTGTTTGGAGTTGATTTTGAGAATATATGAAAAAAAATGTAATCATTTCAAAATTACTTTTAAAAACACATAATCAAATGGAAGGTTGGATTTGTTTTGGAGTATTTTTAAAAATAGTAAAATAAATTAAAATATTTACCAGCTATAGTAAAATTTTGGATTCTATCAATAATAATTATTGATGAACTTTTATCGCTGTTTATTAATGCCACTGATAAAAACATATCAGTGGCTATCAATATTTATTATTGATAAAATCTGAAAAAAAATTTATATATGTTGTAAGTATTTTGTCAAATTTGTTATTTTTAACAATTTTCCATTTATTTTTCTAGAGTTATTGGGTCTTGAGGTTGAGCACAATGTCAATTGAACTACTCATTTTGACATATATTATCGGATATTTTTTTGTTTGTTTGAAAGTGATTTTCGGATTGTTGAAATCGTATCTGTTAGGCTTTACATGACTCAAAACACATGATTTTTTAAACAAGTTAAACTTTTAAACGTTATCATGGGCCAATAAAATTGATTTTTGAGAGAAAATGGTTTAACTAACAAGTTTTCCTAAATCATTTAAGTTTTTCGTTTACCCATTTTCACTTTTGAATGACCAACTTGGGCTAAAAAATATGGAAAAGGGGAAAAAGAAATAGTTGCCTCTTTACAATCTATAATTCCTTAAAAAATATGCATTATTTGACCTATTGAATAATTGTCTGATCTGGACGAAATTAGGAAAATAAAACATTTTTTTTTTTTGTAGAGAACACATGTAAAATATATATCTTAAAATCGACAAAAATAAATTTTAGCATAAATTTGAAGTCGGTTAGACTTTTATTTTTATTTTTTTATTTTTGGAGAAAACACTTAAATTAAAAAGAAAAATGGAGCTTATATTCAAACAAAAATAAAGAAAAGAGTTTTGTGGTTTAGTTTGTGTTACCAACTGTGGCGGAATTGAAGGTTGACCAGCCAGTTCCATGACTTCTACTAGAAATGATTTTGGTGTTGGATCTTCCATCTCCCCAAAACATAATATTCCTTTTACTACTTGGTACATCGACATTTTCCCAGTACTCTCCAGCCTTTATTTTTATTATATATCTTTTGCTGTTCTTACTCGGAGCTGCCGCCACCGCCTCCGCCACCGTTTTATAATTTCCACTTCCATCCGCCGCCACCACAACGTCCGCTGCTGCTTCTGACGAAGATTCCAAAAGCTTCTGGTCTTCGATTGACATCCATTTTGGCCAGTTTATTCCATCTTCTAAGTCCTCCCTTCTTCTATTCTCATCTTCCTCCTGTTAATTATCCAAAAATTTCTTTTCTTCATATTGTTGATATCAACATGAACTTAAATAATAATATCAATATAATACTTTTTTTTTTGCACTAGTAATAGATCAATATATCTCATCTGCTGGTTTGAGATCAGAGGTTGAATCTTATTGAAAAAAAGTAAACTACACGGAAGAAGTTATGGTCTATGATTGGTCTTTTTAGAGGCGAGATAGGAATCAAAATACACTAGTTAATCTACAAATTTTCGCTGTCATATTTCTACAAATATAGAATGCTAATTTTTGGCAAAATTAATTATAACTAAAAAATTTTGCTTTCATATTTCAAGTTAGAAAAATCGTATTCTATTATAATTTTGGCAAGATTAATTCTTTAGTCATGGTACTCGAGTTCTTAGATAACCAAACGGGCATTTTTAAATCAAAAATTGACAAAAATATTTCGAAAAAAAATAGCTTACGACCTATTTTTTTAATATTGCGAATATGACAAATATGACAAATAATGAGTGATATCATACGCGTATCTAATGGCTATCAGAGGGTTATCGACTTTTAAATTTACAACTTTGGCAATTTAGAAAATGTAGTGACATGAGTCCTATTATCATAATTTTTTTTGCTATTTTTGCAAACACCTCTTTTTAAATTCTGCATAATGAACCAAATCATTTATAAAATATAACAAAGTTTCAAATTTTATCAATAATAGACACTAATAGAATTCTGTTAATGCATTGATAAACATTGATAGACGCTTATCATTGATAGAATTTAAAATTTTGTTATATTTTGTAAATATTTTAAACAGTTTCATCATTTATAATAAATTTTCTTTTTTAAAAGTATTTTCTAATTGAAATGATCATTTAATTAACTTAAAACAAAAATTGTTTTAAATGAAAAAAATTGTTTAAAATATTTATACGTACAGTAAAATATCCTCGGTTGAAAACAAACTACTATTTGGATTTATGACAACACAAATGATAGTTTATCGCTTTCTTATATTTTTGTACATATATTTTCTTAGATATCAAAATAGCTCTATTTAAAATAAAAAGTATTTTAGTTCTTTTATGATCATATTTTCCCTTAATAAAATATGTAGGGAGATTAAAAGATATATATTTTTAACAACATATAGAACCAAGCGCACCTGCTCTTGATAACTTGGATAAATAAGATTTAGATCAAAACACAACTATTCTTTAAAAACTCGAGAGTAAGAAAAGTATTTTTGGAAACCTAAGAATCAAACATAACTATTTTTCAAAATAACTTGGAAACTAGAAAGGTAAATATTTCAATCCACTTTAATTAAATTAAGAAAGAGACAATATTTATAATAAATTCAAATAGGAATCTTTTAAAAAATATAACAAAAGAGCAAAATAATTATAGTGTACAGAACAATTTCGAAAATGGAAAAAGCTCACAAGCCCATAATAAAAACTACAAAAAATACTAATTGGCATCCAGTATATATAGTATATTTGGTAAAGATCGTTTAGATTTGGCTACCCAAATCTAACTATTTTTTTTCAAGATTTTTATACACTATCGTTTAGAATTGGTTATTCTTTGGTACATGATCGTTTAGATTTCATTACTTAGATTTTGGCCAAATTTAAACAATTTTTTCAAGATTCTTTGGTACACGAATTTGTCAGATTTAGCTATCGTTTGGTACACAGTCATTTAGATTTCACCAAATGTAAATGAGTTTTTTTCAAGATTTTTTAGTTCACGATCATTTAGATTTCACCAAATGTAAACGAGTTTTTTTTCAAGATTTTTTCGTACACAGTCGTTTAGATTTGATCGTTTAAATTGGGGTAACCAAATCTAAACGATTTTTTTTAAAGATTTTTTTTTGTACTATTTGGTACACGATCGTTTAGATTTTGTTATACCCAATATGCTAACGATTTTTTTTCACGATATTTTATATTTGATATAGATCTTGAACGATCAAATAACAGTTTGAAAAAAACATAGTAGAAAAGAAAATTTGCATAAGAAGAGAAAAAGATAATGGAAAGCAAAAAAATTGCATAAAAAAGAAAATAGAAAGAAAGTATAAACGTGGAATATTTAAAAAAAATAGCCAGATTCGTAAAGTTTTTTTTTTTTTTTTTGTGTTTTGTTATATTTATGAAAAATTTCCTTTTAAATAATGAAAAAGTATATACTTTAAAATTTTATTTGATATATCATTAATTTTTATACTTTAGAAGTTCCAATATATATAAAATTAAAATTATATCTAAGGAGAACAATTAATTTTTGGAAATTTTGAATTTGTCAAAATCTCTATATTATATGTAAACTTGAAAGTTGACCAACTTGTACACAAAATTAATGGATAGTTTAAAGACTTATTAAACATCTTAGAGATGATTTAGAGGTAATTTTTTTGAACAAGATACTAGAAGAAAATGATAAGTAGAGTTATGAAAACACAATAAATTTATGAAAACAACACATGTTCATGGTAAGTAATTAAGTTAACAAACTATAGTTGTGAACCCAAACAACATAGCTAAAAAGTGATTGGAATCAGTAGTTCTGCTTCTGCACCAGGATATTCTGTTGAGAAAGTTAGGATTGAAAATGCACGAGTAGGAGTAAAAATATTTTTATAAAAGCAAAATAAAAGGGTTTGAAATAAAGTTGAAAATACTATTATACCTGGTTGGAAAAGAGTACAATTTTGGGGCCATCCATTTGGGAGGGTATTGAAGTTATCTTATAAGGGAAATCATGGACCACCAAGCTTTTCTCATCTGTTAAGGCAATGTCTGTTGTCAATTTTTTAACCAAAGCCAATGCATTACTACACAACTTTGTCACATGAATATGTGTGTTCTCAATAAGTCTCGAAACCCTTTTCTCTGTTTTGTCATGTGATAATCCATCCAAACAAGTCACCTGAACCAAAAATAAAAGGGTACGTGCACAATACATTATTAACTTCAAAATGAACAAGATAATCAAGATGGTAGATGAATTTGCAAACCTGATTAGTAATGGCAGAACTGAGGAAGGTTTTGAGGTCATCGGCGTACAAAGTAAGAGATCTCTTGTTCGGATACTCACGAAAGACCTCTATAGCTTTGCCAAGCTCATAAATGGTCCTGTCAGTTGTTTCAACACAATCATGAAGACCAATCTTGTCTCGTTTACTAACATCGTTAATGGACATCATAAGTTTTTTTATGTTTTTTTTGTTATGCTTAGCTGCATCCATAGCAACACTCAACGACACTTCAAAAATATCTTTCAAACTCAACAAATTAGACGTTCCAACGATGGAGGATATTGTTGAATGACAGAGTTGAGGATAAAGAGTAATGGCACATGAGGTTTCTATGACACTATTTTCATTAGAATTAACTCTAACAACAATAGCATTTGTTAGGAGTAAAATAGCTAAGAGAGCGAGTGAAAGTTTATTGTTTTCCATAGTTTGGAAATGAGAAGAGTTGTGAAGAAAGAACAAGAGGCTTGGTGGGTTATAAAGAGATGGGAAGTACTTGTGCAAGCTGTTTAGCACTCACAT
>CM046883.1:19006853-19038810 GCA_025688845.1 Cucumis hystrix
ATAATAAATAATAATAATAATAATAATAATAATAATAATAATAATAATAATAAATAATAATAATAATAATAATAATAATAATAATAATAATAATAATAATAATAATAATAATAATAATAATAATAATAATAATAATAATAATAATATAAATAATAATAATAATAATAATAATAATAATAATAAATAATAATAATAATAATAATAATAATAATAATAATAATAATAAATAAATAATAATAATAATAATAATAATAATAATAATAATAATAAAATAATAATAATAAATAATAATAATAATAATAATAATAATAATAATAATAATAATAATAATAATAATAATAATAATAATAATAATAATAATAATAATAATAATATAATAATAAATAATAATAATAAATAATAATAATAATAATAATAATAATAAATATAATAATAATATATATAATAATAATAATAATAATAATAATAATAATAATAATAATAATAATAATAATAATAATAATAATATAATAATAATAATAATAATAATAATAATAATAATAATAATTAATAATAAATAATAATAATAATAAATAATAATAATAATGCGTAAAAGAAATAATAACAATAATAAAAGGATAGCAGCAACAACAATAATAATAATGCGTAAAAGAAATAATAACAATAATAAAAAATCGCAACAATAATAATAAAATTTTCTTTATCTTTCGATCTTTTGTCTATGTTTTAGATAAAAGAAAATAAATGAACAATTATTAAGACTAAAAAAATAATGATAATAATGATATATAAAAAAATAAAATCATTTTTCTTATGCCTCTTTCTTCCTCTGTAGAGAAGTAATAAGAGAAAACAACAAGATTTTCTTTATACATTTTTTCTTTCTTACTTAAAAAAGAAAAAGAAGAAAATAATTGTGATTCCAAAAAAAATCTTTGTTGAAGAGATGCGGATCCTTGAGTAAATTCCTATATTAAATCTAACCTTCAACTAAGCTTTCCTTCATCATGGATTAGGTTTGCTTAGAAGAATAAATAAATAAATAAAACGAATAAACAAAAATCCACATTTTTTAGAGAATTAGTTTTTTTTGTAGGATTCCCTCCAAAGATTTTTTCTTCCCATTTTCAAATGACTAAAGGTCCGAGTATACCACAAATTAGGAAAGTTTATAGGATATTATTATTATTATTATTATTATTATTAGTAGTCAGGGTGTGGGGCAACTTTTATTTTTATTTTTATTTACTTATTTATTTTTCCTTTTCTTTTTCTTTCATTTCTTCCTTCTTTCCTTCTTATTGTTTTTCACTATTATTATGTTCTGTTTTTTCCTTTTCTTTTCATTTATTTCCATTACTATGATATGATGATTATTATTACTACTACTATAAAATTCTATGATTATGTATTCCGTTCATTCTTTTATTATATTTTTCTTTGTCTTTTAAATTAAAATTATACCACATTTTGTTTTGATAAACACAATACTTTTTATTATCTCATCTAACTCCTGCATTCTTAAATTTGTATCTTATTTATGGTTTATTAAGTATGTATGTCTGCTTTCTTTAATATTTTATTTTGTATATATTTTGACAATCTACTAGGATATTATTTTGCATTATAATTAATTAATTTGATTTATTTCTTTACATCACTTTTCTCTTCACACTTTAATCTTACAAAAAACTCCAACTACGAAATTTAGAAATATCTGAGAGTCAATTATTCCTAAATTCTTCAGGTGAGGGAATAGGTTCTTTGGGAGTCCGAGATCAATCCCCAATACTTTTTCGTAAAAATCTTATGTGATTTATGGTTAATTTGTTGTGTGACATATTTGATTTTGTTTATATTGTGCATTATTTCTTATTTGACCTCTATTTAAAATTGGATCATTTTTAAAAAATAGCAAAATAAATTAAAATATTTATAGGCTATAGCAAAATTTTAGATTTTATCAATGATTGTCACTGATAAACTTCTATCAATGTCATTGATAGAAACATATCAGTGGCTGTCAATGTCTATTATTGATAGAATCATAAAATTTTGCTATATGTTGTAAATATTTTGTCAAAATTGCTATTTTTGACAACTCCCCTTTAAAATTTTTAAAAGTTTTAGCTTAAATCACAAGTAATTTTAAAATCCTTCTTAAAATTTGTAACGACTAAGCGGGAGTCATTACCATTTAAATAATATAGATTTTTTTTTTTAGAAAAATCATAAAATCCAGTTAAACGTTTTTAAATAGTTAACAAAAATGATAGAAAAAAATATATAAAGAGGAAATAAAATAATTAAATAAATAACGAAAATAACCAATTCAAAACACTAGTTTGGGCCCCTTAAAATAGAAAAAAAAAATAACCTGAGTTTTGAAATAAACCTCTAAAAAGTCTAATTACTGAAAATAAATGCGGAGGAAACTGAACTATCCCACCACGGTCATTTCTTATCATTCGCTAGCTTGCCCTTGCCTCTCCCCTTACCTGAAAATTAAACATTTAAGAGAGTGAGTTTATACTCAGTAAGAGGCTCACTATTGGTCTCACTATGTGTCTGTTAGTCTCTCGTTAGAGTCCTGTAATAAAGTACCACACATTATTGTGCTCCCGAACGCACACTATCCAGTGGTCCCACCGGGACTGGACTGGACTCTCGGTGGACCCGAAGGAATCACCCTAAAAGAGAGTCGGGCTGTAAGTGATCCCATCGAATCACATCTCAACTAGCTACACAGACATATATAGGGGAGGACCTCAATGGACCCCTCGTGGTACGACTCTAATCGGTAGACTACCATAACATTATAGGCTATACATGCTCAACATAACACCAACATCTTAGCTCAAACAGACATAACTCAAAATAACATATAATCATATCATACACCAATGGTGCTGCATCTCAATCAAAAGAGTTACCGAAGTAACCAAATGGTCATATTACATCTGTCTTAATTACACGACTGAACAACACAGGATATACAAGATATACATGCAGCTTTAAAGTGGTTAATATAGGGAAAATCTCTTACCTGGATATTTGCTAAAATATGATAATTCACTGGTTGACCGTCAGGTTCTCTCAATACTCAATCTTAACCACGAATAAAATTTAAAATTAATAATTTTGTTAACTATCACCCTACTGTTTAATTAGTAACCAAGCTTATCCAACTTACCCCAAGATTACGGTTGAATCCAACACAACTTTAAATTGGAAAAATTCACAGCTTCAATTCCTCCAATTATGCTTGAACCTTCAAGCACATACATAACTTAGATCCATAACTTAACTTATTTGGGACAAAAATAGGTGATTAATGGGGGTGCCAAACCCAATCAATACTACCAAGAAAACTTACCAACAGTGGCTCACAACAGGGAACGGCTCGGCGTGCGGCTCGTGGAGAGGAAGTTGGCTCGCACGGCTTGGTTCGGGTTGCATCCCATGATGCGCCACTGTTCAGCACTGTGAGGATGCGCGGTTAGATCGGCGTGTGACTGAGTAGCAACGTCGCTGGTGAGACCAAAACGACAGCGAGGTACGTGAAGAGGGGGCGGCGGCGAGGTAGGGTTCTTTTTTTTTTTCTTTAGGAAGAAGATAAATAGTAATCTTAGCACGCATCACGAATGGCTTTAAATATATACACTAATAATAATAATACCATTATTATTATTATTTACTTTCCCCAAATCACTCATCTTTTCCTTCCCCTCCTATTCCAATTAATGTCCTATCTCTCTTCATTAACCACCCATTCCTTCACCTTTAATTAATTAATTAATTTTTTTTGTCCAAACAAACATAATATACCTCTTTTAATAATTATGTTATACCATAATATAATTATCCTTATTCCCCATAATTTTGTATAATAAACACATAACAATAATTACTCATAATACTTCTAACTTTACACCTTTAATTCACCAACCAACCAATCCAAAAATCGAAATTTTAATAATGAAATCCCAGATTACAAAATTAACCACATAACATTCCAAAACACTTAACTTCCACAATTCAAGCAAATTTCACACATAACACCCAAAATCCAATATAACAAAAAAAAATTAAAGTTGACTTAATATTTTTGGGTGTTACAAAATTCTTTTTTTAAACCATTTAGAAATTTTTTGCCTTAAAATTATTATTATTATTATTTTTATGTTTTTCAAAGTTCAAAATTAAATTTATATTTCATCATGTTTTCTGATAAACTTTTTTTAATAACTTCATGTTTATTTTGGTAAAAAAATTCTGAGATGAAATCTAGAGATTTCTGGGAGTATGTTATTTCTACATTCTTGAGTTGAGGGGATCAATATCTTGTTTGGAGTCTGAGATTTGATCCGAAGAAAAAATAAATTTAATAAATATTTTTAAAATAATTATTTATTCCAAGACTAGGCTATATAGATTTTGAGAAATTGTAATACTTTCTCATTCTTTTAAGGTTAGAAAATTTTCTTCAATATAGTCTAATTGATGGAATGTATTCAACTTATTTTATGAGATCATTGCTTTAAATGTTGAAGTGATGAACAATGACATCACATATTTTTAAAATATCTTATTTTTTAAATGAATTTTATTTAAATAATAATTTCAATTCAAGATATTAAATTTGACCATCGTTTTCTAAATGAGTATTATGGGGTGCAAACACATTTCCAGGACACAAATAACTCCTGAACCCAATTCAAGTTTTTTTGTAGACCATTTTTTTATTTCACTTAAAATTATTAGCTTTATTTCGGTGTCCAATCATACTGTAAAAAAGATTGGTGGAGATTTTTTTTATTTTTTATTTTTAAAATTACTCTCTTTGAAGATGTCCGCGCTTCGCATCGTCTCGGATACGTGGCAACAACTAAAACAATACAAATAACATTGTGGATTGTGTTAAGGATTAATATATGGCCTCTCTGCTATTCTCTGGCAAATGATCCATTTGTGGAAACTCTCCTTATGAAAGCGGAAGGAAAATTTGATAGACAGCTTTCTCTTAGTATTAATATTGTTTAAAAATTGGAGAATTTCTTTTTGAGAGAGAGGAAGTAGATAGACATGAGCATTAACCCTTTTAAAAATGTAGAGGGAACATATTTAAAGAGAATATTTAAATTAAAAACCATGAATTTTGGGCACAAATCCAACAATATCTTACATTTGATGACCTAAAGTTAATGGAACTAAACAATACAATAAATTAGGGCTTACACTATACCCAATGACATTGTAATACCAAATAATTCGAAGCCGAAACTCAAGTTAGAACATCAGAATCATTTCTATCAACTGGTAAGAGCCAAACATCTGATACGGAGTTCCATAAGTTCTCTAGTGTTGGAATCCGTCCCTAAAGACTCATAGTTTATAGTTATATTTCTTTCATTAATTACTAAGTATGCAATAATAAAATATCCATTATAAGAAAATTCCAAGGCTATGTAATCCTGAATGGTATGCTGCTAAGATACATGTTGATCAGGTTCAAGTAAATGACCTAATTAAGGTTTATTATATATGTGGATAATGTTGGATGTTTTATTCTAGTGACACTATGGATACGACACGCTTTGTAATTGTGGCAAATGACACTTGACTTAAATAGTTCATATGTAGATATGTGAGTGGTGCTATGAAATAATTAATCTTTCTTTATAAATTCATTAATTGATGAAGAGATTAATCATATAGAATGTCCATATGTGACTTGATCTTAATCCTGTGTGAGTTATTGGACTCCTATTTGTGAGTGTTTATCTTTTGATTTGGATGAGAGTGATTCAAGTTGTCGACTCAAAATACGTATAATTTTGGGGGACTTAATGGAATAGGGAACTAAGGACATAACTTCACAAGATGACGAATTTCACTCCTTCCCATTGTAAGATTAGTACCTAACTTACCTTCAAGTGTTGTAGGTCTTTAACAAGGAACCCTAACTTCTCACTGGTTTGTTAGTGGGTCTTAGTTCATGGCTAGACCATAAACAAGTTATTCATTAGATGATCAATGATACTTAAAGAGAGATAGAGGTAAATTATAGAGGTAAAACGAAGATTTGATCCAACTATGTGTACGAAAAGTGTGTGAATGATCAACTTGCTTATAATGATTATATCCTTAATTAAATTCAACTTGTCTTATAGTGCATAAAAGAATTGCCACATAGTTAATGATGAAAATTAATCAATTAATTAAACAGTTTAGTTAATTAATCTTGAATCATTTAAGCTCAGTGACACAAATAAATTTTTGAAATAGGCACAAATCACATATTTACACAAGTTTAGTTAATTAATGTTGGACCATTTGAGTTTCATAATTTTTTGGTCTTTTGGCATAATTTCTTCATTAGAACTCCGAATTGGTCAATTTTAGCTCCATTTTCTTTCTAATGTCTATTTCTACCTCTTTGCAGGTGCTCGAAACCTATTATATAATCAAATAAACACATAAAATATATGACGACCTTGGATTAAGCAAAGCTAGATAACGTAGATAACACACATTTTCGATGCTATATCTAAACTCCAAACTTAATCCTTGATTGTCTCGAGCAAGGTAGAATAAAGTACACAGTCACACAAGATAATCTGCTGAGATGTCATGCCTTAACAATCAACAAGAATAAAGCATGTGATCTACACTACAATCAAAAGACAAGGAATCAGTTGATACAAAAGATTAGAATTATATTTTTTTCCCTAAAATCTATTCATACATAAATAAGTCCAAAACCCGTCTACATAGGCTAACAAAATGTGGAATAGATTTAAAGGACCCTCAATTTTCTTTCTCCCTACTTGATGGAAAGTAAAATTGAAATGCCACTTTCTAATGTAAAGTGGCAATACCAAGTATTCTGGTAAACCAACTTCATGTCCTATTCTCTTTTTGCTTTTTATTTATTTGCTTATCCCGATAATCTTGCCCCCATTTAAATTTGGAGTTAAGGTTTTAGGCAAGCTTCGTCAAAGTCCAATTCATGCTAGACTTGATTTCCTTTGCACTAACATAGTGTTGGTTTATTTTTCACATTTTTTTAATGAAAGGTGGGGAAATCGATTGGTTTAGTCCTGACACATGCATTACTAAATTGACTCTAGGAAGGTCATTCAAGGTGACAACAAACATATGGATTTGATAACGTACGCTCAAAGCCATACCTATTTTCATCATGAATATTTTATACATGCTAAACTCTAAGAGTGTATCATAGACACGACATCAAAAAACACAAAGTAGCCGAGTAAGCAAATTAAGCACATGCAATAGACTAAGCTCATATGCTCAATGGCTCCAACCAGAACACAGACACACCACACCACCAACTTAAAATCATACATTTCCCTTAATGTAATAAATACAAGGAAGAAAATAAAAGGGAAACAATAAAGTTCATTGGAATTTGGCACAATGAGGATGGGTGAGCTCCATGAAAATATATTCTCCCGATTTTTCTAAAACCAAGAATGATAGGAAAACATTAGATCCAATGAAATAAATAGTTGAAAAGGAATGTATACTAAGAAAGCAATCAAAATCCTGGATGTCTTTAGGTAGCGTAAGTTTTTAAGGTCGTTATGCTCGACCATACTCTACTTTTCATCAACCATAACGACCATTGAGAAGATCGAAGCCAACATCCTCTATTCCTAGCATAGGAGGTGGGCTAGAATCCTATAAAATAGATAGTAAAAACATGCAGGATTAGTAGAAGAATTATTATCATTGATCATAACAAAAGTTTGAGATTTTCCTCTTTATTTGATTCTAAAGACACTTTATCTACATCTACTATAATTTTTTTTGTTTTTAAAAAGGGTCTTCCTAACAGAACAGATAACTCAGAAGTAAGTGATGAAGTATTAAATTTACAACGTACAAATCCACAATTAACAAATATCATTTAGAAATTTTAGGAAGAACTCAAAATCATAAGAATTATGGAAAAATGCCTTCCTAAGTAGGCATTTGATTGACATTGTAAAAGTCAAGCTCCCCTGAATTTGTTAATTTCAGCAATATAGATTATTGATTAGGCTTTCGCTAAACATTATATTCCAACATATCAAACAATGTTGAACAACATGTCAACAACAAACGATCTTCATGAAATAGAACAACAAACTTTCTTCAAAGTACAGAAACTTTGTTCATGAACATCAAGAACATACAGTGACTCTCTTGCTTGGTCAAATTATCCTTTTCTTCGTCACTCCAAAAAGAAAAACATACAGTCAATAAATAGACCACACCAATAAGAAAAGACTATGATCTGAACCATAAAAGCCACTCACAACAAATGACCAAAGTGAAAATGAAAGCTTTTAACAAGGCAACAAAATAATTAAATATAATAAAAGAAGATTTTGACAACCAACTAATAGCATTAGCAAACTCCCCTTTTAGCTGAAACAAAATTTCTTTTATGGCCAAGCAAACTCAAACAAACATAGACAACACCCAGCAACACCAGAATCAAAAGTATGTATCTTGCAGAAACAAACTCATCTCCCCTTGATGGCCAAAAGTGGAATTCATGTAAAATTGGATTGAGTAGCAGTGGATGTAGAAGCATCACTAGAACTTGATATGATCAGATTGAGAGTATGTAGAAGAGAATTAATGGTCCAATGATGATTAGTGAGCTCTTGAATAATGCCACTCAAAGTATGGGATTCAATTGATAGAACATGAAACATTATATTCTCTAAGGAGGGAGGACTAAGTAATCCACCATCAAGGGCATGAAGATCATCTGAAAGAGGTAGATCATTAGCATGCAGAGGTCTGACGTGATGAATGATATCATGAACATGACTACCTTGAAACAATCTCTAGCTAAACTGTAACATTTTAAGAAAAGAAGCAGAAGCTTCTTCAACAGATAAAATTACAGGATGATGAGACATCATAATGACACACAACAAATAGAAAAGACCAATAGAAAGCTTTGAAGCATAAGAATCCACATGTCAAAGGAGTTGAGATATAATAAAGAAACTAAAATAAATAATTGTACTAGTACCAATCATATAAATCAATTGCCCTAAAGATGAAGACACATTTGAGGCATGCATTAAAGGATACCAATTGTAGAGACCCATTTTATGTAGTATAGCATACTTCGTACTGATAACTTGTAGAAATACAAGTTATTATAGCCTTTTATGTAAAATAATGAAACCTTATTGCATGAAAGTAGAAAAAAATAGAGGAAAAAGTAAGCGATTGGATTACTCTGCAAGATGCATGGTACAGAAGAACTTTATTCCTGTTTTACTATTCTTTAGTGCTCTTATCGCAGAATTTTAGGTGAAATGAGTGAAGCTTGGTGATACTAGGTCTACGCGACATGATCTGTTCATCTTTTGTTTCAAATGAAATACAAGCTAGGTGATTAAGGACAAAAAGTGGTTGGCAGAAATTCAGGGAAAGGACAAAAGGACAATTGCACATCACCACTGCAGCTTTTCAGAAGTTTTAAATGTGTGTGGCGTCCTGTCAACATCAATTCTCACCTTTAAATAAAGTCTCTCACTTTAGAAATCAGTGCGCATGCATTTGGCTGAAGGCCAAGTTCCTATATCGTTTGTCTTCTCCCTTCCATTGAGTTTTATGTGAGAGCTTAGAACAAGAGAGAGAGGTTCATCACCTACATCTTCTCCCTCATCTATAGGAAAAAATCAGAACTAAAGAGTATGAGAAATGAGACTGCGGGATAACATCGCTATTGTATTCCAATTTGTAGTTTTTATTGTATTGTTTTGTAAGAAAAACATCATGGCCGAGAGGCCTAAAGTTACTTTTATTGAAGCAATGCATTTCTTCTTTCATTCTCCCATATCTCTTGTCTTTTTCATGTTTAATCTGTTTGATTAGCTAGGTAGTGATAAAATTTGTTTTGTTATTTAAAGAGTTAGAATGGATTTCTTATAAGTTTTGCTAAGTTTAACACGAACATCTTAACATTGTGCATTCGAGAAAAGAGCAATGGTATAGATTGTAATCACCTAACAAGTGAGAACCGCATTTAGCTAAACGTAGTAATGAAATCTTATCACCAAACTCATCCTTTGCATACAAAACTGAGAGAATATTGTGTGGTGAATGCGTCGAGAGGTTGCTCACCTTAATTAAGGTTAAATTGCTAATAAAACATTCAAGATGATCATACATAAATCATAGCTTAACATTGTGTATTTGCATCTCGAGAGGCGAGTAAGTATGGCACAAGCGCTCAGAGGTTGCTCGTCCAAAGTCTTCGTTAATATATGACTGTATTGCATTGAAGTATTAAAACATAAATTATTGTGTTAGATGATTAAACTCTTCCTTTCTCGCCATGCTTATACTGAATTCATATCTCGTTTTTCTATTTCGCCATGCTCACCTTGCACCGCCAAGCACAGTAGTGTAAATAGTTAAGATAAATAACATATTGTTTATAATTATACTGTATAGATTATATCGCATGACTTAGTATGGGATAAACATCAAGAAATAGGTAATTTCACCTTGACGTTTGTGAGTTTAAATACTTGACAGTTTTTGGAAAAAAGATCAAGAAATAGGTAATTTCAAAGATAACACGTCAAGAATTTTTATGAGAAGACGGTGGTGAGCTAATGTTTGGTAAGCGATTCGTTTTGGTAATTATGATGTTTGTTGGATTCTTGTGTTGTTAATGCAGAAAATCACTGTCTCTTGAGCTCTCTTGAGGATAAGCCTCTTATTGCCAATGATGCATGGAGGAAACTCCATTCTGATCCTTTGCTCATCATTTGACAGCATGAGAATAAGCTCTTGCTCACGTAAAAAACAATCCAATTCAGTTGCCTATGATTCGCAAAACTGTAAGTATTTTTTAAATTAACAAAATTACAACTTTTATTGTTACAACATGGGTTGTGGAAATTTTATGTGGAAACATCTTTCTTCCTTTCATTATTTTGTAAAGATTTTGTTAACTTCTCTGTTAGTTTGTTGATAGCGTGTATAAATACCCGTTATTATTGCCCTTTGTATTAGAACAACGAGGTTAAAACACACATAAGGATGATCAAAACGCGTAACTTGCGTTGTAAACACATAAGTATCTGGAAACAATACACTTTACATAAGTATTATGCCTGTTTCACGCAATCTTGATGTCTAAACGCAAGATATTCAATAAAGAAAGAAACTAGTGAACCGCATGAAACATTTTGCACAAGAACAACCAGGAACTCATCTTGCGATTAACATCTCTAGGCGAGGATAAAAGTTATCACGCAAAGAAGGGTCACTAGAAGACAAGAGCGGTAGTTGGAGGTGATGTTGGAATTTATGTCCTAAAACTCATAATTTGTAATTATATTCTATTCAATAAATCGTTATTGATACTATAATCTTAAAGCCAATAAACTAAGGACTCGAGGCTATTATTGAGTAAACTTGAACTTTATGTAGAGACATAAATGTGAATCAAGTTCGAGTATATAACCTAAATAGTCTATAGTATACTAATACAGTTGAGCACCTTATTCTGGGGACACTATGAATGCGACCCAGTTTGTAGTTAGTACAAACGATGTGATCCTGAATCGTTCGTGTAGAGACACAAAAGTAGGGGCATCCTATGTAAAGAGTTTACATAAGACTGGAACCATGAAATAGTCACTTTTAAGTTATAACACCATTAACTTTGTAAAACTGACTATTTCGTTTATGGATATCCAATGTAACTTAATCTTAATTCTGAGCTAACTATGAAATTCTGTTCACATAGAATTATCCTTAGATCTATATAGGTGAGGGCAGCTTAATGGTGCTGGCCCAATAAGCCTCCCATTTCAGGGGTAAGACCGGGTGGATAGCTAAGGGCATAGGGTGCGAGACGAAATTCACTCCTACCCACTCCAGAGTTAGTAGATAAGTTGTTCCCTTAAGGACTGAATCCAGGTCTTGAACAATGGGCCCCACTCTCTTATTGGCCCGAGAAGGATTCGATTTAAAGGTTAGACCTTAAATTAATTTTTCAATAGTGGATCAGTGGAACTTAAGGAGCAAGATATAATCTCCAAGGTAAAATGGTAGGTTGACTCAACCTAGTTTATGAACAATCTGTGAAGGATTAACTTACTTATCATGGTCATATCACATAGACACAAATATATCTATAGTGAGGGGAGTGAAACTACAAGACTTTAGTGGAATGATCTGTTAGTTAACAAAGATTAATTAACTAAGACTAAAGAGTTTAGACAGTTAATCTCAAATCTTTGAAGCCCATGATCTATAGGTACATTAGGTTCCCCCACTAGCTCATAAGGAATCAACTTAGAACATTATGATGGAATAATTTGAATTGTTCAAATTAGGTAAAGAGAGAGAAACTGACGAATATATTTAATATAGCCATCGGTTAAAACTTAAGATAGAGCTTCATGTTTAAAATTTATTTAAATATTAAAAATATGAATATGGATTCATATTTGGAACCTCGAAATTGATGGAAAATGTCAAAGTTGTAAAAAGTCAAAATGTTAACTTTTGATTTTGAAAGTTCAAAATTTGACCGACTTTATATTCAAATATGATTTGAATTTTGAAAAAATGAATATGGATTCATACTCTGGACGTCGAAATTAGTCAAGATTGATAAACTGGTAAAATGTCAAAATGTTACTTTTGACTTTTTAAATGTCAAATTACCATATTACCCTTGGAAGCACATTGCATGTAATTAACAAATGGCTTCATGCATGTGAGACACCTACTTGGTCATATGCAAGTGTGGAGAATGAAAGCTCACAACATGCAGTTTTTGCATGTAGCTTGCTTATAAAAGGAAGGGATTGCAAATGAAAGTATAGTGTTGTTTTTTGTTAAAATTATTTTTGTAATTTGTAATTGCAAAATCAAACCAAAATTTCTTTTCTCTCCACAAGTTCTCAATGCCAAATTCATCCTCCTAAATCCATCTCTCTCTCTATTTTCTCCAACTTTCGAGTCCCACAACTTGGTTCCAAGTTTGGAAAATAGCAGGTCAACGCTAGTGGTAGTCCCAACTTCAAATATGTGAAGAGATTACGACAATAGAAAAGCATTAAAGGTGAGTGTTTCTATTAACCCTAATATTGTTTCATTTTAGAGTTGTAATGCATGTTAATCACTAAAGTGTTTTGTTGCAATTAGAGTAAAATCCGATCTTTATTTCGTTGCGAATGTCTACTGTTTCCATCAGATGTGACGTGCGACAGGCACCTTTTGACGGATGTGGCTGACAAGTTCAGAAGATAGAAGTTTTCCCTCTCAATTGCTGCCTATATAAAGACATTTCCATCAAACTACAGCATAGGCCTAAATGGGTGCAAGTCCTAAAGAGTGACAAAATAGCCTTTCCGCCATCTGTATATGCTTCTTCTTCTTCTCCGGTCAGTTGTAAAAGCGAAAGCTTGGCTTCTGAGAATAGAAGAACCCATACTTCCATTGTCACCTAACTTGTAATTATTTTTCCACTCTCTTTCTCCCCATTTTGGACTTCTTTGTAATATATGTTGTTCATATTGTACAATGGCCTAAGGCCTACATTCATTACATATATTACATCTTCATACCTTTTTAATCCATCATTTCTTTAATGTTCATCTGTCAAAGTCTTATTAGTAGTCTAAGTCTGTGATATTTTTTGATAAGAAGTACAACTTATAATCCTTATCGCATTAGTTGAGCTATATTCATCGCTTCGCTAGTGTCAATTGTCAACTACCTAAAAGGGAAAGTAGCAAGGATAAGGCTAATGCTCGTAAGGTAGAGTTTGACAACAAACTCCACCTTTGCGAAATAACTTCCAATATTTGTATCTCGAAAGGCAAACAAAGTGTGAACATTAGGCGCCGAGAGGTTGCCGTTCTTAATCGCAAAGTTTTATAAGTGTTATAAATGAGTACTCCTAGATCTATCTCGCCCACTCAGACTTCGTCATGTAGATCCCAAAAGAAGACGACTACGTGTGGCGTTCAATGACTCTGAGAGGAGCACGCCTTAACCATAAGTTGATTGAGTAAGCTAAATCACATCAAGCTCTTACATTGCTTAATTGCCTAATGGTGCGTAGACTTTCTATCGCTATTTCTCGCATACAAGTTAGTTCACATACAACTCCATTTCACATCCATTTCCTCCCTTTACAGATTCTCTAGGCGTACATAAGTAGTTTTAATCTCAGCTCCAATTCGTTTATACCTTTTGTAATTAAATCTCATAATGCCTAAATGATAAGTGGATTCTAGAACTAACATCTATAAAAAGTTTTCTATGTTTAACCCTGGATCACCCAGGTAAACCTACTGTTCACTTGCACTTGGGCTATCAGTAGGAAAACTTGTACTCAACGAGGACTTAAGTATTATGCGATGAAGAGGTGCATAGTGAGCATTTTGCATGCTATGATCATGACCCATGACTCATCGCCTAGAATCCAAACATGCTTTACAGAAAGTTACAGTGAGCACATTAAGTGTAATGACCTGACTCGGTGATGTATTTCATCTGTGTTATACACACGCGAAATTATCAAGCCCTAATTCTACAAACCAAAATTTTGGCACCATTGCTGGAGAATTTATTTACAGATGTTAGAATAGAGTCTTGCTTTAAGTTTAGGCAAAGCATTTGATTTTGGTGAATCACGCAATTAGCCGAAAATCGCGCGAAGAGGTTCAAGGCACCAGAGTAGTTTGTGATTGCTTGAACCAACTCCAAAATTGATATATCTTTCGGATGATGACCAACAGAAATCTAAATGGATGCGGTTGGTCACAGATGAAAATGAGAACCTCCATGAAGTCATCAGTAGAAGTATCCTCGTGCGGAGCTAACGAAAAGCACAATTTCTGTTAGCTAAGCGATAAAGACCAAGAAAGATCATTTAAACATTGCGATGAATAATTGCGAGCAGAGACTTATTGAGATGAATAACAAGGACGTTGAGAGTCATGACGCAAATGATCAATGAAGTTCAGGAACGATGCAGTTAAGAAGCTACGCAGAGCAGAAGCGATGATACCACATCCCCTTCTCGCCAAAGAACCTGAACGCTTGGATGGGTTTGTAATGTATAATTCTTCCAATTTTTCTTATTGCATCCTTACACTAGTGTACATATATGCTTATACTTGTATACCTTTGTGAGTAATTCTTTTATAGTTTTGTATATAAGTTTTGTATTCAATGTGCACATCCTTTAGTCTTGTGTTAGGAAGCGAGAGTTTCTAAAAAAATTTAGTAGGTAGGGAATGGTAAGGTTTTGAGCGATGAAGCCATCTTGCGGGATATTTCTGTCAAAATGCAGTAAGCGTTGTGGTCTTCTCGCAAGATGTCGAGCAAAAGGAATGTTTTAATTAGGGTTTTGGAGAAGTTGAAACGTTACAGTTCTTTAAAAATTAAAATTTTAATAGTCATGATTGCAAGTCACCCTCGAAAACCGAAACATCGTGTTAGAACATCAATTCTCAATTAAAAAGCATGATGTTAACTGCACAGTAACCACTCCTTAACCCTTGTTAGGGCGCTCTTTAAAAACCCTTGGAAAGCCCTAAATACAATCTTTTCGCCGCACGAGTATTTTGAAGTCTTCATTCCCTCTTAAGCATTCTGATCATCTTTTTCGGCAAGAAAGTAAGGATTTTATCCTCTCTTTAATTTCCAGCCTATTCACTGCTCTATTTTCATAACAATGGCCGGAGAGAAATCATTTGAGAGATCTGAGAAGAGATAATTAGAAGTAGTCCACTTCGACAGTCTTGTGTCGGAGCAAGCTCAACCTAGTTCAGCCCAAACCTTACCCAGTTCAAGTGAGATTTTTGGAACGGAGGGCTTTAACCCTTTTAATTTCTAAGGTATGGAGATACCAATGACGGAAGAGAATATAGAAATTATGGTAGGGTTGTTTTTGGAAGAAAAGAAGAGAAGAGGAAAGTCAAGAATAATTGGCAGCGACAAAGGAGAAAGTAGGCGAAGAAGAAAAAGAAAAAGAAAAAGAAATAGAGGAGATTGGCGAGGAAGAAGCAGGAGGAACACGAGAAAGAACCTTCCTCGCCTATTGGGAAATCAAGTTTGGGAGGTTGGCGATAGAAGCTTAGAAAAAGAAGGAAATGTGAAGTCTGAGCTTAAGAAATTGAAAGACCAAACCAAAGGCGTTAATGCCTTGACGGAAAAGAAACTTGAAAGAAAGTTGAGGGAGCGAGAAGAGTTCCTCAACGCAACAGAAAAACTAGCTCTCTCTGTAGAGAAGAGCAAGGGTAAGGAGAAATCCCTCGAAGAGTTCTACGAGGAGTTTGGAAAAGAAGTAGATGAAGATAAGCCCACTTGAAGATAATGTGGGCGAAGAACGATCCAAGAAGGAAAGGGCGTCGAGAGGTTAAGGTGAAAAAAGGAAAGCCAAGAAAGCAAGGGCTCAGTGAGAAGAGATAGGCCTAAAAGAAAAAAGGGAAGATGTTCTTTTAGAGGACATAAGCAAACAGTTCATAGTAGAGAAAGGACTCTTCCCATTTGAGGGTCAACTCGCACCTTCCATCACATCACCCATCAAGACGTTAGGCTAGCAAGAGTTTTTCAGAGGGGTGAATACGATAAGACCTGGTGTGGTTAACCTATTTTACAACAGTACGTTCAACACCGAGTAGCATTACGCCATTGTAAAAGGGATAAAGGTGAACTATGGGCTAGAAGCTATCAATGCAATGTATAACTGAATCAAATCGCAGTAGGACATCCTATTTTCATAAACCCAACAGACCGCAACATGCAAGACGAATTGGTCAAGGTTTCCTGGCCCGAAGCAAAATGGGATGTAACCATCAACGGGAAGTACCAACTCTTCCAGCATAACTTAAAAACAACTTCTAGCGTTTGGCTAATGTTTATAAAGAAGAAGCTCATGCCCATGCGACATGATAGCACAATTTCCTTGGAGAGGATTAGCTAGTATATTATATTATGGAAGAAATACCAGTTGACATGGACGAGATTATCTGCGAGCACATAGAAGCCTGGTTACAATATCCACGGGGACCTAAACCCTTCCCGCATCTAATAGAAAGGTTTTGTCTGAAAGCATACCTCAAACTTGAACAATCGCCACACATAGCATATGTTAAAGAAGGAATGTGTAACACATCAAACCCTAGTCGTATTTTTGCACTCCACAAGAATAAAGCAACATTCAAACAGTTGACAATGCGAGATGAAGCTAGAGTAAAGGCTGGATGCAAAGTGGATGCAATATAAGAAAAAGAAAGAGAAGAAAAGGAAAGTGAAGATAGAGAAATTCCTCTCAAAATAAAAAGGAAAGGTGAGGAGGAGATCTCAAGCTCAAAGAAAAAGAAAATCTTGAAGGCCATGGACTCTTAGGACCCTTCGCCTCATAGTTGTGTCATACCCCTCACCACCACACTTACCAGCTCACCCCCCAAATCCAAAACCTCAACAACAAAGGCCATAATCATTCATATACCTTCACTATCTCCATCTAGATCCAAAACTCCCAATTCACCGTCGCAGACCCATAGAACCAACCCTTCACAATCCAAATCGCCACCCCCTGCCACAATCCAAACTGATCTATCCTCCGCGAGGCAAGAATAAATAACTCTCTCACCATAGTGACCATTGATCCAACCAACGAACCAACCACTCAGCCAAGAGAGCTCAAGTCAAGAGGAATTTCAGGATTCACTATCAGATCCTACCGCATTTCTTTCTGATATATTCAGAGAGAGAGAAGAGAAGGCGAACAACCCAAACTTAACCCCAAGAAGAAAAGAGTCTAGAGAGGAAATTATTGATGACCCACTCCAAAGGGAAACACAAATAAACCCTAAGGTAGATGGCGGGATGAATCTCCCCTCGCTGCCAAAAGAAAGTAGTCAGCCTTTACGAAAAGGCAAAGAAAGGGCGACAGTTGTAGACGAAGAAGAAGTTGACGTAGATTACACTTTCAAATTCATAGATGAACATGTTTGCCAACCTATGAAGAGTGGATTTGAAGATGTAACCCAATGCCAGAGTAGCCTACACGAAATGCATTTGCAAAGTCAAAAGCAATTATGAGATTTAGAAATCAAGTTTGACAACGCAAATGCTCAGCATCTGGCTGAGATTGAAGGACTCAAGACTACAGTGCAAGAGCTCAGAATGCAAAATACAAAGCTCAAGTCACAAAATCAAGTAAACATAAGGGTGATAGAACAGTCGACCAAACACAGTGATGTGCACTTCCAGGCAACATTGAGATATCTTTACGTAACGATCTGCAGCATCATCTCAGTGTCTGAAGTTCTCCAAGAGGTGGCAACGCCCTTAACGTGAAACGACACCGTGGTATGCAACAAAGCAAAATCCTTTCAATCGCCACCTTAACTGTAAACTTGGCTGGTGTATTTGGGGTCTTCTTTTTGAAAATTTTAATTCGTGCCTTATGTAATTTGTATGTGTTTGTACTTATGTTCCTTGCAATGAAAATTACAAATTTTGATTTAATTATTTGTGCATTTAATCTTTCTTAGCGCAAGCTTGGCTCCCTGCTTTTTAGTATTCTAATTTTCCTTGCGACTCAATAACACTTCAATTAAATAAATAATGCAAAATAAAGTTTCATTTGTTATTTAGGCATTTAACTTGTTAAGGAACCTTACTTAGAAAATATCTCTAGAGTTTAGTAGGCGAGCAAGCTTTACCTCAAACTTCTTTTGTAAAATTTTTCTACGGAAAATCTTATAATTCACTTTTAGCAATGAGGACATTGCTAACCTCTCAATTTAGGGGTGTGCGAGGTCTGAGTTAAAGCTTTTGAAAGAAAGTTGAAACAAAGCCAAAATTGTGAAAAAATTTCGTCTTAATAACAACTTTTATGTTGCCTTCTCTGCAAAAATAAAAAAGCAAAGCTTCAAAAGTAAAAGTTAGAAAGTGAGTAATAAGAGGTGATAAGAGTTATAGTTGAGAAGAGAAACGGACTCATAGATTGCCTATGATGTTCCAATCAACGCATCCCTGTAAATAAAAAGTTGTATAAAAAGTATTCTTTCACCAAATAAAAGGATTTGAAACTTTTCAAAATTAAGGGCCATTTTTGAAATTGAAAATAAGATTTACTGTGGGGAATGAACAAGGGTATTTTGAGTATTCAGCTTGCCGCATTCTGAACTTAGAAATATTTTCATAGCAAGAAGTACGCGATGAGAGTAAATCCTGAATAACGAATAAAACTTGCTTGCATTTTGAGAAGTGTTTAAACGCAAAAAGGGGAAGGTGAGCCTTTAAGGAGGAATTGTGCATGAGGACAAGCATAATATGGAGCAATGCTTGGGGATAAGCATTATTTTAAATTTGGGGGTGTGATAGAGTGTATAAATACCTGTTATTATAGCCTCTTGTATTAGCATAAATAGGTTAAAACACACATAAAGATTATCAGAACGTATAACTTGTGTTGTCAACACATAAGTATTTGGAAATACACTATACATAAGTAATATGTCAATTTCACGTGATTTTATTGTCCAAACGGAGGATATTGAATAAAGAAAAACCTAGTGAACCGCAGGAAATATTTCGCACAAGAACAACCAGGAACTCATTTGGTGATTAACATCTCTAGGCAAGGAACAAAGTTATCATGCGAAAAAGGGTCACAAGAAGACAAGAGCGGTAGTTGGAGGTGATATGACGTGCAGCAGAAACCTTTCGGCAGATGTCACTGAGAGGTTCAGAAGATAGAAGTTTTTCCTCCACATTGTTGCCTATATAAAGACATCTCCATCATCCTACAACACATGCTTGAATGGGCGCAAGTCCTAAAGAGTGGTAGAAAGGAATAACCTTTCCATCGTCTGTAAATGTTTCTTCTTCTTCTACGATCAGTTGTAAAAGGGAAAGCTTGGCTCCTGAGAAATGAAGAACCCATAGTTCCATTGTCCCCTAACTTGTAATTATTTTCCACTCTCTTTCTCCCCATTTTAGGACTTTTTTGTAATATATGTTGTTTATAGTGTGCAATGGCATAAGGCCTACATTTTTTACATAGATTACTTCTTTATACCTTTTCAATCTATCATTTCTTTAATGATCATTTGTCAAAGTGTTATTAGTAGTTTAAGTCTGTGATAGTTTTTGATAAGAAGTATAGCTTATAATCCTTATCGCATTAGTTGAGCTATTTTCATCACTTGGCTAGTGTCAATCACCAATTATCTAAGAGGAAAAGTAGCAAGGATAAGGCTAATGGGGCAAGGAGGAGTTTGCAACAAACTCCACCTTTGCGAGATAACTTCCAATAAGTGTGGACATTAGGCAGCGACAGGTTGCCATTCTTAATTGTGAAGTTCTATAAGTGTTATAAGTGAATACTCCTAGATCTATCTCACCTAATCAGACTTAATCATGTAGATTCAGAAAGGAGATTATGTGTGGCATTCATAAGTCTCAGAGGAGCGCCTTAATAATAAGCATATTGAGTAAGCCAAATCGCATCAAACTCTGGCATTGCTTAATCGCCGAATGGCACGTAGACTTTCCTTCACTCTTTCTGGCATACAAGTTGTTAGTTTGCATATAATTCCATTTCGCATCCATTTTCTCCCCTTTACAGATAATCTAGGAGTACATAAGTAGTTTTATCTTAGCTCTAATTCTTTTATACCTTTGCAATTAAATCTCTTAATGACAAATGGTAAGTGGAATCTAGAACTAACATCTACAAAATATTTTCTGTGTTCGACCCTGGATCACCCAGGTAAACCTACTGTTTGCTTGCACTTGGGCGATCAGTAGGAAAACTTGTACTCAACGAGGACTTAAGTATTATGCGATGAAGAGGTGCATAGTGAGCATTTTGCATGCTATGATCATGACCTATGACTCATCGCCTAGAATCCAAACATGCTTTACAGAGAGTTATAGTGAGCTCATTAAGTGCGATGACCTGACTCAGTGATGTATTGCATTTGCGTTAGACACACGCGAAATTATCAAGTCCTAATTCGACAACCATTTGTTAATAGATACTTTACTTTGTGGTTGAGAAATCCGGTGGCATGTCTAAATTCTAAGTTATCCTTTTGAGTTAATGTGATGGATTCCTTTGCATTTATGTCATCCTTTTGATAGGAGCTAAAGATGAATCTTTGATCATAAAGTTTCTTTCTATATTGTTGTTGAGACAGGCTTGGCATAAAGAAAATGCTTATCAACTTTATTTAATTTGTCATTGATTTTTGTTGTAGAGATTCAATTTATCCCTATCCAAAATAGATTAGAAGACAAGAAAGTTATGGCCGTCTAGTAAATATTTTAGTCTGAAATGGACAAAGCTAAAGTAGAGAATACGATTATATTAAAGGAAGGTAAACTTCAATAATGTATTGAACAAAAATTGAGAAATGATAGATTTCTAGGACAAGCTAAAGTAGAGAATACGATTATATTGAAGAAAGTAATGCATTCCATGTGTTTGTATAAATGTTGCACTGGTAGTGCTTTGGGTTTGGGTTTTTTTTTTTTAAGAGGAGACAAGGTGAAAGGGCATAGCTCTAACACCATAATTTTATTTAAAATAAAGTAGTACAAGCAGAACTGGAGAATAGCCCCAAAATGATCTCAGTTGAGAAAAGCACTAAAATTTAATGTTATTGAGTTTGGTTTGTAGACTTTGAATAGTTTGTGTCTACAACACCACAACCCAATATAGTTACAAGAATCTTCCCATAAGTTTAGCATGCATTTTTTTGCCAGAGAAGATTCGGTTGTTCCTTTCCATCCAAGAGCTCCAAAGGATAGCAACATCAACGTTAAAAAGTATGAATTTCGCTTGCTAGTTTGTCCTAGTTGACAAGTTTCAAGGGAAAGAGATTTGAAATTGCTAACCTTGAAGGGATGGTTTGTTTATTGGAGCAAGCATTTTTCCACCAAAAGTCTGTTGATATGCAATGTATCAAAAGGTGGTTGATCTCTTCATTGCTTGAATTACAAAGAGCACACCAGTTTGAGTTGAGACAAGTGTTTAGGTTTCTCTTTTGCATAACCTCGAATGTATTAATTCATCCATGAATAATGGACCAAATAAAGAATTTACATTTTTTTTGGAATTGCAGACTTCCAAAGATTCTTGAAATGATGGTCTTCAAAGTTTGTTATATTTGTTTGATCTGCACCGGTTAACGCTTCTTTAATAGAGGCAATGATGAATTGTCTTTCTTCCCTTAGGCTCCAAAGACATTTGTTGATATCCTTGTTTTCACACTGGATGGGATAGCTGCATATGATCTGATTCCATGTTTGGATTTCTTTATCATTTAAAGGCCTTCTGGTATCAATGTTCCATTGATTACTAGTGTTATCCCATACTTCCTTAATCGAAGCATTTTTCAAATGAGAGAGGTCATAGAGTCTAGAAAATTGGATCTAGCTAGGCTCAAAAGAGTGCCATTTACCTTGCCAGAAGGAAATAAGCTCTTCGTTGTTGATTTCCCATTTGTAATGGTTTTCAAACCAGCTAAGGCCTTTTACTATAGCTTTAATTTCCATGGCGCTTTAGTACTGCAAGATTTTCTTTCAGTGGGGATAGTTCCAAGGTGATTGTTGTGATACTTAACTTGAATATGATTTATCCAAAGTGCGTTCGGCTCCATTTCATACCTCCATAACAATTTGCAAAGGAGAGCAAAATTGGAGACTTTCATACTTGTTATCCATAAGTCTCCTTTATCTTTTGAATTTGTGATTATCAACCACTTAATTAGATCTGAGCTCTTGTTGTTTGTGGATCCTTTTCAAAGGAAGTTTCTCCAATGCTTTTCTATTCCTTTATATATAGACACTAGAGCCTTAAAATCCAAAAGTCGGTAAGTGGGGAGACTAGACAAAGAAGAGTTGATTAGTGTGAGTCTTCCTCCTTTGGAGATGTAAGAGTATTTCCAATTATTGTGTTTTTTGTGAATTTTTTCCTCAACATTTTCCCAGAAAGCTTTTGATTGAGGTTTACCTCCTAATGATACACCCAAGTATAATGTTGGCAATTGTTGGACCGAGATCCACTAGATGAATTAGAAGGTATTAACTTTGACTTTGAAAGCCAAATCCTTCCATAGAAGTCCATGATTGTGTTTGTGAATATTTTTCTTCAACCTTATTCGTCCATTTTTTTGCACTATCTTCCTCCAAAAAGTCATTAAAACAATAATTCACATAATCCAGTTTATACCTATGGGTCAAGAACTACTGAAACATATAATAATAAATTGATCTTCTCACTTGTAGTTATACCCCAATACTTGTTGAATTTTTTATGCATGCTTAATGTCATCTGACTCAATAATGCATCTCACACAACGAGTATTCATGAATTATTTCTTGGATCAAACAAAGTTTGTGAAAAATATATGTTTGAAGTCACAGACATAGATGCAGAAAACTTCAGTGTTACATCTAAAAGAATATTTAGGAACTTTAAAAACAATTTTGCATTATCCCAATCTTCACTAGTAGGAATATCATCCTTTGGCAAATAATTAGGGTCATGCTCCTCTAATCTTTAAAACGTCTTTTGATATTTAATTGCTCCATCCAGTATAGTAAAAGTAGAATTCCATTGTGTTGGAACATCCATCTTAAGATAATTTTTTGTTGACATTTTATCTTCTTTATCAAATTCTTTAAATATTTGGAGTCTAGCAGGAGATAACCTAACATACTTCATAGCATTTCTGATTCGAATGATAGACATATGGAAATCTTTTAAGGCATCACTAACAATCAAATTAAGAATATGGTCACAACATTTAATGTGAATAAATTCACCATCCAACACTAACCCATTTCTGCCTCTAAATTTTTTAAACAAGTATGCAATGGCTACATCATTCGAACTCACATTATCAACTGTTATAGTAAAGAGTCTATCAATACCCCAACCTTCTAAGCAATTTTCAATGGCTCTACCTATTGTATCTCCTTTATGATTAGCTATTTGACAAAAGTTCAAAATTCTTTTGTACAAGTTCCAATCATCATCAATGAAATGAGCCGTTATAACCATATAATTAATATTTTGCACAGAAGTTCATGTACCCGTTGTTAAACAAACTCTTTCGCCACTTCAAGTTAATACACTTTTTAACTTTTTTTTCTCCTTCATATACATTTGAAAACAATCCTTTGCAATAGTTACTCTTGATGGAATCATAAACTTTGGATTTAATACCCAACAAAATTGATGAAATCCTTCACTTTTTACAAATTTAAATCACAATTCATCCAAGATAACCATACTAGCAAGCATTGTTCTACAATTTTCTTGAGTGAAGGATGTAGCCATTAAACTACTTTCAGAATCTCCCTCTTCTTCAACGTTATCTTCCAATGGATCTACATATTTCTTACATTTCTCTAAATGTCTTTTTAAATTAGTTGTACCATTTTTTTGGAATCACAAACATATAAAGTCACACAATGTTTACAAGCAGCCCTAGGATATTTAGGATTACATCCTTCTACTTTTATTAAATGCTTTCATACCGATGATGGTGGTTTAACCGGTTTTTTTTTTTCCTAACACTAGACTAGAACAACTTTGTTTTGAAGTTTCGTCTATGGAGAATGAAGTCATCCTAATAATCATCAAACAAAAAAAAAAAACACACACACACACACACAATTTTTAACTAATAATCATCAAAGAAAACAATAAGTAAAGCATATCATAACTTGTTGTAATCGATTAGGTAACAATCATTGACTTATCACTTATCATATTATTTCTCTCTCGAACTTGAACAATAAGTATTATATCATTAAAAAAATGAAAATTCAAGTTCAAATCTAACAAATCTAAAAGAAAATTAAAGCAAAAACAAATCAGCTATCAAACAAATCATCCTCCTGGTTATGCCATAACTTTTGATCTTAGATTTAACCGTGTTTGGCTATTCGTTGATTCTTCTGTCAAAGTTATACAAACACCTTCAGAAGTAGAAATATGTAATTAATTTAGTACATGCACTGCTATCATTATTGTAATTAATTCAGTACTATATACACACTTGTAATTAATTAGAACATGCACCGCTAAGAAGCTATTTAACTCAAATTATGTTTTTAGGTATTAATTCAGTACTCCATCTAAATTTTGAAGTGTTTCCATAAAACCACACCTTTACATGTGCAGAAAAAATAGCCCTCTTCTATCACTATTGTGATTTAACTTGGTTCCATAAAACCACACCTTTTCATGTGCAGAAAAAATAGTCCTCTTCTATCATTATTGTAATTAATTCAGTACTATATACACACTTGTAATATAATTAATTAGTACATGCACTGCTAAAAAGTTATTTAACTCCAATTATGTTTTTAGGTGTTAATTCAGTACTCCATCTACATTTTGAAGTCTTTCCATAAAACCACACCTTTACATCTGCAGAAAAAAGATTCATTTGGTTTCATTGTCTAACCCTAAACCCCAAAGCAAAATGTTATGTGGGTTGTTGTTCCTTTCAATGGAAAATCAGGCTCTTTCATTGTGTGTATTTACTTTTTTGTTTATTTCTTTTGTTTTGACTTCATCAGTGGAGTTGTTATATTTACTTACACTACCTTTCTTTCTTTCTTTCACATATATGTATATATACACACCCATTTTCTTTATATTTCATAGCTAAAATCCAAACCTATTCAATTCAAACACATTATCATTACATAAAACAAACCCTCATCATCATCATAAAATTATATTTTATCAGTCTTGGCTAGAGCAAATATAATGCGTGAACCACTATTACCCATATGAGAAAGCAATAAAGAACGATGAAGAGTTGAAAGCTTGGTGGAAAGAAATCAAGGAAAAGAAATCAACAAACAGAAAATCAGAAAGAAATTAAAGAATAAAGTGAAAATTAGATTATATTTCTAATAATATATTTAGAATATCATAAATATCTTAATATTTGGAATTTGAATAGAAAACAGAATCAGGCTTCAAACAGAGTGTTCTGAATCATAAAATTATCAGACAGTGTAGGCAAATCAAAGTATCAATCATCACCGACCTGATTCAGCAAGAACAAATAGAAATGAAAACAAACAGAATGGAGAAAAATGGCGAGTGAAGAGATGGCTCAGTTCAGCGGGGTAGTCGACATGGAATATACATAATGCTATGGGGTTCAAATGAAAGTCATAAAAAAGGACGAACAACGAAGAATAAACCATCGTATCTGGAATATCCTTTCTAGGTGAATGAGAGAAGACCCACGAAGGAGATGACGGAGAATAAAGAGAATTCCATGGAAGAAAATCCATAGAGAATGAAGGAGATCCACGGAGAATGAAGAGGAGAATGGAGAGTGAGGAGATCCACAAAGAAGAAGGAGAAAAGAAAATGGAATGCAGAGAACGAAGGAGACACTACTACAAAACTGGCAATACTTGACGCTTCTAGTTTTGATATTCTTGACAGTTATAAAAACTGTCAAGTAGAAAAAAAAAACGTCAAGAATAACCAAAAGTGAAAAAATACATAAAAAAGTCAAGATTAATTTTAATTATTGACATTTTTTAGATATCAAGTAATACATTTTTTCTCCATTTTCTAAAAACAAAATTTTCCCTTATTTTTTTTTCATTTTTCTCCAATTTCTAAAATTAAAAATTTCCCTCTTTTTTCTCCAAATTTTTTCCAAATTCTAAAAAAGCCATAATTTTCCCCCAAATTTTCCTTATCATTTCTCCCCATCCACGATTTCTTCATCTTCTTCCACGATTTCTTCCCCTTCTTTGCACGAATATCCCACCACACCCAAGCTTCAACACCTTCTTCAACATCCTCACCGAAAGCTTCAGATCACGGTTGTTCACCGTTCGTCTACGTTCACCGCTGCATTCCACCTCTCCAAAAACGTGTTCCATATGCTTCATTTTTCGTTCATTCCATCCACGTTCACTGTCGCCCTCTCAAACTCTCTCCCTGTTGCTGTCTTCGACTCTCTCCCAGCTACTCAGTCTCCATCTCTCCAGGTTTCAATCTCGAAGCATTAAGGTGTTGCTGCTCTCCCTGCTGTCGCCTTCCACGCGAAGCTTTCAAGTGTTCGTCTATCCTTTGGGCTTTCATTTCTCCAGGTTTGAATCGATTAGTTTGTAATTTTCCTTTAATTTCTCTGTTCTTATTATGATTTTGACCTCAATTTTTCTAAGGTTTTTAATTGTTGTTTGTGGTGTGTCACATTCCAACCTAAAGAGTTTTTCTTCCTCGTCTGTTCAAAAATTTCAACTTGCTCTAATATATCGATTTTGTTAGTTCATAGCACCGAACACAATTAATGATTCAATTAATGATTTTTGATGCCAATATGGTTGTTTACGGAGGACCCACTTGCAGAGGACGATCAAGATAAATTTGTTGTGAACTCATTAGACTCTTCCCTCATCTGGGTTTGATCATTTTGTTCTCTTCTTTTTTTGTTTTTTGATGAACAAGTGTTTTTTATACAATTTTCAGCTTTTGGCGTTTTATTTTATCACAGCCTATGAAAGGAAGTGAAAGGAGTTGTTGGAACACACTGTCTTCGTTTTTTGAGCTACCATATTGGAAAGATCTTCATGTTAGACATTGTCTAGATGTGATGCACATTGAAAAAAATATTTGTATGAATATATTGGGCACACTTCTTGATATTCCTGGAAAAGTAAGGATGGTTTGAATGCTAGACGGGATTTAGTTCATTTGAAAATTCGACCAGAGCTTGCCCCTGTCAACGGTGAAAAAAAAATATTTATTCCTCCTGCTTGTTATACTCTTACAAAAGAAGAAAAATGTTGTGTTTTGAAGACATTGTCAGAAGTAAAGGTACCTGAAGGTTATTCTTCTAATGTTAAAAACCTTATGTCGATGACTGATTTAAAATTTAATGGTTTAAAATCTCATGACTGTCACGTGCTTTTACAACAATTGTTTCCTATTGCGATAAGATCTGTGCTTCCAAAACATGTTCGGTATGCCATCACTCGGTTGTGTATATTTTTCAATCTAGTATGTAATAAAATCGTCGATGTGCAACAACGGAAAAGCTGGAAGAAGATATTGTGGTGACAATGTGTCTTCTAGAGAAATATTTTCCTCCTTCATTTTTCACCATTATGATGCATCTCACTGTGCACATTGTTAGAGAAGTCGAGCTTTGTGGGCCTGTATATCTAAGATGGATGTATCCCTTCAAAAGATACATGAAAGTTCTAAAAAACTATGTGAGAAATAGACATCGTCCAGAGGGTTGTATTGTAGAAAGTTATATAGTAGAAGAAGCTATTGAGTTTTGTTCAGACTTCTTATCTGGGATTGATCCTGTTGGGCTAGGCATTAACAGATTAGATGCATCTTTAGACAATTCAAGCTTTGGTAGACCATTGTCTTCAGGAGTTTCCTTCAGACCTGAACAAGATCTTCTATACCAAGCTCATCGGTATGTTTTGGCAAATACAATTGATGTGCAACCATACATAGAGTAAGTTAAAGTTTCAATTACCTTGTCCTCTATTTTTTATTCAATTTTATGACATAAACTTAACTTTATGTTACAATGTTTCAATGTTGAAGTAAACACGTGGGGGTATTACAATTGAAATACCCAACTAAGGTTTATCATCAAAAATGGATTCAATAAGAACACAATCGAACTTTCATATCTTGGTTAAGAGAAGAGGTGAAATTTTTAACTTATTTATATTTCTTTTTTATGGTGAACATTGTAATTACGTTAAGGTACTTATCATGGTAGGTTGCATCTGAGATTGAAATGGGAAATGTTGAAGTTTTAGATAACTTGAGGTGGATTGCTCATGGCCCTAATCCTTTTGTCATTAAGTATAACTGTTATGCCATTAATGGATGTCACTATCACACGAAGTCTCATGATCAGAATCAAAATGTACAAAATAGTGGAATTAGTTTAGTGGCGAAAACAATGCAAGTGTCCAGTTCAAAAGATAAAAACCCCATCATTGGAGATATGTCCTTTTATGGAGTGATTCAAGACATATGGGAACTTAATTATAATACTTTCAATGTTGCAGTGTTCAGATGCGATTGGATTGAGAACAATTGTGGTATGAAGATTGATGATCTTGGTTTTCTGTTAGTTGATTTAAAAAGAATAGGTCACAAGTCTGATTCATTTATAATGGCAACCCAAGCAAGGCAAGTTTTTTACGTTGAAGATCCAAGTGATGCTAGATGGTCAATTGTGCTTACTCCACCACAGAGAGATTGTGAAGATCAATCAAATGACGATGAACTTGGAGATATGATGTTACATAGTCAAGGAGTACCTAGTGATATGCCAAATATTAATGATAGTATTGATTTAGATGAGAATATCTCAACATATGTACGATCAGACTGTGAAGGCACATGGGTTCCTAAATAACACAATGTGGTTGGCTTTCTACTTTTTATATATGTACTTATATGCTATGTTTTATTTTGAATATGCCTAAACCCTAAACTGTAATATAATCTACACTAACAATTTTTTTTTAAATGTTGCTTTGACAAGATATTCTCCTTACACATGGAGCCAAATATAGTAAATGATGATAAAGACAAGGACGTTAGTAGATTAGTGGTTGGAGGAGTTGATGACCAAATTGAAGAGAAGCCCAAAAAACAAAGGAAGCGGGGACCTACTATTATGTTTGATGTGACTCGAGTTAGAAGTGAAGGTGAGAGAAAAATAGTGGAATATAATCAAGATGGTGTACCTATTGGAGAAAATGAGGCAAAGCTAAACTCTTTTATCGGATCGTGCGTACATTACCACATCCCCATTCACTATCCATCATGGATCGATGTGCCTACTGAATTGAAGGACAAGATCTATACCATAGTTGAGGTAAAATTGCTTATAGTTTTTGTACAAGTTTATTTCAATTGACAATGTGACACTAACCGATATTCAATCTCAGGCTGCATTTATAATTGATAGTAGATCTAGAAAGAGAGTTCTTAAGACTGCAGGGACAACATTCCGTCAATTCAAGCATTGGTTGACGAAGAAGCATAACTTGCCGTTCAGGAATGAATCTGAACTTTTGAGACGACCCCCAGATATGTATTCTTACATTAACCAAGGACACTGGGAAGAATTTGTTAGATCCAGATTTTTTCCACATTTTGAGGTATCAATGCATTTATTTAGATATTTAGATTGTAAATATTTGTTCATAAATTTTATAAAAATCCAATACAATGTTATATTTGTGTAGGACAAAAGGAAAGTTCAACAAGAGAGAAGAAAGAAGAATAAGTATAACCATCGTCTTTCAAGAAAAGGTTATGCTAATCTTCAAGAGGAATTGGTAAGAAGTAGTTTATGATTGAATTAGTCTTAAAAGCTTCTTAAGCAATCTAATGCTTGTATATATTGAAATGCAGAAAAATAACCCTTTAGAAGAAGGTGATCTTGAACGAGCAAGCATGTGGAAAAAGGCTCGTGTAGATAAGAAGGGAGAATTTGAGAATGAAGATGTTCGAGAAATTGTGAATCGTATAGTAAGACATTACAATTTTTCATTCTGTAATGTTTTTAAGTTTTATCAATTAAAGCTTTACTGTTTTTTTACATTTGTAGGATGAGATCTCAAGGATTTATGTTGACAAAGAGCCATCACCAAATGATGTTTTAGCACAAGCTTTGGGTACAAACGAGCGCAGTGGACGTGTACGTGGAGTTGGTGGGTTTGTCACCCCAACTGCGTACTTCCATACAGCAAAATGCTCCAAGAAACGAAGTGAGGACATTGAGAAACTTAGAGAAGAGAATGAAAAACTTCGTTTGCGAGTTCAAGAATTAGAGAGTATTCACCTAACAACACAATCTACACCAACGTCTGCACATGGTTCTTGCTCTAGACCAAGATTAGAGTATGATATTCAACATAAAGAAAAACCGCAAGAGGAGAAAATGAATGTCACAACAAAGGATGCTATCGAGGTAATTGTTGTATTAAATAATGTTTATATTAGATGTAATTTTGGAACTCGGTGTTAAAATTAATAACTTGTTGTTCCCTCTTTTCCTCTTCTTCTTGATCTTTAAATTGTTGTATTAAATCATGTGGGTTTATGAATTTCTTAGGTTGTTAATGAAAAGGAAGATACTTGTGAGTCTAATGTCAACCTGCCACTACCTTTGAAGACACTACTAAGATTTGCTGAAAAAGTGATGACCAAGGATTCAAGCATTCGTTACCAACTACCAATCTCATTGTTTGGTATCGGTAGGAAGAATTGTGTTCTTCGCGAAGATATTATTGATTTTTGTAACATGCGAGAAGTGAATACTTTCACATTGGTGGCAGACATGGCGTAAGTACTCATTCTTCAACTCTAGACTTTTTATATAAGTGTTCCTTTATTGACTTTTTCATCTTTCTTAGGTATTTGCATTCACAAGATGTTTCAAATTACATCTTCGTGGACCCATCCCTTATATCGGTTGGTCACAACACACAAGAAGTTAGAGCTTGCAATCTATGTAGTAGATTAATGGCTTCAAAACCAAATCAACTTGTTCTGGCTCCTTTTAATCCCGGGTAAGTAATAAAATATACTTTGAATTGAATATTAGGATTTAATATTAGGATATTTTGAATTGAATTGTTTTGCAAAGAAAGTGTGTGTATAAGGTAGTGAAGACAGTGATGGATGAAGAGAATAGAATATAGCAAACAGCTCTTATATGAATTTTACTTTGAATTGAATCTGTGGATTTAATCTTAGGATACTTTGAATTGAATTTTACTTTGATATGTTACTTTGATATGTTTGAGGTTTGCAAGTGAATGTTAATTGAATTGAATTTTACTTTCAAATAAAGGTAGTGAAGACAGTGATGTT
>CM046883.1:19045640-19102690 GCA_025688845.1 Cucumis hystrix
TGCTCCCGAAGGATGCACATATCAGTCTAGTGCTCCCGAAGGATGCACATATCAGTCTAGTGCTCTCGAAGGATGCACATATCAGTCTAATGCTCCCGAAGGATGCACATAAAGGGGATGATCCCGAAGGACACCCGCAGGGTAACTATCCACTAGGAAACTAATAATTTATCCCCTCAGTCCATTCTAAACATCTTAAAAAAATCATTCTCAATACAATCAAATTTCCTTATCCCCTAAGCTTCCAATTTAACCTCAACAACCATATCATCCTAATTTCACCCAGAGACAATCAAAACATATCCATACCTCAAACATCAACATATCCATACGTCAGTCATCGACATATCCATACATCAGTCATCAACATAAATAACCATAACATTCACCTTAGTCTACAACGGCGCAACCATGATATCCCTTCCATTCATAACAACACTACCATAGTTGTATATCCTTCATTTGGTTTACGCAACAATTTATCCATTTCAGCCACACTTTATCTAAGTAAAGTCTACGAGATTCCGACATGCCCACATCCTTATATTTGTACATATACATAACCAGACAGTCATAGCATGCATTCAACCACAAGTCCACATTCAAACATACACATCATAATTGTTATCCCTACTCAGTACAACGGTACGATTTATGCAGCCAATACATCCAAATAATATTTATTCAGTCCAGTAGAAAGTCCATTACCTTAGCGTTATGCGATTTCTTCAATCGAACTAAGTCCAATAAACCAAATCCTAAAACATAAGCAAACATAAAATTAATATCTTTCTACATAATTTGGTTCACTCAATTCACCCCAAGTGTGAATTTGGCAACTTACCCAAGTCGATGGAAAATCGAACTCCACTTCAATCCTCTGGAAACATCAAGGATTCATTCCTTGATTCAATATGTACCTTCCAAAAATTTTAGCACATTAAGCTCAACGGTTAACATTTAACGATAGGTACAACGGAACCCACACTTTAACCTTACCCAAATCTATCACCCAAAGGTCCACGGCAGGGCAGAAGCGGCGATCGAAGGAAACTCACGCGCGATTGGAAGGGAACCGGTGCAGCTGTCCCACGCACGAAGACAGGCGCAAAAGAGGAACGACGAACGGTTGTTCGCATGCGGCTTCAGCTCCGTTGAGGATGGCTGTTCACGCGCGGCTTTAGTTGAACGGAGAAGGGGAGACGCGGTCGGACGGGTTTCGGCTTAAGGTGAACGAAGATGGGGAGATGCACGGCTAGGCAGAGAGGGACGCAGTTCTGTGCGAACGGCCACGTGCGACAGAGGACGCGGAATAGAGGAGATCTGGGCGGACGGCGGCGTGCGGCAGACGGACGCAGCGGCGTGAGGCTTCGCGAACGAAGTCGAGCTCGGCTGGGTTTGGTTGCTGCTGCTGAAGGAGGAACGACGGACAGATCTGAGGAGAAGGGAGCGTTTCAGCTGTTTTCGGCTGGCGTCGCGGAGATCCGGGCTGGGCGGCGGTGCGGTGCGACTGGACGGCAGTGCGGCTTGGCTTCGGGGACGGAGACACCGGCGGCGGCGGCAGTTAGGGCTGGGAGAAGGAGAAGAAGAAGAAGAAAAATAAAAAGAAGAAGAAGAAGAAAAAGAAGAAGAAGAAAAGAAAAGAAAAAAAAGATTGGGGGGGGGCTGCACGCGGGGAGAAGGGAAGAGAGGGGGGGGCTGCCCTCCTTTTTTTTTTTTGATATTATAATAATAATAATAATAATAATATTTAATAAAAAAAAATATTATTATTTTTATTATTACCCCTTTGGGGCGTTACATTCTTCCCTCCTTAATAAACTTTCGTCCTCGAAAGTTCTAATCCTGGAATAACTCTGGGTAACGAGTCTTCATATCATCTTCTTGCTCCCAGGTTGCCTCTTCAACTCGGTGATTACGCCACAACACCTTCACTAAAGAAATTCCTCTATTACGAAGCATCTTCACATCTCTAGCCAGAATCTCAACTGGTTGCTCCACATAGCTCAAATTCTCGTCAATCTCTAGTGGTTCATAGTCCACCACATGAGATGGATCTGCCACGTACTTCCTCAACATTGAAACATGGAAAACATTATGAACTGCAGAGAGTGATGGTGGCAATGCCAAACGATACGCCACAACACCAATTCTCTCTAAAATCTCAAACTGTCCCACAAAACGAGGGCTTAACTTCCCTTTCTTTTCAAAACGCATAACACCCTTCATAGGTGCTACCTTCAAGAACACCTTATCTCCCACATCAAACTCAAGGTCTTTCCGTCTCACATCAGCATAGCTTTTAGCACATTAAGCTCAACGGTTAACATTTAACGATAGGTACAACGGAACCCACACTTTAAACTTACCCAAATCTATCACCCATCCACGGCAGGGCAGAAGCGGCCATCAAAGGAAACTCACGCGCGATTGGAAGGGAACCGGTGCAGCTGTCCCACGCACGAAGACAGGCACAAAAGAGGAACGACGAACGGTTGTTCGCGTGCGGCTTCAGCTCCGTTGAGGATGGCTGTTCACGCGAGGCTTTAGTTGAACGGAGAGGCGATGTGGCGTCTACGGCGTGAGGCTCGGCTACGATCGAAAAGGAATTGGAAGGAATGGCTGGCGGTTGCGGCGACGAAGTTCTGACTGGGTTTTGGCCGCACGGAAAGTGAAGGAAAGTTTTGGAGGCGGGAGACGTGCGCGGCGGCGGCTGGGTAGGGTAGAAAAGAAGAAAAGAAAAGAAGAAGAAGAAGAAGATGGGGGGCGCGCGTGTGAGATGGGAAGGGAGAGAAATTGATTTTTCTCTTCTTTTTTTTTAAACAATTATATTAATAATAATTATTGTTAAATTCTAATTATTATTATTATTTCTTATATATTTAAATCCTTATTTCCTATCCTTTCCCAACAAATCCTAAAATACAATAACACCCCAAAACTTAAAATCTTTAAATAACGATGATTTGATATAAATAAAATAAGATAAAAATACATTATCTTAAAATTTCGAGGTGTTACACTAATAACTTTAACAAATTACATATATCAATGAGTCATACATATAGTTGTTCATTACATACTTAATTACAATATCCCAAACTTCTAACATCCCAAACTTTCCATCTATGTTTAAAAACAAACAAGATATATGTGCAGTCGAAAGGTATACCATATCAACAAAATATCTGCATGTCTAAGCTACAATATGAACCTTTTCTTGTTGCAAAATTCTCACTTCTTTCTCAAACAATTGAGCTCTTGCATTTGCGGTTTCCAACCTCTCCTTTAGCTCTTTTATGATTGCAGGAGGTTTTCATGCAATCATTTGGCTCAATTGAAGTTTATTTTAACTGAAGAAATTATGCTTAAGAAAGTTGTGGTCTTTGATGAGTGTACCAGCTGCATGAAGCTAGATCTTCATATTTCTTTCAATTTTGGTGTCCTAGTAGAGAGTAAGGAGGTCAGTATATGCAATCAGAATTTGTGAGTTCCCATCTAGAGGTATGCCATCATTTTCCTTCTATGATTTGGAGAGATGTATTTATTTGTATCTGTGTTCAAAAATCGTAGAATGTTGGTTCTTTCATAGACATTGGCCTTAAATGTGAAAAGTTGAATGATGGTTCTCTCTATAGAGATTACTAGTCCTCGGTCTATTTTCAACTGGACATGAAGACTTAAAACAAGGTGTAAGGGACATACTTGTCCAAGGTGTGTTTACCTATGGCCGTATGCTCCGAATACTCCCAATTTATCTTGTCTTTATGTCTTGTACATAGTTTAGTTAGTTGCTTTCAATTTCAAGTCGATATGCTTGGGTGTGACGTTTCGGCATTTTCATATGCAAGCCTGCCAGAGATGAAAATGTTAAAAATGTACTATAGGGGAGGCACACCTGTTGAATCCCCGCCCAAGCCTTGTCGCACTCTTTGCAATCTATGCTTTCTTATTGCAATTGACAGTCTTCAAAGCTTGTTTTAACAACGATTTCAATGAATTTATTCCTTTCTCACGTTTTCTAAAATATTTTCTCAAAAACGTGAGTGGAGGCTAAATCGTGTGTTAAAGTTGTCCGCGGCTTGCGGATTTTGATCGGCTGACTTGTTGAGAGGATCGAACAAGTGCCGCACAATCGCTCATATCGTGTCTGAAGAGTTGCGATTGTGACAAGTGGTATCAGAGCCTAATTGGCTAGTTGACAGTTTGAGACGACAAGATGTCGGTGGCGAGACCGTCTAACAAAACCCATAATGAACGGCTTGTGGAAATCGAGGAGCAGATGCTCTACCTGGTGGAAGTCCCTGATTCCATCCGATTTCTAGAAAAGCGGATTGAAGATATTGCCAAGAAAGTTGATGGCATTGAAGCGGTGTCCAGTCGTCTTGACGGATTACCCATACAAGAGTTACTAACTAGAGTTGACACTCTGGAATCCCGAGTTGTGAGAACGGGAAACGTCACCTACGAGCGTGGTGACAGTTCGTCGGGCTCTGTCGCCCAAATGGAAGAACGAATTATGGAGCTTGATAACTCACAAAAGAATATGATGGAGGTGATAAACGGCATGACGAAGGATTTTTGAGCAACCCTCGATGTCGTTCAGAACGAACTCGCAGAGGTAAACACGAGGGTGAACCTTACTATGCGGGCATTAGCAAACCAGGCTCCAGCTGGAGGAGTCATTCCTGTTGGCAGAATCAAGATTCCTGAACCCAAGCCCTTCTCTGGGGTAAGGGACGCAAAGGCGTTGGAAAACTTTATCTTTGATGTTGAGCAGTATTTCAAGGCCACGAACACTGTTACTGAAGAGGCCAAGGTAACGTTGGCAACCATGCATCTATCTGAAGATGCGAAGTTATGGTGGAGATCCCGATACATGGACATCCAAGAGGGGCGTTGCACCATCGACACGTGGGACGCCCTAAAAGGAGAGCTTCGTTCTCAATTCTTCCCTGAGAACGTCGAAATTCTGGCTCGACGAAAGCTGCGTGAATTGAAACACACGGGAAACATCAGGGACTATGTGAAACAATTTGCTGGAGTATGTTGGATATACGCGATATATCAGAGAAAGACAAAGTTTTCTGTTTTGTCGAAGGTTTGAAGCCGTGGGCTAAGACCAAGCTGTATGAGCAACGGGTCCAAGACCTCACGTCGGCATACGCAGTGGCTGAACGGTTGTTCGACCTATCTAGTGAATCTCAAGATGTAAGACGACAACAAGCTTCCTCCTTTGGGGGAAACCGAAACAACCGTCAAAGTTCCCCTAAGTCAGCAGGGGGGGGACAAACGACAAGGTGGGGATCGCAAGACCTCTCAAGCAAATACAGGAAACAACTGGTGGGGACCGAACAATCAGAACACAACCGGTCGTTCCATCAGTTGTTTCATATGTAAAGGGCCCCATCTTGCTAGAGAGTGCCCCAATCGGACCGCCTTCAATGCTTTTCAAGCCACTCTAGCTTCAGACTCAGATGATAGATTGAGTCAAACTGAAGGAGAAGCTGGACCAGTAGAAGAGGGCGAGAATCCCCGGATGGGGGTCTGAAGTTTCTGTCGTCACTCCAGAAGAAGATGGGAGAGACCAGTGGGCAGGCGAAGAATGGTCTAATGTATGTAGACTGTTGGGTTAACCAGAAGTCACCCAAGAGCACTATGGTGGATTCTGGTGCCACCCACAATTTCATAGCAGAAGCAGAAGCCAGACGGTTGAATCTCCGCTGGGAGAAAGACGCAGGAAAAATGAAGGTCGTGAACTCAGCTGCCTTACCTATTGTCGGGTTAGTAAAACGAACGACAATAAGGTTGGGAGAATGGAGCGGTCTCATAGATTTGGTGGTCGCCAAGATGGATGACTTTGATGTAGTATTAGGTATGGAATTTCTACTTGAACATCAGGTCATACCAATGCTACTAGCCAGATGTCTAGTGATTACTGGAGCAGCGCCCACTGTTGTACAAACAGAGATCCGTCAGCCTGATGGGATAAAAAAGGGCCTTGCCCGTGACGAACCGACATTCATGGCTATTCCGCTGGAATCATTGGAAAGCCCAGGGGAAACCATCCCCAAAGACATCCTGCGTGTCTTAGAGAAGTACAAGGATGTGATGCCGGACAGCCTGCCTAAGTGGTTGCCTCCACGAAGAATGATCGATCACGAGATTGAGTTACTGCCAGGGGCAAAACCGCCTGCAAAGAATGCTTATCGTATGGCGCCACCGGAGTTAGCTGAACTTCGGAAACAATTAGATGAACTACTGAGCGCAGGATTTGTGAGACCTGCGAAAGCTCCATATGGAGCCTCGGTCCTTTTCCAGAAGAAGAAGGATGGAAGTCTGCGGTTGTGCATTGACTACCGCGCCCTGAACAAGATCATGGTCCGCAACAGATACCCGCTACCTATAATCACGGACTTATTTGACCGTCTGCATGGGGCAAAGTATTTCTCGAAACTAGATCTGCGGTCAGGTTACTATCAAGTAAGAATTGCCGAGGGAGACGAGCCCAAAACGACTTGCGTTACCAGATATGGGGCGTTTGAGTTCCTTGTAATGCCATTTGGTCTTACCAATGCACCGGCGACGTTCTGCACACTAATGAACCAGGTCTTCCATGAATACCTCGACAAGTTTGTCGTGGTCTATCTTGACGATATAGTGGTTTATAGTTTCACGATGGAAGAACATAAGGACCACCTCCAAAGAGTTTTTCAGAAATTGAAGGAGAACCAGCTGTATGTCAAGAGGGAAAAGTGTTCCTTTGCGCAAGAGCGGATAAATTTTCTGGGCCATGTGATTGAGTGTGGCCGAATCAGTATGGAGGAGGGGAAGATTGTCGCGATCAGTGATTGGGAAGTACCAAGGTCAGTCACTGACTTGCGCTCCTTCCTCGGATTAGCCAATTATTATAGGCGGTTCGTGGAAGGATTCTCCAAAAGAGCAAGCCCGCTAACTGACTTGTTGAAGAAAGACAACAAATGGACTTGGACACCCGAATGCCAGGCCGCTTTTGACGAGTTGAAGCAAGCGATGATCAAAGGGCCGGTTTTGGGGATCGCCGATGTGACCCAATCGTTTGAAGTTGAGACCGATGCGTCTGACTACGCGTTGGGTGGAGTTCTCCTACAGAATGGACACCCCATCGCCTATGAGAGTCGAAAGCTTAATGTGGCGAAGATGAGGTACACTGTATCGGAGAAAGAAATGCTCGCTGTGGTACACTGTTTAAGGGCCTGGAGGCAGTATTTACTGGGGTCAACTTTTGTTGTGAAGACAGACAACAGTGCTACTTGCCACTTCTTTACCAGACCAAAGTTGACCTCAAAACAAGCAAGATGGCAGGAATTCCTAGCCGAGTTTGATTTTGAGTTTGAGCATAAGAAGGGAGTGAGCAACCAGGCAGCTGATGCGCTTAGTCGAAGAGGTGAACACGCTGTTCAAGGCATGTTGGCACACCTTTAAGCGAGTCAGATCGATGGTCCTATGCGCGATGTGTTGAGGGAATTCTTGTAGAAAGATTCTGCCGCTCGAAGTGTCATGAGTTTAGATGAGGCGGGTAAGACAAGACAGTTTTGGGTCGAAGATGGCCTGTTGGTGACAAAGGGAAGACGGCTGTATGTCCCTAGAGGGGGCCACCTGAGGAAGAAATTACTACACGAGTGTCACGACACTCTGTGGGCCGGCCACCCCGGATGGCAGAGAACGAACGCCTTGCTAAAGAAGGGTTACTTTTGGCCCAGTATGAGAGACGATGTTATGCAATACACGAAGACATGTCTCGTCTGTCAACAAGACAAAGTCGAGAAGGCAAAGGTTGCTGGACTTCTCGAACCCCTGCCAGTTCCAACGAGACCGTGGGAGAGTGTTTCTATCGACTTCATCACCCATCTCCCCAAAGTAGGCGACTATGAGACTATCTTAGTCATCATAGATCGATTCTCGAAATATGCCACTTTTGTTCCCACTACGAAGCAGTGTTCGGCAGAGTTGACTGCTCAATTGTTCTTTAAACATGTCGTGAAGCTGTGGGGTGTACCGACCAGTATTGTAAGTGATCGAGATGGTCGATTCATTGGCACCTTTTGGACGGAGTTATTCACCTTCTTGGGGACAAGTTTGAATGTATCCTCAAGTTACCACCCTCAGACAGACGGTCAGACCGAGCGATTCAACTGTATGCTTGAAGAATACTTGAGCCATTTTGTTACTGCAAGGCAAAAGAATTGGGTGCAGTTGTTGGATGTGGCCCAGTTCTGTTTCAATGCTCAGACGAGCTCATCAACTGGGAAGAGCCCTTTCGAGATTGTTTGCGGAAGGCAGCCGGTGTTGCCACACCTTGTTGATCCTCCCTACGCAGGGAAGAACCCTCAAGCTCACAACTTTACTAGGGAATGGAAGCAGACCACAGACATCTCCCAAGCCTATCTGGAGAAGGCATCGAAGCGGATGAAGAAGTAGGCAGACAAGAGGCGCCGCCCCCTAGAGTTTCAGGTGGGAGACCAGGTCATCATTAAGTTACGACCGGGACAGATGCAGTTCCGTGGACGCAAAGACCAACGCCTCGTGAGAAAATACGAGGGACCAGTAGAAGTGCTGAAAAAGGTAGGGAACACATCTTACAGAGTTGCGTTGCCCGCGTGGATGAAAATCCACCCAGTAATTCATGTGAGTAATTTGAAGCCCTACCATCAAGATCCTGATGACATGCAATGTAATGTCATAGTCCGACCAACCATCGACCTCAGTCAGAAAGAGAATAAAGAAGTTGAAGAAATTCTTGCTGAGCGAGTGAGGAAGGGCCGAAGACCCACAAGAAGGATCCACGAGTACTTGGTAAAGTGGAAGAACCTTCCTGTGGAGGAAACCAGTTGGGAACGTGCCGAAGACTTAGAAGCCGAAGCGCAGAAGATCGAGGAGTTCAAGCTGCACCAGTCGACAGGGACGTCAACTGTTTAGATGGGGGAGAATGTAACGGACATACTTGTCCAAGGTGTGTTTACCTATGGCCGTATGCTCCGAATACTCCCAATTTATCTTGTCTTTATGTCTTGTACATAGTTTAGTTAGTTGCTTTCAATTTCAAGTCGATATGCTTGGGTGTGACGTTTCAGAATTTTCATATGCAAGCCTGCCAGAGATGAAAATGTTAAAAATGTACTATAGGGGAGGCACACCTGTTGAATCCTCGCCCAAGCCTTGTCGCACTCTTTGCAATCTATGCTTTCTTATTGCAATTAACAGTCTTCAAAGCTTGTTTTAACAACGATTTCAATGAATTTATTCCTTTCTCACGTTTTCTAAAATATTTTCTCAAAAACGTGAGTGGAGGCTAAATCGTGTGTTAAAGTTGTCCGCGGCTTGCAGATTTTGATCGGCTGACTTGTTGAGAGGATCGAACAAGTGCCGCACAATCGCTCATATCATGTCTGAAGAGTTGCGATTGTGACACGCGGCAGCGTGCGCCCCGTCCAGCGCACGCGAGCGACAGGCGCGCGCGGCCCCCTGCGCTCCAGACGGCCCCAGAACCTCCCAGAAGCTTCCAGAAGGCCCTAGACACGCCCATGTGCGTGCTGCACTGCCCATGCTCGACATAGACAGCTCCAGAAGCTTCTAGAACGCCCGAGAAGACTTTGGAACGTGCTGGACAAGGCTAGAACGTCCTAGAAGGCTATGATGACGGTCAGGAAGTGTCATGAAAAGTCTAGTCTTCTCTAGAATGTTCTAGGCTCTATTGTAAAGGGGGAAACTTCCTTGTAACTTCTAGAAACACCCTTGGCCGACCTTCTAAGGCCCAAGGTCGGTGGGGAACATCTATAAATACTTAGGAGGGCCTCATTTGTAACAACCAAGCAAGAATTAACCTTGGAAGCTATCTTGAATACAAAGTACTCTTCCAAGAAGAGCTCTCTCAATTTCTCACTCACTTTCTTGCCAACCCCTTTGTAATCCTAAGTGCCTTAGGTGCACTAATCATTTTCCGCTGCGTTATTATAGAGGTTATTCATAGTGCGTGGTGCACTAACCTCTTGGGAAGGCTTACTTGTCTAAGGAGGACGACATAGTCAAGCCAAGTGCCGCACGGTTGGTTAGTTGAGAACCCTAATCACGTGACAGGTGGTATCAGAGCTAACTAACCCCGTAACAATATGCTCGCTTTGCTTAATTATTCATAGTTATTCTCGTGTTTAATTTGCTTAATTGATTATCATGCAGGTATTTTGTGCCGAAGAGGTAGGATGGATTGTTATGAGCTAATCGGGGTCAATTTGAAGTAACTAGAAGCTAAAAAGATCATCGGGAGCTTTAAAGGAGTACAAAAACTTTACACCATCGTGATAAATCAAATAGACAAACATAACAAACTATTACTTTCTATCAACAATAGAACCGGTCTATATTGTTTATTACAGTTTATTATTCATAGAAAGTAAAATATAATTTATAAATATTTTCATAAATTTCATCCTTTAAAATAATTTTCTTTTTATTAATATCGCGGTGAAAATACCAATTATTCATCTAAAGTGCAGATTTGTTTTTCGTATGTATGAGTCCTATGGTAATATTATTTTGGAAAATTGCATCAAATGACAAAAATATTTAGGAAAAAACAGCTCATGACACCATGTTTTTGTATATTCCGAATATGAAAAATTTAGTGATATCAGATGACTATTAGACGGTAGTCATAAGGTTATTAGAGGGCAATCAAACGGTAATTATAGGACTATCAGATGGTCATCACTTTTAAATTTGCTACTTAGTAGCAAATTTAGAAAATGTTGTGGTATGAGTTCTATTATCATAATTTTTTTTTTTTTGTTATTTTTGCAAGTACCCCATATATCAAATATTAGTTTGAACATTTTGAAGTTTCTTTTAAATAATTGATATAATTTCCACATCAGCTACCAAGTGGACCTTTTAAATGTATAGATAATAAACTTTAATAATACAAAATTAAATAATCAAACTTCCGTTCGTTTCTATTTTCTGTTTCTTATTCCTTGTTTCTCGTTTCTTGTTTCTTATTTTTTTAGAACAAGAAACAAGATTATGTTTAATAACTATTTCTGTTTCCTGTTTTTTGAAGAACTGAAACAGAAATAGAAATTTGTTTGATAATCATTTCTTGTTTCTTGTATATCATTTTCATAACATTTTAGAATACTTTTTTAGTTTAAATATAATTTAATTATGTAAAAAATAAAAATATATATCGAATTGATTAAAATATAAAAATAATTATAAAAACAATAACATTATCAAATATACCATTGCAAAATTAATAACAAATTACAATAGATTTTATTATTCACATGTTAAATTTTAATTTGAAATATTATTTCTCATTCAATTCATTTGTCTTAAATGATGTTGCTTCAAGTGCAACTCAATTATATTATTATGTAAATGTCGTTGTTGTAAAATATTAAAGATACATTATAAGAAAACTGGACATTAATGTCGGTTGAAAAAAATGAACAAGAATGTTTAATGTTAGTTTTTAAAATGTGGATGTTTAATGTCGGTTTTAAACCGACATCAAAGAGAAAGGATTAATGTCGGTTTTAAACCGACGTTAAAGCTATATTTTATTATTTATTTTTGTAAATTTAATTTTATTATTAAAAATATATATACTTTAGTTTAGGTTAGTTGCTTTTCTTTTAACCCACTAGCTGCAGTGCGCCTCCATCTCCTTCCCTCCACCTCTCGTCATCTTTTCTTTCCTTCCTTCTCACCTTCTTTTCCCCGAAACTCTCTCTTTCACACCATCTTTCCCATCATCCTGTAAACCCTAAAATTATCGTTGTCGTGATCCACTATTTGTTGTCGTCGCGCTCTCCACCATCCGCCAACCAAACTAAAAGAAAAATATGGAAAGTAAAGTGGCTCTGCAAAACAAGGAACACCCTCAAAAGTCAAAACCCACTTGAAGGATTTAAAGATGAAGTTTCTTTTCAGCTAGCAGCTCCACCTTCTTGTAAGAAACTGGTTTTCTCACTTTCTATTCTATTCTTTTTTTTTTAAGCTTTCTAATTCTTTTCATTTGTTTCCCCTTTTGTTTTTAGCTTGATTTTGTTTCTAGCTTAATTTTTCTCTGGGTTGTTGCTGAGTTTTAGTTCTAGAGTTTTTGTTAATGTAATCCCCTTTTGCCTTTGAAGGGGTTTTTTTAATTAGGGCTTTTATGACAAATGTGTAATAATAATCTGTTAATAAACTCACAAACTCCAGTATTAACATAGAAACTAAGATCCTATACAAGGAGATAAAATGTACAATTTTTGTTTTTTAAAAATATCCTAATAAAACGTGAGAACCATGGTTCGAATCCACTTACCCCACTTGTCATCAAATTATTTATTTATCGTCAAAATCTATGACGTGCAGGACAATTCGATGCCACTAAATCATTACAAAATTGTGGTATCCATCCACACCATTTTGTTTAGTTTCCTTTAGTTACAGATATCTCTCATCAGTTAAGTTGTACATATTGCGAATACAGGAAATTATTGATCAACTCCTATGTGCTCATCCTATCAAAAATGGTAAAGAACTGGGGTTTTGGAAATTAGTGAGATACTTGGCCTCTTTATGGTGTGTTTTCTAAGAGAACTCTATAACTCTTCATTTTCTTCATGCTCTTCTCTGAACTCTGAAGTTGTTTACGTAGTCTCCTTGGCTTTCTGTCCTCCCTCCATAAATGATAATTCTATCTTTAATGTGAAGAAACAAATTTTTACCTCGTTCAAGTATCAAGAGGAAACATCTTTTGAACACTTTACCCTTCTTCTGACTGTGGACAATAAATAAGACCTCTCTTCTTTCAACTTTTGAATTATGTAGCTAATGGAAAGCATCTTCTCTATTACCGTTGAATAAGCCCTTTTGGATATCTTTAGATATTTCATCTTATGGAGGCTGAAATTAGCAAGCATCTGGTAATGTTATTTTTGGTTTATCTTTTGATGTAATCTTGTGTATTTACTCTTTTAACTTTATTCTATGGGCATCCCTGTGGAGATATTTACAGGACTTGCCTTTTGGTATGCGCCATGTTTCTTAAAATTCTTTGATTGTTTTGTTCATTGCATTTTTAACAGAAAGAAGGGACTTATAAGGAGAAGAAATTCAATGCAATTTGCCACTTCTTTGGTTACCAGGCTCGGGGATCTTTACCTTCAAAATTTGATTGCGACTATGCCTTCGTATGTGATAATTAGTAGTCTTGGAATCTCACAAGCGTTTCTAGGCATTATCAAATGGGCTACCTACAATTCACGTTGTTTTTTTAAGAGATTTTTTTTTTTTAATGGTGCTCAAGGTAAATTAATCTTCTTCCAAAATAATACATATTACTAACATGCGAAAGAAACACTTCAATCACAAGACTCAATCAACATTGCAATTCCCTAATTTCTGAATTGCAATTTTTTTCATCTTTTTCAATGGTTAAATTTGTAGCAGAAGATATTTGACTTGTCAACTGTGGCACTTGGAAAATGATATCCTTTGTTGAGTTGTATCTGTCAATTCGACAATATAATTTTGGATCCATGCTGAAACTATTACTACCACATGATTTGTATAAATTGTCCAATAAAATGGTGTATTACTCAAGTTACAATACTAGGTTCTTTCCATTATGTTTTTTCTAATACTATATATTCTCAGGTGCATTGCTCTTTTCCTTTTAACAGGTCAAAATGTGGTGCACAAGACATTAGGGAATTACTTACTAACTTCAAATTGATTACTTTAGGCTCCTCCATCTTGGACCTTGGTTGTGCTCCCGATGCCTGGCTTCAGGTCTCATTTCTCCACCCCTCACCTCCATTCCCCTAACTTTTCATTTCACACATATGGCTTGGAATGTGACATTTTATATGGGTATTGTTTTGGCAGGCCTTTTTTTACTAGATGGATTATATTTCCTACAATCATTAAGGTTAAGGATGATTTGTAGGAATTAAGGTTAAGGATGTGGCTAACTGAATCCACATTATTTGTTTGGAAAATTTATTTAACAATTGTTCAATTATTGTGAATATACTCAAAACTAATAATAATTGTGGGTTTAATTTTTAGACTCTTAAATATAGATCACACACTATTTAAAAAAAAAAATCATGTTATATTGATAAGAATTAGATCTAGCACTTGGAATCTATTAGTATTAGACCATATCAGTTATAAGAGTTTTGTAGTGTTTTGTGATTAAGTTATGTAGTGTTCCTTGGAAGCTATTGAGTTCTGTAGTGGTTCTTGATTGTTTTGTTCTTGATCATCTTTTCGTTTGCTAGGTTTGATTTTTGTTGTGATCTACTATCTTTTAGTTATGAACTAAAGCTTGGTTTGATGTACTAGAATTTAATTGACTTTGTATTTGAAAATACATTACGAATGTCTGTCTTATTAACCCTTTAAATGATTTTTTATAGTTATGCACAAGCTACGGGTAATTCACACTGATTTGAAGTCAGAGAATATTCTTCTTGTTTCCTTAGAGTTCTAGATCATAAAATATATAGAGATTGCTTTCAATTTGTCTGGAGTATATTAATTTTGCAATATATAGGTCAAAATTGGTCGAAAGTAGGATGATCTTGAGCTATTTAAGAATGATATGCACCCACAATTTGGTATTATCAAGGTGGTAACTGTGTGTAACAGAATCATTATTCTCTTATGATCCTGGCCTACTATTTTTCAATATTTTTTTGGCCTCTTATTAAGGATGATGCGCACCCACAATTTGGATAATGCCTAGTACCTCATATTATAGACTGATTGAATGATTATTTGCTTTAGGTTTTTGTTTGTACAGCAACTTTAGCAAACGTTTGTTTCTTTAATTAGATTATTTGTTTTGAAGTTTCTTTTGCTTTATCATAGTTCTCTTGTTGATTGAAGGTGAATTGAGTAAGTGAAGATATGGACTCGACATCTACAAAGGCTCTTCCAATAAGCAGGTAAATTGTTTAAGATTCATAGCCAATGTATTTTACTGTACATGTACGTATTGCTATCAACACATTGATTCATTTTGCGAGTATTTGCGAGTATATATACTCGGAAGGAGGAAGGAGGAAGGAGGAAGGAGGAAGGAGGAAGAGGAAGAGGAAGAGAGTCTATCCTCCAACATGTTTAACTTCTAAATCCTTAGCTTTTTGGAATCTCGTGGTGGTAAAGTTAAACAAAGACCTATCTCTTGTATTGGATGAGTTGGACATAATTAGATGTCTTATATATTCTGCTATCATGGTTCCATCTAAGAAGGTACATAGGTGAAAAAGTCTATTGAATTGACTTTTGTGTTGGGACATAATTAGTGTATTGGGTGACTTTTGGTTTCTAAAAACATGAACAAAAAGTTGATAACAAAGCAAAAAATGAAGGAGTGGAGAATGGATGTTCATATAGGTTTAATTTTAAAATCTAAAAACCAAATAGTTACTAATTATTGATTTGGGGATTTGTTGGGCGCTTGAGGTGATTGTTGTGTTTTTTTCTTCGCTTTAAATGTAGTATGTCTGTGTTTTATTTTATTCATTGTTATACTCATACCTTTGCTCACTTTTCTACTTCCTTTGATCTTCTTTTTGTAGTGGAACTTTATTTGTGTTGAAAAGGCTAGTTGCTTGTTTATCTTGATTGTTGTCATGGGTTTTTTCAGCTATTTATAAATTAAATGTTGAGCCAGAAATTTGTTATGTGCACTACTTTTATAAATTTTTTACTAAGTTAAAGGGACAAGTTAGCTTGGGCATCTTGAAAAAAAATGCACTTGGACTGTTCTTTACAGATATACTTGGCTGGAAATGGTGAGAATCCTTATTCATCTTTTTTTTTGGATGCATTTATATTTTTATTCTTTTTCTTAATGAAAACTGTTGCAGTTAAAAATACATGATTTCCTCTTGGCCTTACATGCAATTTTTGTTTTGTTTATTAAGGAAATGTTAGAAGTACATAATCATTGTGAGGCTATTGTGGATGGAGCAAATGTTGGCCTCTATCAACATAATTTTGCAGATTTTGGATTTAATCTTCCTCAGGTTGTAAAATATATTTTGGTCTTAGATAGTTAGCCAAGTTAAGCAATTGTGTAGATAGTCAAGTGATCGTTGAAAGTTGAAGACTATGAAGACATTTTATTTAAGTCTTGTATTAGGATCTTATTTTATGTATTATTGTAGAATGTATATACAAACACAATATTAAGATTTCATTTTGTGTATACAAATGTAAAAGAAAAATATTGTAGTTTTTAAAATAATATTAATTTTATTGATTTGTTCGCATGAGAAAAAAATATTTATCTACACGTACACAATGTCAGTTTATAAAAAATGGACAATAATGCAACATTTAAATTTTTTTTTATAAAAATAGATCCAAAAACAAGATTTTAATGTCGGTTTTAAAAAAAATAATTTATAAAAATAGATAAAAAAAACAAGACTTTAATGTTGGTTTTAAAACGACATCAAAGGCCAATCAACACTAAAGATCTTTAATAATACCATAAAAAATGTCGGTTTAAAAACGACATTAAAGGCCTTTAATTTCTTTTTTAAACTGACATTAATGAGGCTTTTAATGTCGTTTTTAAACCGACATTAAAGCAGAAACGACATTAAAGGCCTTTAATAGCGCTAGCATAGATGTCGGTTGACAACCGACACTAAATGCCATTAATATTGGTTTTAAACGGACATTAAAGGTCAAATTTCTTCTAGTGATAACCAAAATGAATATTTTACTTATATAATGAAGAATTCTAACTAATTTAAAAGAAACTAAAAATAACAAATTTAAAATAACATATAAACATGTCTATTGCAAAATTAAAAATTAAAAATTCAAAAAATATTTAAGTAAATATATTAAATATTCACATTTGAAATATTAAAATAATATGCAAGTTTAAAATTCAAAATTAAATTAGAGATGTAAAGATGAAAAAAAACAAAAATAAATGGAACTAAATAGAAAAGATAATTTAAAATTAAGTATGAAATTTGAAAATCAAATAATATATAAATCTAAAAATTTTGAAATTCAAAATTCAAAATTAGATTAAACATATAATTATGAAAAATAACAAAGAAAGAAAAAAATATTAAACATATAATTATGAAAGTTGATTATGAAAAATTAATATAAGAAGGAAAAAAAGAATACAAAATCATCATGGGAGTTGAACCTAAGGCATATTTTATTTTAATAATGCTGTTTTTAAAACTTAATAGGAAAATAATGTTTTTTTTTTAACTAATGGGAAAAGTACTGCTGATTTCAGTAGGTCGAATACGTTCAATTAAAAAAATCAGTATATAATATATATATAGAGAGAGAGGTGTTGAGCGTTGAACGCTTGACCAAATTTTTTTTTTTAAAAAAAAAAAGGCATGCACAAGGTTCACTTTCTCAAGAAGATCCCTTTCAGAACGGCCATATGCAGAAGCCATGCAGAGGAGGTAGGTTTTGAACATTGATATAATCTTCTTCCATTCTCATCCCTTCACTACCACTTCTTCAATTATGAGATCCTATTAGAAAGGACACCAAACATAAATGATTTTCTCATTTTATTGATGAAGAGTTCAAAGGTATTTATACAAATGTGAGAAAGAATAATTAGTTACATGAGAAGTTAATAGTTAACAAAACTAACAGATTGTAATTGTTTAATACTCCCCCTCAAGATGGAGCAAAGATATCTTGTACACCCATCTTGTTTATTAATGGAAAAAGAATATTTGTCAGAAGAGGCTTGGTAAAAATATATGCAAGCTGATTAGAAGACCATACTGGTAAGAGCTTGATAGAACCATCCACTATTCTATCCCGAACAAAATGTCAGTCCAACTCGATGTGTTTGGTTCTCTCATGAAACATGGGATTATTGGCAATGTAGATGGCAACTTGATTATCACAAAACAAGACAGTTGGAGATGTAGTTTTAATCTGCAGTTCATTAAGAAGGCTTCGAAGCCATATAACTTCACAAGTAGTGATAGCTAAGGCTCGATATTCAGCTTCCGCAGATGACCTTGTGACGATCTGTTGCTTCTTAGACTTCCATGAAACAAGAGAATTTCCAATGAAGACGCAAAAACCAGTTACTGAGTGTCTTGTATCTGGGCAGGAACCCCAATCTGCATCAGCAAAAGCACTAATGGAGAAGTCTTTCACTTTTGGTAACATGATGCCTTTTCCACGAGATCCTTTGAGATATCTTACCAAATAATTGACTGTATTCATGTGACTTAAGGTTGGTTTGGCCATAAACTAACTCAATTTATGTACTACAAAGGTTATATCCGGTTAAGATATAGTTAGATATAGTAGTTTTCCAACGAGTCGTCTGTACGAAGTGGCATCATGAAGAATGTCTTTATCAGATATACTCAGCTTTGCTGTGGGATCCATTGGTATAGAAGTTGGTTTGGCACCAAGAAGCCCTGTATCTTCAATGAGTTGAAGAGTGTAATGTCTCTGTGAAAGAAAGAGTCCTGATGAGTTTCTTGCCAATTCAAGGCCAAGAAAGAACTTTAAAGAACCCAAATTTTTTAGCATGAATTTCTGATTAAGAGTTCTTTTTAGTTCTTGTATGTGAAGCACATTTGCACCGTTGATGATAGTGTCATCAACGTAAACAAAGAGAGCTATAAAAGAGTCATCTTTGCCTCTGGTGAATAAAGAATAGTCGGCTTTGGATTGTTGGAAACCAAGAGAGAACAAAAAAGTGGAGAAATTTGTAAACCATTGCCTTGAAGCTTGTTTTAATCCATAGATGGATTTATGTAGTTTACATACCAATTTCTCCCCCTGAATCTCATGTTGTGGCTTATAGCCTAATGGAAAGTCCATATAAACTTCTTCAAACAAGTCTCCATGTAAGAAGGCATTGTTGACATCAAGTTGAACTAATGACCATTCTTTAGAAATAGCCAAGGTTAGCAACGTTTTAACAGTGACCATTTTGGCGACCGGTGAGAAGGTTTCAAAAAAGTCAAGACCTTCTTGTTGAGTATATCCTTTTGCAACCAAACGGGCTTTGTATCTCTCGATAGAACCATCGGCCTTGTGTTTAATCTTGTATACCCAATGACAGCCAACTGAATTTTTGCCTTTAGGCAGAGGGACAATACTCCATGTTTGATTCATCTCTATGGCTTCTAACTCTGTTTTCATGGCTTTGCGCCATTCTTGGGATAAAACTGCTTCATGGTAAAATGGGGGTTCTTTTTGGATAGAAGCTTGGAGGATGGAATGTTTGTCGGAGGGGGATAAGGCTTGATAAGTCAGGTATTGGTTTATGGGATATTTGGTGGATTTTTGGATAGGTGGAGGTTGTGTGGTGAGTAGACTACAATGATATGCTTGTAGGTAGGAAGGTGGCTTGATTATACGAGTGGATCTTCTAATGATAACTCTCTCACTATCATTAGGAATATTGTCAGGCTGATTATGCTGAGATGTGGTAGATTCACTGTTGGCAGTCATATTATTAGTACTCATTGGTTGTTGATTTTGAGAATCATTAGATTAAGAATTGTTGCTCCTGGTGTCTTCATCTCTTATGGAATTAGTCTGTATGTTCGAGGTGGGATTCAAGGTAGTATGAGAATGAGAGTCACATTCATGGAAAGGTTTGGGTATGGAAAAACCAGGTAAAAAATCAACTGGTATGTGGGTTTTGGAAATGTTATGGAAAGGAAAAGTAGTTTCATGGAAGACAACGTCTCTTGAGACAAAGACTCTTTTGTGCTCAATATCATATAACTTGTAGGCTTTCATGCCTTGTGGATAGCCAATAAAGATAGCAGGGATAGCTCGGGGTTGAAACTTAGATCGATTATGCGATAATGAAGACGCATAACATAAACAGCCAAAAACTTTCAACAACTTGTAATCAGGACTGGAGTTGTTTAGCTTTTGAAATGGAGATTCCCATTTCAATAGTTTAGAGGGAGTCCTGTTGATCAGATATACATCAGTGAGGATGCAATCTCCCCAAAAGTTTAGAGGAGCTTAAGACTGAAAATAGAGGGCACGAGCTGTATTCAAGATGTGCTGATGTTTCCTTTCAACAACAGAGTTCTGCTGCAGGCATTGAACACAGGAGTATTGATGTACTACTCCCTTTTGTTCAAAAAAGGTAGTGAACTTGAGTTCATGTGTATTGTCGGATCTCACTTTCTTGATTGTTTTTCCATATTGAGTCTTTACAAGTTTGAAAAATTGTGGTATGATAGATATAACGTCGGATTTGTGTCTAAGCATGAACACCCAAGTATAACGAGTGACATCATCAACAATGGGAAGGAAAAAGGAATATCCAGAATATGTTTGTATTGAAAAAGGTCCCCAAATATCTATGTGAATTAGATCAAAGGCATTTGAAGATAGATTGTTATTGGAAGTAAAAGAAAATTTCCTTTGTTTAGCCAAAGGACATATTGTACAATGAGGCAAATTATTTGCAGTAGAAGACTTGGAAAACAAAAAATTCTGTAAGGAATTTAAAGAATCAGCGGAGGGGTGACCCATTCGTTGGTGCCATATGGATGCTTTATTTTCAGAGACAGCTTAGGCAGATGAAAGAAAAGTTGGTTGATCAAGGATGTATAGTCCTTGGAAAAGTTTAGCTCTGCCAATCTTCTTCGAAGTGTACTTGTCCTGAATTATGCAAGTTTCAGTAAAGAACTGAACAGAGAATGAAGATCCCTTTGTGATCGCGCTTACAGAAAGTAAGTTGAAGGAGAATTCAGGCATATAGAGAACATTTTTCAAAACAAGTGTATCAGATAACTCTATAGTGCCAATGTTTTTGACTTGATAAGTATTTTTATTTGGCAAGCTAATGGATGCAGAGCATGGTTGAATATCAGTGAGAAACTCTTTAGAACAACAAATATGAGTGGAAGCTTCGGAATCAACAACCCAGTATGAATTATAAAGAGTACCTGCTATGTCATTGGTGGAGCTATTTGATGAAGTTGTACATTGAGTTTGAGGCTGGTTGAGGAGGGCTTGGCATTGTAATAAAGCTTCTGTTGGGTTTGAGATATTGTTATTCAGACTGGTAGAAGAATCCTAGGTTTGAGTGAGAACTGAATTTGTGCTGTTGTTAGGAGAGGAGCCTAAATTATTACTGTTGGTTCTTTGTTGCTGTCTTGTTTTATATCCAGAGGGATATCCATGTATTTTGTAACATTTATCAACAGTGTGTCCTGGAATGTTACAATGAATACAAACCGGTCTGTCTTTGCGCTGTCTATTTGTAGAGGTGCTTTTAAAATTATTTGTAGAAGCAGCAAGAGCAACGGTCGGAGAATTGACAGCAGTAGGTGAAAGAGAGGCAATAGCTCTTTGTTGTTCTTCTTGAAGGAGAAGAGAAAAGGCACGAGATATGGAAGGGGTAGGTTCCATGAGAAGTAGTTGTGTTTGAGTATGAGCATAAGATTCATTGAGTCCCATGAGAAAGTCCATGAGATACTCTGTTTGAAGGAAATTGGCTACTTCTTGAATTCCTCCACATCGACAATTTCCACAGGTGCAAGCAGGTCTGTATGAATTTAATTCATCAATTAAGGTTTTAAACTTGGTAAAATACATGCTCACCGATTCTTGATTTTGGGAAAGGGTTGTGAGCGATCTTTTCAGATGGAAGATGCTAGGAGCATTCTTCCGTTGGAATTGTTCTTTGAGATCAAGCCAAATGCTCCTTGCTGAATCTGCAAAAAGGATGCTGGCTGAGATGGTCTTGGATACTTAATTCAAGATCCAAGAAATGACGATGTTGTTGTTTCTGATCCAAGACGGAAGGGAATCATCATTTGGCCGGGGAAGAGAACCATCAATAAAACCAAGTTTGTTTTTAACGGATAGGCCGATTATCATTGCGCGGCTCCAAGAAACGTAATTCTCCTCTGTTAATGGCTCAGTGACTAATATCAAACTGGTGTTATCATTGTGGTGTAGGTAAAAGGGATTAAGGTATCCCTGATTCGGATCAACAGGATTTTGAAGGCCATCGGATGTGGGAGGAGGATTTTCTTGGGTCTGTGATGTGGTGGAGGGATTTGGATTGATAGTTTGGGAGGTTTGTTCGGCCATGGCGAAAGTAGTGGACAAGAAAGAAAAGAAAAGGAAGAAGAAAGTCTGAGGCGGGAAAATTTGAAGAAGGATTATTCAACTGATACCATATTAGAAAGGACACCAAACATAAATGACTTTCTCATTTTATTGATGAAGAGTTCAAAGGTATTTATACACATGTGCGAAAGAATAAATAGTTACATAAGAAGTTAATAGTTAACAAAACTAACTAACAAATTGTAATTGTTTAATAGATCCACACACAAAATTACCTCTCGGCTTCTTCTTCGATTCTCAACCTCATGACCCTTCTTCTTCACACTACATCTTGGCTCTCTATTTTTTTTTCTTTCTGATTTTTTATTTTCCTTCACATCTTTCCTCCATCCCCTCGTCATTTTTCCATCTTAAAAGAGATTTTCCAAATTTTTTTCTTCCTTCAATCAGTGTTTTTTCCCAACAAATTGAAGGATTTGTGGTATATTATTTATATTTGTTTAGTTTCATATTTTTCTAAATTATTTAATTAAATATTTACTAAATTCTTATATTATATTTGTAGATTATGTGAATATTTCAATTCTCTCAACAAAAGAAGCATTTGTGGTATATATTTATATTTCTTAATTTCATATTTTTCTAAATTATTTACTTAAATTTAATTTAAATTTTGACTAAATTCTTATATTATATTATATTAGTAGATTTTGAAAAAAAATATTAGGAGGTATATTTTCTTCCAACCAAATATATTTGAAATATATATATATATATATAGCAAATAATATATCATATTCCTACTTTTTGTGTAGTTATTTTGTTATATTTACAGAAAAAAAAAAATCACTTAGAGGACAATAGCAGAACCGTTCATCAATGTGTAAGTTTTTTTATTAACTAAATTGTATTAATATTTTATTCTATTTTTTTTTGTTGTTTAACATATTTGATCAAGATTATGTGATAATATGTGAGTTTTTTTATTAACTCAATTGTATTAATATTTTATTCTAAAATTTATTTTTTTGTTGTTTAAAATATTTGATAAAGATTATGTGATGATACGTGTATTCTTGTTAGTAGTGGTGAGCATGGTGGACCAAAAAAATCGAAACGACCAACTAAAACCTATATGTTAGAGAAATGACCGTGGCGGTCTGAATCGGTTTTTAAAAATTAAAAGCCTATCTAAAGTTGGTTGGTTTGAATGGTAGGATCGGTCGGTATAGAAAACCAACTTAACCGACTTATATTTTTTTTCTTTTTTTAATTATATATATATATAACATACAAAATCATTATCATTCTGTTTTCATTAAGTTTTGAAGGAGTATTTTGCTAAACGATTGCATAAGAGGGTAAAAATTGTATAGAAAATTAAACGATCGTGTAAGAAGTTGAACATTGTTAAACGATTGTATATGTATGAGGTTGTAGGGATGGTAAGAATTACAAAATTTTGTAAGGTAGTTGTATTTAAAAATTATAAAATTATTAGAACTAATTATTGATTTAGAGAAACAAATTAAGTTTGTGTTATTGGCTGATATGAAAAATTATTTAAATTAACCAAACTGGTAAAATGATAATTAATTGAACATCATCACTCTTGTTTTAGTTATTTGATATAATTTTAATTTAGTAGATGACAGATTTATGCATTAACTTCACACTATATAATCAAAGTCTATTAGATAATCATTTAGGTTTTGTTTTTTTTATAATTTTTATCTAAGTGAAAATCCATAACCAAGAAAACAATTTAACATGAGTAAATAAATGGGAAAAATTGCAAATATTAGATTTCACAAAAATAGGTTAGACGGTTTCGTCAAAACTTTAAACTGCTCTTTTTCTCAAAATAATTAGATTAAATATATAAACAACACTAAACTTGGGTCAAATTATCATTCCTAAAACTAACACACCTTTAAAATAATGATAATGAAAAATCACTGATTTCAAAATCACATAAATAAGTTCAAAAAAGTATTTCTAATTATTTGTTCTGCTCTTTTTCTCAAAATAATTAAATAAATATATAAACAACTCTAAACTTATGGGTCAAATTATCATTCCTAAAACTAACATATATCTTAAAAATAATGATAATGAAAAATCACTGATTTCAAAATCACATAAATAAGTTCAAAAAAGTATATTAAAAATACTTCAAGAAAATATTCTGTGCATTGGTTCTTCATGCAAACGTTAATTAAATATAATAAATTATTAAAATTGTTAGAACAAGAGCAAAAAAATTTGATAATATCAAAATGAAAATTAACCTAACAATGGATTCACAATGAACTCCCGAAGGCCTGCATTTAAAATGCCCTGCAATATAGAAATATAGATCCACAATCGTTGACTTAAATATTATATTTTCATTAATATAAGAAAAAAAACTCAAATATGAATTAACTATTATTAATTTTTTATCTTTCAATCCTAGTTCGAACAATTTCTAGATCATGGTAGTAAATGTAGTCTATTTGATTTATGTGATTGTATATTTTTTTATTGGTTCACTCTAATTTAAATTTGATTTTTGTGATACATGTGGTTGTATATTTCTTTTATTGGTTTAATCTAATTTAATTTTTGTTTTTGTGATTTTTGTGATTTTATATTTTTGTTTATTGATTTAAATTTTATTCTAGTGTTTTTTAAAAATAATTAATTATGTAAATTGTTTGTTTTTTTATATAGAAAATGACAGACAAATATGTGTCATTTATGTTGTTTACAAATGGTCATATGATTGATGGTGTTGATTATGTTGATTGTGACCAACCTTCATGTGAAAATTTTAGTATAAATGCGAATAGTGAAATTGTTTTTGAACCATTCCTCCAAATGGTGGGATTATTAATAACTTGTAGAAATACAAGTTATTGTAGCCCCTTTTATAGAATAACGATACCAAAATGTAGAATAAGCGTATCAAAACACGTACGTTATGTTGAAAATGTATAAGTACTTAGAAATATACCTTACATAACGCTTATGCCTATTTTACACAGTTTTCAATGTCTAAAGGCATGTCTATGAACAAAAGAAGAAGTTAGCAAATCGCAGAGTCTCTCGCGAGAATAATAGATGAGAAGACTAAATCACAACGCGAGAAGCGATTTGGTAGACGGCAAGAATGATAGTTGAAGATGATGTGACATGCCACAGACAGCTTTCGACGTACAATGTTGAAATGTTAAAAAAGAACAGAAGTCTTCGTGCCAAAAGATGCTTATAAAAAGTTTCCTTCCATATTTCATGCTTCCCCCTAACTTGTAATACTTTCCATATTTCTGTCTTCCCAGTTTTGTATTCTTTGTAACATATATATATTGTTCATATTGTACAATGGCCGAAGACCTATATTCTTTGATATATATATATATATTACATGTTTATACTTTTTCAATCCATCATGTCTTCACTCTCCATCAGTCAATATCTTATTTTTAGTTTAGGTTAGTGATAAGTTTTTGATAAGAAGTGCTGCTTATAAGTCTTATCGCGTTAGTTGAGCTATTCTCATCGCTTGGCTAGTGTAAGTCGCCAAGACTACTCGAGAGAGTAAGTAGCAAGAACATGACTAAAGCACGCAAGGAAGAGTTCTCTTCGTTAGCGAGATAAATTTCATCACTAGTATCCCGAAAGGTGAACAAGTGTGGGTACTAGGCATAGAGAGATTGTTGTCCATAATCTCGAAGTCCTATACTATTTATAAGTGAACTCTTCTAGATATATCTGACCTTTATCATACTTAGTCATATGGATCCCGAAAGGTGACCATGTGTGGCGTATAATAACTTCAAGAGAAGCACGCCTTAATCATAAACATGGTTGAGTAAGTTATATCGCATTAAGGCTACTCGCATTACTTAATCGCATTATAATGCATAGATATTCTTTCACTGGCTTCTTGCATACAAGTTAGTTCGCATTACCATTTCGCCATCTTATTCCCTCTTTTACAGACTCTGTAGGCTTAGTTAGGTAGTTTAGCTTAGTCTCACATTCTTTACATTTGTTATTCTTTAGCTCTTTTATACTGCTTAGATGATAAGTAATTTCCTAGAATTAATGTCTTGAATCAATTTCCTGTGTTCGACCCTGGATCATCCAGGTAAACCTACTGTTTGTTTGCACTTGGACAAGCAGTAGGAAAACTTGTACTCAATGAGGACTTAGTTACTATGCAATATAGAGAGACATAGTGAGCATACCACATGCATTGAACATACTCAGTGACGTATCGCGTAGACCAAAATATAAACTCAACACACTTCACATATTGAGTCCAAACGAAATGAAATAAGACAAGCATGTTTTTGGCACCATTTTCGGGAATTAAATTTTCAGAACTTAAAGTAGGATATTACTTCGATTTTGGGCACAACATTCAATCTTGGTGAATCATGCGTTCAGCCGAAGATCACATGAAGAGGTCAAGATACCTGAATAATCTGTGATTGCTTGAACCAACCTTAAGATAAGGGTATCTTTTAGTAAGTAACCATGAGGAATCTCAACGGGTGTGTTCAATTGCAGATGAAGATGAGAACCTCTACGAAGGTGTCAAAGAAAGTGTCCCCGCATAAAGCCAACAAGATTTATATCTTAGTTGACTATTCGACAAGGACCAAGAGAGATCATTTGAACATTGCAATGAATGATTGGTAGCAGAAACTTATTGCGATGAGCAATCAGGATGTAGAGAGTCATAATACAAGTGATCTAAAAAGTTCAAGAATAACGTGGTTAGGAAAGCTATGCGAAGCAGAAGCGATGATACCACTGTTCTTCCTCACCAAGGAACTTGGACGCGCGCAAGGATGCATTTGTAAAATATAATTCTCTCATATTTACTACAACTTGCTTCCATAAATTTTTGTATATACTATTCCTGTATTTACTTGTAATTACTTTATACTTGGGAATCAGTTTGATACTTGTAAATTAGTTTTGTATTGTAGACGTGTATATCCTTATTCTCAAGATAGTACGCGTTTGTTATATAGCAAAGTTTATAGGCTATTAGGAAAGGATGCTTACAATGAAGCCATTTTATGAAAAGGGTCGCATCAAAATTCAATAGGCGTTTTGATTTTTTCATAAACTGTGGCCGAGTTTAGGGTTTCCTCAAGAATTGTTAAGGTTTTTAGGGAGCATGAAATGTCTTACTTTCTTTAAAGTTCTTAAACTTCTATAAAGAAATGAGTGCAATGTATCTCGAGCCGTGAGCCATATGTCAAAAGTACCAAGCATATCCATGCTACATTTATTAGAACAAGACACTAACCCCATGGTAAACTACCCTTCAACCCTAGTTAAGATGCCTATTTAAACATCCCAGAAACCTTGAATCCTAACCTTGAGCCAAACAAAATTCTATATCCAACTTAACGTCTAGCCTCTCCAATCATCATTATTTTAAGTTGTTTTTGTCTTTTCCCTTCCAATGACAAGCACTCGCGTCACACCTAATGTCTTCGATCACTATCGTTTTAAGTTATACTTCTTTTCTTTCCTTGTCCCCCCACATTGCCAAAGTCTCAGGACTTGGCCAACTAAGCAAGCCACCCAGTATCTTAGTGAACATGCTCATTTTGGTGGACTCGTATGGGAAGAAGGAAGGAGGGAAATACAACTTAAAATAGTGATGTTCCTTGGTGTAAGAAGTCTTCAAAGGACATTGGACTATCTGCTTGCTAGCACTTTAAGGGTCGTCGTTGCCTTCCTTACTTCATTAGATTTTGTTGTAAAAAGTTTTGTTATGATACCTTTATGTAATTTATTCTTCTTTGTAATTATGTGCTTTCAACAAAAGAACACTTACCAGCACAATTAGTCAGCGTTAAGTTTTCTACATCACTTGCATATGTTCTTCATGTAAATAGTTTGATACTTGTAAATTACTTTTGTAGTTTTAGTTTTTCATTATTTCCAAGTTAGGGAGTACAAGTTACCTTGCATAGTTTTTAGGCGAATAAAAATAGGGATTTGCGCAATGAGGTCATCTCATGAGAAGAATTCATGTTAAGACGCATTAGGTGTCTGAATCTTCTTGCAAGATAAAGAGCAGAGGGTTTTCGATAGTAATTAGGGTTTTTGGGGAGTTGTAACCGTCACTTTTCAAATTTTAAATTCATTATGTAATTATTGCAAGCCACTCTTGAAAACCGAACCGTCATGTCAGCACGTCAATTCTCGTTTAAAATGCATGATGTAAAGGGATTAAAGCCCTTGACAACGAAAAATTTTACAGAGATCTTTTCAATTTAATTGGGAACTTAAAATACCGTACATTATCAAATAAGTACATATACAAATTTTCTTATAATTTAAACTACGGTTAAGCATGCTTAAACAAATTATAGATTAGAGAACTACATAATAGAGTAACTTACTCTCATTGACGTCTCTGAATCTACAAATCATCGAATTAGGGACACCACCCGTCAGAGACCTTTCTATCCTCTTGGATGAGATTGGTTTGGGGGAACCAATTCAAATGGAAAATTTTTTTGAGAGAATTTTTTAGAGAATTCGCAGGCAAAGACTTTGGTTGAAAAACCTGTTTTCTTCTGTGTATTTATAATTCCCTCTTCTTTAGGGAGTAGGAGAGAATCATGGACAAATTAACAAATTAATTATTATTTACTAATTAATTAAATCATATTTAATTAATATTTCATTTATTGATAATTTACAACTTAATAGTTTAGTATTTGTATGGTGCAATTGCAATACGTCACTAAGTTGGGTCATTGCGCGTAATGGATTTACCACAACTTTGTTGGAATTTATGCCCTAAAACTCGTAGATTGTAAATATAATTCATTGAACGTTGTTAATAAAGTGTCATTATTGTAATAAATGTTCTTGATTATATTATTAGTTTTGTCTTAATAACCCAAATCCAATAAACTAACATCATAAGTTGTTTAATGAGTCTTGAATAGTATGTAGAGACATACAGAGATCAATGTTCTCGAGATCAGCTTAAAGGGTCTATAGTATAAGAATAAAGTTGGGTACCACTTAAGGGTAACACTATGGATACGACTCACTTTGTATTTGATGCAAACGCAATGATCCAACGCGTTTGTGTAGTTGACATGCGAGTGAGGGTATCCTATGCAATGAGTTTGCATAAGACTGAACCACGAAATAGTAACCACTAGATGTAACTCCGTTAACTAGTTATGTTTATATTTCATTAGGATGACCTAGGTAACTTAGTCTTAATTCTGAGTGTATTATGAACTCCTATTCGCGAGGGATTGTCCTTTGATTTGTAAGGGTGAGAGTGGCCAGATCGTCGACTCAATAAACTTATCATTTTGGAGACAAGACTTAGTGGGGAGCTGGGAACATAATTACACAAGATGAAATTCACTCATTCCTTACTTTAGGGTAAGTAGATGAGTGTTCCCTTAAATGGTGTCTCTAGGACTTGAACATAGAGCCCTACCCTCTTTATGGCACGAGAGGGATTTCTGTTGATTGGTAGGACCATAAACAGGTTGTTCATTAAAGCAACACTATTATTTAAGAATTTGACCCAGCTTGTGTTACGAACACTCGTGAAGGACTAATTTACTATTATTGATCTATATTCGTGGATACAGAAATATATCTACAGTGAGAAGAGTTCAGTTGTGAGTCTTTAGTGGAGTGCATACACAGTTAACGTTGATTAATGTGGTTAATGAGTTTAGCCAGTTAATCTCAAATCGTTGTAACTTCTGATTTGTAGATCCATTAGGTCCCCTTCCTAGCTCGTAAAGGATAATAAGATTTATTTATACTGGTTGTAATTTGAAATCTTCCAAATTACTTTGGGAATTAGTTTAATGTATACTACACATTACAATATAAAGTTTATCAAATTTTATTATATAAATTTAATTTTGGATATGATTCAAAATTAATTTATGAGAGATAAAATATTTGAATGAGTTCAAATATTAATTTGATGTGAATTAAATTCATATTAAAATTATTGGTTATGAGAGAAACTTATATTTGAATGTGATTCAAATTTAATTTAAGTTAAATATAAGAAATTTGATTTAGCTATTAATTAATTGAAGAATTAATTAATAGTTTAGTTTTACTTTATTTAATTAAATTAATATAAATCTATAAGACATTGGAGAGAGATTCATTAAATAAAATTTGGATGAAATATTAATAAATATGATTTAATTAATTATTAACTAATTGATTAATAGTTAATTAACTAGTAGATTTGAAATTTATATTAATTTAATGTTTTTTAAATTAATAGAATCCCATGATTCTCTTCAAGAAGGAAAGAGAGTCATAAATATCTAGAAGAAAATAGTTTTCTTCAAAATCAATCAATTAATCAAGGAAAAAAAAGTCAATGATTTTGCTCTCTACAAAAAGAAAATAGTTTCTCTCTAAACATTGTTCCCATCCTAATTGGTTCCCACAAACCAATCTCATTCCATAGGATAGGAAGATCTCCGATGGGTGGTGTCCCAATTTGGAGAATTACTTTGTAGATTCAGAGACATAAACAAGTAAGTTTTTCTTTTCCTTTTTCTAATCTATAATCAGAAAGCATGCTTAGCCTTTAATTCTTAATAACAAAACTAGTTTCTTAATTATTTCACCAATGTATTGGTATTTTGGGATTCCCAAATTAATTGGAAGAATGGTTCTGTAAAATCTTCCGCTGCCATAGGGCGTTTATCCCTTCAAGCTTTCTGTATCGCCTACTTTAATTCTAGGCGATGAGTCATGGGTCATGATAATAGTATGTGAGATGCTCACTATATACCTCTTCATCGCGTGATATATAAGCCCTCGTTGGCTATAAGTTTTCCTAGTGCTTGCCTAAGTGTAAGCGAAACAGTTGATTTACCTGGGTGATCCAGGGTCGAACACAAGGAATTGTTTATAGACATTAGTTCTAGGGTCTTCTCATCGTTTAGGCGTTATGAAAATTAAGTGGAAAGAATATAAAGAAAACTAAACCTGCTTACTTACAGCTGGAGACTCATGCACAGAGAATAGTATGTGGCAAGGTGGAAGATTGAACTAACTAACTTGAATATAACAAAAAGGCGAAGGAAGGTCTATGCATTATTAAGTAATCAACAAATGTGAGGCCCTTGATGCGAGATAGCTATATAATCAGCTCATGATTAAGGCGACCTTCTCTCGAAGTGTTTGGACACCACACTTGCTCACCTTTTGGGATGCAAACGACCGTGCTTGATTAGGTACGCTACATCTAGGAGACTTTGCATATAATACTTATAGTACTTCTTGTTTAAGGACAGCAACCTCTCAGTGCCTAATGTCCGCACTTGTTCGCCTTTAGGGATACAAATGTTAGATGTTATCTCACTAAGTTGAAGTTTGTTACCAAGCTTCTCCTTGTGCGCATTAGTCTTATCCTTGTTACTTGCCCTCTTAGGTAGTTGGTGACTGACATTGGCCTAGTGATGAATATAGCTCCACTAATGCGGTAAGGCTTATAAGCTTGACTCCTTATCAAAGACCTATCATAACCGTAACTACTAATGACACATTGACATATGAAAAATCAAGAAATGATGGATTGAAAAGGTGTAAACATGTAATAGATGCATAAAGAATGTAGGCCTTTGGCCATTGTACAATATGAACAACATATATTACAATGAAGTGCAAAACAAATGGAGAGAAAGAAGAATGGAAACATATTACAAGTTAGGGGAAAAAAATGAGAGAAGGACTCGTCTCTTGCTAGAACTCTCTGCTCTCAATTGGCCTAATCTGGCCCCCTTGGCCTATTCGGGCTTCCTTGGCCATGGTGAAGATGAAGTACTTGTATAGGCTACTTTTCAGCGAGAAACTTCTATTCCTCTGAGCGTGTCAGCATTAACTCTGGCATTGTGAAGTCACATCATTCCAACTACCATTCTTAGTGAGCTTTCCTCTCGTGATGATATGTTCTTTGCCTAGGCTATTAATCGCTATGCTAGTTTCCAATGAGTAACCTATGTGCGAGATGTTCTCTATGATTTGCTCATTTTTCTTCTTTTCCCACTTATCTTGCATTTAGGCATGGTAATCTCGTAAAACAGGCACGATGCTTATGTAAGCTCTATTTCTAAATATTTATGAATTTATAATGTGAGTTACATTCTGTGATCCTTTTCTTATCTATTTTGGTCCCATTATTGTAATAAAATAGGCTATAATAATGAGTGTTTCTACGTGTTATCATTCATTTAAATCATATTTAATGAAGATCTCTCACATATCTTACAGTTTTAATTTAATTAATTTAATTTAATCAAATTAAACTAAAATAATAATTAATTCTCCAATTAATGAATTGCTAAATTTAATATCTTATATTTAATTTAATTCAAATTTGAATCATATTCAAATATAAATTTCTCTCATAACCAATAATTTTAATATGAATCTAATTCACATTAAATTAATATTTGAACTCATTCAAATATCTTATCTCTTATGAATTAATTTTGAATCATATTGAAAATTAAATGTATATAATAAAGTTTAATTAGAATATAAATTTATATTATAATGTATCACCATGCATTGTATTAATTCCCAAAGTATATTTGAAAATTTCAAATTACAACCAATATAAATAAATCTCATTACCCTTTACGAGCTAGGAAGAGGACCTAGTAGACCTACAAATCAGAAGCTACAACAATATGAGATTAATTGGCTAAACTTATTAACCACATTAATCAATATTCGTTAACTGTGTGTTCACTCCACTAAAGACTCACAACTGAACTCTTCTCACTGTAGATATATTTCTGTGTCCATGGATATAGACCAATAACAGTAAGTTAGTCCTTCATGAATGTTTGTAAAACCAGTTGAGTTAAATTACCGTTTTACCCCTAGGTTACCTCTAGTGCTTAATTACCAGTGCTCCTCTAATGAATAACCTGTTTATTTTTCAACCAATAAACAGAAACCCCTCATGCCATAGAGAGGGTAGGGCCCTTTGTTCAAGTCCCTGAGACACCATTTAAGGGAAGACTCATCTACTTACTCTAAAGTAGGGAAGCAGCGGATTCCATCTTGTGTAATTTTGTTTCTAGCTCCTCACTTGGTCTTGTCCCCGAAATGATACGCATATTGACTCGACAACTAGTTAACGGAGTTACATCTAGGTCATCCTAATGAAATAGAAATCCAACTAGTTAAGGGAGTTACATCTAGTGGTTACTATTTCGTGGTCTGGTCTTATGAAAACTCATTGCATAGGATACCCTCACTGGCATGTCACCTACATGAACGCGTTTGGTCATTGCATTTGTATCAAATACAAAGTGAGTTGTATCCATAGTGTTACCAAAATAAGGTACCTAGCCTTATCTCTATACTATAAACCATTTAAGCTGATCTCGAACATTGATCCCTATATGTCTCTACATATTGTTTAGGACTTCATTAAACAACTTAAGATGTTAGTTTATTCTATTTGGGTTATTAAGAAAAAACTAATGATATTATCAATAACATTTATTAAACTTATAATAACGTTTTATTAATTAATAACGGTCAATGAATTATATTTACTATCTACGAGTTTCAGGACATAAAACCCAAAAGATCCCACTTAGACTAAAACTTTAGTCTCTATGGAATGTACATAATAAAGTAATCCTCAAACATTGAAAATGGTAAAACGTAAAAATATATTACATAAAACGTATATATACAAATACAATACACTAGGGCATCTCCATACCCATTACACATCTCCCGCTTGCCCTAGATTACCTAATGTACATGTCTTGCAGATCTAGACTTTCTAGATGACCCTCGAACACTTTAGCCGTGAAAGTCTTCGTAAATGGATCAGCAATATAAAGTGATATCACAATATAAAGTGATGGTCATGTTTATGTTTGGAACAACTTCCATATCATGCAAGAACATCCTGGGTGAAACTGCTTCTTTTGCTGCTTCACAAGCAGTGACGTATTCAGCCTCTATAGTAGAGTTTTCAATGTATCATTGCTTGATGCTACATCATACCACAGCTCCCTCGTTTAGGGTCAACACTGATCTCGATGTGGATTTCCTAGAATTCTTTGGGTTTGTAAATAAGAGTCAGTATTTTCTATAAGGATTAAGTCCTTAGCTTCATACACAAGCATGTAGTCTCTTGTTCTTCTAAGATACTTGAGAATAATTTTAACTGTCATCTAGTGGTCTAACTCTGAGTTAGGATGATATCTATTGATTATTCTCACTGCATAACAAATATTTGGCCTAGTGCAGAGTATAACATACATTAAACTGCCCACAACTGAGGCACAGAGAATACGTCTAATATCCTCAACTTCTTGAGGCGTCTTAGTGTGAGACCCCTATCTAATTTGAGTATAAGAAGTAAAATCTGGCTAATTATTTTGAAATTTGTGTTTTGGATAAGAGGAGGCGTTTAGAAATAAGACTTCATGATAAGAAGTTAGCGTTTGAATCAATCTGCGAAAAGGATTAAGTGATAAAATCTTATATGGTTAAGTATAAGTTTTGCGATTAAGAAGTTAGTTCGTGAGGAAGTTTTGAGAAAATAAGGATTTGCAGGACTTATAAATCTAAGCGCTCATAAGAGAAAGAGGCTTTGTGAGAAAAGTTTGGGTAGTCCACAAAGGAGTTATTGCGTTAAGACTTTCGAAAGTTATGTTAAGCGGTTAAAGCTATTCGCAGAATGGAATTAGGGAGAAGAAAGGTTTGACGAGAAAATGTCAAATCTAATTTGACGACATGGGTTAAAGTGTAGGATTAAAGATTTAAGCATGGCTAAGATGAATATTAATTTTACACGTGTGAGGTTTTAAGTAGGAGTTGGCAATCGGACAAAGAACTAAGGATGACTAATCAGGGTTAAAGAGTAGTATAAATAAAGGATTTGGGTCACTAAGTAAGAGAGATTTCTGGGAAATTTTGAAGTGTTGAAGTGATGCCATTTTGTTTCCGCGAGAAGGCTACATGAGAGAGAAAAAGAAGAAGAGATTTTCGGTTCTAAGGCTAAGTATTTGTGAGTGATTTCTTTCAAAGTGTTCTTTTAAAGTATTTATAATGATTTCAAACAAATTTTATAATGTTTAAAGCTTGATTTGATGAATATGATATTGATTAAGAAATGATGTTCAATCCATTAGTTGCTTCCTTTGAAGGAGTTAATTGTTATATGCACATAAGTTTAAAGGCAAACATGTAGAAAAGGCCTGCATGGTGGAGTGAAGCCAGCTAATGTAGAAAAGGACTGCATTGTATTAAGTGGCCAGAGGAACAAGGAAAAATCTGTATGTTTTCGGATTTTGTTGATACAATAGTCTAAACGCAAGGTAATGAGACCAATCGTAGAAAACGATTTGAGATCCTTGAAGAAAGAAATGATTGTGACTAATTTTTGTTTATGTAAGGTGATGCTTTATGCGAAATGTCATGTTAACAAGATTTGATATGTTTCTGTTTAAAACGAATTTTATGGTTTTGTTAAATGATTTATGGAAAGGTATTGCGAAAATGATTTCATAAAACCTCACTAAATCTTTTAGACTTACGTTTTAAAATTTTATCTTTTAGGATTTGGCGTTAAGGCGAGTAAGAGGAGTGGAAGAAAATGGCCTACCGGGCGAGAAGATGCTAGAGGTTTTAAGTTTTAGTTTAAGTTGTATTGTATATTATGTATGAAATGCCTGTTGTTAAATAAGTTTAAGTTTTGGTTATGTTGACTGTGTTAAAATCAATCGTCTAAAACATGTTATTTAAAGTATTGGAATTTAAACAAGGTAAAGGATTTAAGATGAGTGTCTTTGGCGTTTAGACATTAACTTTGGTCAAGGTGTTGTAACTGTATGTTCATGTACTAAACGTCTGTTGTTGAATAAAATTTAAAGTTGACTTCCACTGTGTTATGTTTATCGCTTGGTAGCTTAAAGGAGTTAAGTTGGAGCTAGGCGATAATACCAGTTTTAAGGTTTTAAACTAAATCGCGTCCTATTCGCATTACTTCCTGTGTTCTGGTTGTTTTGCAGATCGGGGTGTGACAATTTTGTATCAAAGCATGATTTTGGGAAGCCTAGTGGTTTGAAATATATATATATATTTGGATTTAAGTGTCTAAGTTATCTTGTAGGATGATTTGAAAGGACATCATATTGCCAAGAAGAGTTATTAGTAGATCAAGGAAAACTACTGAGCCCGCAGTGAATTCAGAGGCTTATTTGGTGAATCTTGGTGCAAGAAAAGATCAAGAAGAAGCTTTGTATGATAGATTTGAGAAGAGGCGAATTGGCATTTTAGCTCAACAGCCTGAGGAAAAGTTTGTAATAGAAAGATTGAAAGCATTGGGAGCCACTGAGTTTAGTGGAACTACTAAACCAGAAGAAGGTGAAAAATAGTTAAGGACATTGGAGAAATGTTTTCTTCTTCTGAAATGTCCAGAGGAAAGAAAATTTGATTTGTCTGTGTTCATGTTGCAAGAAGAAGTTGAAAACTGGTGGATTTTAGAGGAGAGCAGGCGAGGAAGGGTGACTTAGGAGGATTTTAAAGAAATATTTAATAACAAATATTTTTTGATGACGTATAAAGAAGAAAAGAGAGATGTGTTTCTCCATTTGAAAGAGGGAGAACTCTCAATTGCTGGGTATGAGAAGAAATTTACGGAATTAGCAAAGTACACATTGGTGTTAATCACTGGTGAGGGAGAAAGATGTAGGCGTTTTGAAAATGGTTTGTAGAAAGAGACTAGGACCCATATTGTGCCGATTGTGATAAGAAGTGACTACGCACAGGTAGTAGACCCAACCTTGTGAGTAGAAAAGAGTTTGCGTTTAAAAAGATCTAGTTCTAATTTAAGCAAAGAAGGAGAAAAAGAATGTTTGAACAACAAGAAAGCTAAAACTACTTTAAGTCAAGGGTCGCGTGAGCAACGATCAAGTGGTTAAGTGTAATGATTGCGAAAAGAACCACATAGGAGTTTGTAGGAGAAAAAGTTTTACTTGTTATCAGTGTGGCGAGAAAGACATTATAGAAATGAATGCCAAAACAAGTGAGGTTAGGTGAAGAAGATTCAAGGCAAACTCAAGTGGTGTCTCACTCTATGTAATAGTCTATGTGGAAGAGGATTTGTGTTAGACAAAGGAAAGCAAGTAATAAAAATAGATTTCTAGGAAAAATAAGAAGTTGATGTAATAGTTATAGCTTTGTAATTTTAGTATTGTAAAGTCGTAACTTCAAAAGTTAAGTAATAAAAGTAGTGTTTTCTTCCTTCAAAGTATTGTCTTGTTGTCTAAATTTCGAGGACAAAATTTCTTAAGAGGGAGAGAATTGTGAGACCTGCTTCTAATTTGAGTATCAAAAGTAAAATCTGGCCAAGTGTTTTAAAATTTGCGTTTTGGATAAGAGAAGGCCTTTTGAAATAAGACTTTGCAAAGGTGGTAAGTGAGGAATGGGTTTAGGCTTACATCAAATCTTATCATGGAATCAAAGAAGGTAAGGAAATTGAATTATGCATAGCTTTAAAGAGATTTTGATTCAAGATTTCCTTGCAAGATCAAATTGCTTGATCTTGGAAGGAATTCTTGAATCAAAATTCAAAAACAAGTAAAGAATTTCAAAGGGTTTAGTTTGATCATTGCATTTTTAACTAAACCCATTATTCTTTTCTTTAAAAGAAAACACAGGATGGATCAACAACTTTATATTCAAGGAATCAAAGAGAAATTAATTTGTGCACAAAAAAAGGTATTCAATTTAATTCCAAAAATTATCAAAATCGATTGAAATCCAAAAGAGGCATTACACAATTCTAAAATTGGGAGAGATAAAATGAAGAATCATGGAAATTTTGTATATAAGCAAGCAAATTAACTAATCTTGCATTAATTGAAATACTATGGGTAAATTGTTTACAATAGTGAACCAAAAATTCATAAAATCAAGAATCAAGATCACAAAATTCAATAAAATTGAATTAAACATCCAACTCTTGATGCAATTTATTATTGATTCTAACAAAAATTACATGGAAATCAAAGACTAATCAAACCCTAATTATAAAGAAAAATCTAATTAATCTCAAAGATTGAAAATGCCTAAGCCCAATTTACCTCAAAAGATTAGCCTTCCATCTTCAATATTTCTGGAAAAATGGTTGAAGATCAAAAATTATAGAGAGAGGGTAGAGAAATTGGAATTTGGAGGGAATTGGGAGTAATTTTGGAGGGTATTGTGAATTGTATTGAATTGAAATTGTGTTATTAGGGGTTAATTAGGGGTATTTATAGGAAGAGATAGAGGAAATGGGCCAAAGTGTATTTCTAAGCCCATATCCAAGAAGAAAAGATGAAAATTGGAGTAATTTCGGAAGTTTGGACATTAATTACAAAAATGCCACGATTGAGGGAAATTTGTAGTAAATATTATGCGTGAAGGGAGATTCAAACCCGTGATCTCGAGGATAGGCGTGCACGGCTGAGGGGTTGACACGTGTCAACCACTTCAATATTTCCGAAAATGCCCCTTATGATTAATTTGCCCGTTCTCCTTCGTTTGAACTCCGATTTAGGTGATTTTCGTGTCGTTGGGTTCGTATCGGAGTCTACTTCATATTCTGCATAAAAATATAGAAATAGTGAAATTTTGCATAAAGAATGCGAGAATAGGCTATCTTTAAAGGGTTCAATATTTGTCCCAACAATTAAGCTTAATCGTCTAAAGTATGTTATTTAAAGCATTGACATTTAAACAAGATAAAGGATTTAAGATGAGTGTCTTTGCCGTTTAGACATTAATTTTGGTCAAGGTGTATAACTGTATATTCATGTACTAAACGCCAATTGTTGAATAAAAGTTTAATTTGACTTCCGCTGCGTTATGTTTATCACTTTGTAGCTTAAAGGACTTAAATTTGTGCTAGGCGATAAGACCAGTTTCAAGGTTTTAAGATAAATCGCGTCCTATTCGCACTACTTCCTGCGTTCTGGTTGTTTTGCAGATCGGGGTTGACACTTAGACACTGTTCCTTAGACAAGTGAACCCTATGTTTGAAAGATAATAAATCCTTCTTAGAGTTCTGCATCGAATAACGAACCAAAATTTTGTCAATATAGGTTGCCTGAGACAATGCTAGCGTTTTGTTCTGACGATCCCTTATGATTTGGATCCTAAGAACATATGGTGCCTCTCCTAAATCTCTCATTTGGATTTGGTCTGCTAGCCAAGGTTTAACATCAGCTAGGTATCCTACATCATTCCCAATGAGAAGGAAATCATCCACACAAAGTACTAAGAAAGCTACTTTACCTTTGTTGATTTTCTTGTATACAAAAGGTTCATCAACTTTTTGGTCAAAATCGTAAGATTTGATCGCAGTGTCAAAATTAATGTTTCAAGATCTGGATGCTTGTTTTACCCATAAATGGATTGATTCAGCTTGCAAACTTTTTGCTCATGACCTTGGATTATGAACCCCTTCTGAGACATAAAGATACTCTCTTCAAGATTGCCATTTAGAAAAGTAGTCTTGACATCTATTTGCCATATTTCATAATCATAAATATGGCTATGAACAAGAAAATGCCTATTGACTTTAACATAGCAATAGGAGAAAAAATTTCCTCACAGTCAACCCCTTCCCTTTGGGTATACCCTTTTGCTACAAGCCAGCTTTGAAGGTCTGTACCTTCTCCATAGAATCTCTCTTTCTCTTATTGATCCATTTGTACCCTATAGGTTTTACCCCTTCAGGTAGATCTACAAGCTCCCACACTGCATTGAAGTACATAAACTCCATTTCAAGGTCCATGGCTTTGACTCATTGGTCCTTGTCTACATCATTCATTGTTTGTTTATAAGACAATGGATCCTCAACGCCATCATCTAGTATGACAACCTGAGTTTCAGTTAAACCCAAGTAACCGGTAGGTTGTGATACAATCTTCCCACTGAGTCGAAGTATTCTTAATGATTGAGACGGATGAGACTGACCTGATGTGTTCGTTTCATCAACTCTTAATGAGGGATAAGCTTCATCAACAAATCTTGTTAATTCATTAGTAGCTTCATTTAATACTAACTTTCTTCATGGTTTATGATCTCTCATGTGGTCTTCTTCCAAGAAAGTAACATTTGTTGTTATAAACACTCTATTTTTTGTGGATCGAAGAATAGATCACCCCTCGTTTCTTTAGGGTAACCAACAAATGGCATAATCTTGAACACGCTTTTCACTAACATGTGTGTTGGAAAACTCCAAATTCTGAAGTGACTTAAACTAGGTTTACGTCCTCTCCAGAACTCTAAAGGTGTTTCAGAAACACTCTTCGAGGGAACATTATTCAAGATATGAAGTGCAGTCTCTACCGCATACCCCCAAAACGAGCTAGGCAATTGAGCATAGCTCATTATTGAACAAACCATGTCTAACAAGGTTCTATTTCTCCTTTCTGATACACTATTTTGTTGTGGTGTATCAGATGTTGAGAGTTGGGATTGGATTTCATGTTCTATTATATAGTCTTGTAATCTCAAATCCATGTACTCTCCACCTCGATCAGACCGAAGTATTTTAATATTTTTACTTAATAGATTTTCAACTTCAGCCATATACTCCTTGAACTTTTCAAGAGCTTTAAACTTATGTCTCGTTAAATATAAATAACCATACCTTGAATAATCATCTATAAAAGAGATGAGTATTCAAAATCTCCTTTAGCTTTTACTTTCATTGGACCACGGAGGTCTGAATGGATAAGTTCTAGGGTCTCTTTGGCTCTATAACATTTTTTAGTAAAAGGTCTTTTAGTCATGTTTCCTTCAAGACAAGATTCACATAGAGGTAATGAATCATCTTCTAACTCGTTTAGAAGTCTATTCTTTATCAATCTTTCTATCCTATTGAGATTAATGTGACCTAATCTTAAATGCCAAAGATAGGTAGTGTTATTTGGAGAAATTCTTTACCTTTTATTTTGAGTATTAGCAGTTTTAAACATCTCATGGTTAAAATTGCTTTCACTTTGTTAGGTTTTAATACATACAAGTTGTCTTCAAGCTTAGTCGAACAAATATGTACACCATTCTTAGAAATGAATGCTTCATTTAAAGAACAAGTTACATTATATGATTGTTCAATAAGACAAGAAATAGGTATAAAATTCCTTTTGATCTTAGGAACTAGTTTTCCAAAAACAGGAATCTATTTATGAAAAATAACTTAACAAAAGCCAATGATAAGGCCCGCGTCTAGTATGTCTGATATACTAAGAAAGAAACACAAGACCATGGCCACTGCACGTCAGATCATGGACTTCCTCTAAGAGATGTTTAAGAAGAATAAAAAAGAAGCTAAATATGATTTACTTGTCTTAGAAACATGTTTAGTGGAAAATGACAAAAATGCTTGAATACATGATTCAGGAGACACTAGCCATGTTTGATCTTTTTTACAGGAAACAAGTTCCTTTAAGCATCTCGAGGAGGATGAGATGACACTCAAAATTAGAACAGAAGATGTCATTTCAGCTCGTACAGTGGGACATGTTAAGTTGTCTTTCAAAAATAGATTCTCGTTTTTAAAAAACTTGTACATAGTTCCTAAGATTAAAAGGAATCTTATATCTATTGCTTGTCTTATTGAACAACCATATAATGTAACATTTTCTATAAATGAAGAGTTCATTAATAAAAATGGTGTACGTATTTGTTTAGCTAAGCTTAAAGACAACTTGTATGTATTAAGACCTAACGAAGCGAAAGCGTTTTAAAATCATGAGATGTTTAAAACTGCTAATACTCAAAATAAAAGGCAAAGAATTTCTCCTAATAACAATTTCTATCTTTGACATTTAAGATTAGGTCCAATCAATCTCGATAGGATCGGGAGATTGGTAAAGAATGAACTTCTAAATGAGTTAGAAGATAATTCATTTCCTCCATGTGAATCTTGTCTTAAAGGAAAGATTACTAAAAGACCTTTTATTGAAAAACGTTATAGAGTCAAAGAGCCCCTAGAACTTATACATTCAGACCTCTGTGGTCCAATGAATGTAAAAGCTAGAGGAGGTTTTGAATACTTCGTCACTTTTATAGATGATTATTCAAGGTATGGTTATTTATACTTAATGGGGCATATGTCTTTAGCTCTTGAAAAGTTGAAGGAATATTAAGCTGAAGTTGAAAATCTATGAAGTAAAAAGATTAAAATACTTCGATCTGATCGAGGTGGAGAGTACATGGATTTGAGATTCCAGGACTATATGATAGAACATGAAATCCAATTCCAACTCTCAGCACCTGGTACACCTCAACAAAATGGTGTATCGGAAAGGAGATATAGAACCTTGTTAGACACGATTCGTTCAATGATATGCTCAATTGCCTAGCTCGTTTTTGGGGCATGCTGTAGAGACTGCAGTTCATATCTTGAACAATGTTCCCTTAAATATTTTTTCTAAAACACCTTCTAAGTTTTGGAGAGGACGTAAACCTAGTTTAAGTCACTTCAGAATTTGGGGTTCTCCAGCACACGTGTTAGTGAAAAATTTCAAGAAGTTGGAACCCCGTTCAAGAATATGCCAATTTGTTGGTTACCTTAAAGAAATGAGATGTGGTCTATTTTTTTATCCACAAAAAAACAGTGATGTATCGACAAATGCTACTTTCTTGAAAGAATACCACATGAGAGATCATAAACCACAAAGCAAATTAGTATTAAGTGAAGCTACTAATGAATCAACAAGGGTTGTTGATGAAGCTGGTCCCTCATCAAGAATTGATGAAACCAACACATCAGGTCAGTCTCATCCTTCTCAATTATTGATAATGCCTCAACACAGTGGGAGGATTGTATCACAACTTAACCGTTACTTGGATTTAACTGAAACTCATGTTGTCAAACCAGATGATGACGTTGAGGATGCATTGTGTCTTATAAACAGGCAATGAATGATGTAGACAAGAACCAATGGGTCAAAGCCATGAATCTTGAAATGGAGTTGATGTACTTCAATTCAGTGTGGAAGCTTGTAGATCTACCTGAAGGGGTGAAACCTTTAGGGTGCAAATGGATTTATAAGAGAAAGAGAGATTCAGCTAGAAAGGTACAAATCTTCAAAGCTAGACTTGTAGCAAAAGGGTATACTCAAAGGGAAGGGGTTAATTATGAGGAAACTTTTTCCCCTGTTTCTATGTTAATGTCTATAAGGATTTTCTTGTCCATAATCACTTTTTATGATTATGAAATATGGCAAATGGATGTCAAGACTACTTTTCTTAATGGGAATCTTGAAGAGTGTATCTTTATGTCTCAACTTGAGGGGTTCATAACCCAAGGCCAGGAGCAAAAAGTTTGAAAGTTGAATCGATCCATTTATGGGTTTAAACAAGCATCTAGATCTTGGAATATTAGACTTGATACTGCGATCAATCTTATGGTTTTGACCAAAATGTTCATAAACTTTGTCTATACAAGATAATCAACAAAGGTAAAGTAGCTTTCTTAATACTTTCTGTGGACATTATCCTTCTCATTAAAAATTATGTAGGATACCTAACTGACATTAAAACTTAGCTAGCAACTCAATTCCAAATGAAAGATTTGAGAGAGGCACAATATGTTCTTGAGATCCAAATCATAAGGGATCGTAAGAACAAGACTCTAGCATTGCCTCAAGCAACCTATATCGACAAAATTTTGGTTCAATATTCGATGCAGAACTCTAAGAAGGATTGACTATCTTTCAGGCACAGGGTTCACTTGGCTAAGTAACAAATTTCTAAGACACCTCAAGATGTTGAGAATATGAAACATATTCCCTATGCCTCAGTTGTGGATAGCTTAATGTATGTTATGCTTTGCATTAGGCCAAACATTTGTTATGCATTGGGAATAGTCAGTAGGTATCAGTCCAACCCAAGATTAGACCACTGGACGACGGTTAAAATTATTCTCAACTATCTCAGGAAAACGAAAGACTACATGCTTGTGTATGGAGCTAAGGATTTGATCCTTTAAGGATACACTGACTCTAATTTCTAAACCGATAAGGATTCTAGAAAATTCATCTCGGGATCGGTGTTCACCCTGAACGAGGGAGCAGTGGTATTGCTTAGCATCAAGCAAAGATGCATGACAGACTCTACTAAGAGGCTTAATACGCCGCTGCTTGTGACGCAACAAAAGAAGCAGTTATGCTCAGGAAGTTCATGCATGATTTGGAAGTTGTTTCAAACCTAAACATGTCCATCACTTTATATTGTGATAACAGTGGGGCATATTACTGATCCATTTACGAAGACTCTTACGGCTAAAATATTCGAAGGTCATCTAGAAAGTCTAGGTCTGCGAGATATGTACATTAGGTAATCTTGGGCAACTGAGAAATGTGTAATGGGTATGAGGATGCCCTAGTTTATTGTATTTGTATATATACGTTTTATGTAATATACTTGTACATTTTACCATTTTAAATGTTTGAGGATTACTTCATTACGTACATCCTATAGAGACAAGAGTTTTAGTCCAAGAGGCGGTTTGTAGGAATTTATGTCATAAAACTTGTAGATTGTAAATATAATCCAATTAGCTGTTATTAATATACAAGTGTTATTATTATAATAAATGTTATTGATTATATTATTAGTTATGTCTTAATAACCCAAATCCAATAAACTAACATCCTAAGTTGTTTTATGAGTTTTGAATAGTATGTAGAGACATACAAGGATCAATGTTCGAGATCAGCTTAAAGAGTCTATAGTATAGGGATAAGGTTGGGTACCTTATCCTAGTAACACTATAAATACGATTCACTTTGTATTTGATACAAACACAATGATCCAACACATTTTTGTAGGTGACATGCAAGTGAGACTATCCTATGCAATGAGTTTTCATAAAACTGGACCGCAAAATAGTAACCACTAGATGTAACTCTGTGAACGAGTTAGGTTTCTATTTCATTAGGATGACCTAGGTAACTTAGTCTTAATTCTGAGTATATTATGAACACCAATTCACGAGAGATTGTCCTTTGATTTGTACATGTGAGAGTGGCCAGATTGCCGACTCAATATACTTATCATTTTGGGGATAACACCAAGTGGGAAGCTGGGAACATAATCACACAAGATGAAATTCACTCATTCCCGACTTTAGGGTAAGTAGATTAGTGTTCTCTTAAATAGTGTCTCTGGAACTTGAACAAAGGGTTCTACCCTCTCTATCGCATGAGAGGAATTTTTGTTTATTGGTTGGACTACAAACAGGTTGTTCATTAGAGGAGCACTAGTATTTAAGGACAGAGGTAACCCAGAGCTAAAACGGTAATTTAACCCAGCTTGTGTTACAAACACTCGTGAAAGACTAACTTACTATTAGTGGTCTACATCCATGGACACAGAAATATATCTACAGTGAGAAGAGTTCGACTGTGAGTCTTTAGTGGAGAGAACACACAATTAACTAATATTGTTTAATGTGGTTAATGAGCTTAGCCAATTAATCTCATATCGTTGTAGTTTCTAATCTGTAGATCTATTAGGTCTCATTCTTCGTTCGTAAAGAGTAATGAGATTTATTTATATTGGTTGTAATTTGAAATGTTCAAATTTATTTTGGGAATTAGTATAATGTATCAGTTTATATTTTAATCAAACTTTATTATATAAATTTAATTTTTGATATGATTCATTTATGAGAGATCAAATATTTGAATGAGTTCAAATATTAATTTAATGTGAATTGAATTCATATTAAAATTATTGAATACGAGAGAAATTTATATTTGAATATGATTCAAATATTAAGTTAAATATAAGATATTTAATTTAGCTATTAATTAATTGGAGAATTAATTAATAGTTTAGTTTAATTTTCTTTAATTTAATTAAATTAAATTAAATTAATTTAAAACTATAAGATAGTGGAGAGATATTCATTAAATATGATTTCAATGAAATATCAATTAAATATGATTTAATTAATTATTAACTAATTAATTAATTAGTTGATTTGAAATTTCTATTAATTTAGTATTTTTTTTAAATTAATAGAATTTCATGATTCTCTCATACTCCCTAAAGGAAAGGGAGTTATAAATATGCAAAAGAAAAATAGTTGTTCTAAAATAAGAAAAAGCCAATGCTTTTGTTCTTTACAAAAATAGTTTTCTCACTAAAACTTTTCCCATCCCAATTGATTCTTACAAACCAATCTCATCCTAGAGGATAGAAAGGTCTCCAATGGGTGGTTTCCCAAAATTTGAAGTTTTTTTTATTCAGAGGCATCAAACTAAGTAAGTTGTACATTCTTTGTATCTTTTAATTTAAAAGCATGCTTAGCCTTTAAGTTATAATAAGAAAATTAGTTTCTGTATTATTTTTCCAATGTATTGGTATTTTGGCATTTCCAAATTAAATTGAGGAATGGTTATGTAAAATCTTCCGCTGCCTAAGGCTTTTATCTCTTCATGGCTAACGTGCACAAGGGACCGTGTTTTCTTCCTTTGCGAGATAACTTCCATCACTCCTAATCCCAAAAAGTGAACAAGTGTGGACACTATGCACCAAGAGGTTGCTGTCCTTAATAGTGAAATCCTATACGATTTATAAGTGAACTCTTCTAGATATATCCTACCTGATCATAGTTAGTCATTTGGATCTCGAAAGGTGACCATGTGTGGCATATAATGACTTCAAGAGAAGCACGCCTTAATCATTGCTTGTGTTTTTATTCATGCGTTAAATTCTCTCAAGTGTTACACTCGTAGGTTAGCGTGAATGGCTTTAAATGAACTAATAATAGATGGTGAAATAGGGCTATGCGATAAAAGGTGCACTCCTATACATGTGTTGCTAATCATAATAATTAAATAGTATCGCCCAAGCTTTCCTCTCTATCGCCCAAGTATAGGTGGCAAGAGCTTTCCTGATAAGTCTAGGGTCGAACTCAGGGAATTTAAGCTCCTAACTTTAACTAATCGCCCACTAAATCATGCGGCATACACTATATAGTAAAACATATTAACCGTATTTACACTACTGTGCATGGCGGTGCAAGATGAACATGGTGGTATGGCGTGACGAAAGATGAACTCACTATAAACAGGGTGGGGAAGGAAAATTGAACTACTAAATATAATAACTGGTGCTTCAATACATCAAGACAATACAAACATCTATTAACTAAGAATTGAGACGAGCAACTTCTTAATGTGATTCCATACTTGCTCACCTTTCGGGATGCAAATACACAAGTTAAGCGATGTACTGTTGTATGTAATCATTTTAAATGTAGGAATAGTTGCGAATCTTTAACTAAGACATACACCTTTCAGTTCATTCGTCACGCACATTAACCTCTCAGTAATGTATGTAGAGGATGAGCCTAGTGACAAGAATGCACTGCTACATTCTTCTCGCCACTTGCTTAGCTAAAAATGGTTCTCACTTGCGTAGTGATTATGATCTCTACTTTTGCCTTTCTTTCGAATGAACAAGGTTAAAATACTCATGCTTAACTGAACAAAACTCTTATTGAATATATCATTTATTGCTATTTAGTTAAACAATTATATATATTTAGAAGAGATAAAAAAGACGGAAGAATGAAAGAAGAAATCAATTGCTTTCACAAATAACACTTTAGGCCTTTTGACCATGAAGTTCTACTTTTAAAATAACACAATATAGAAAATAAAAAGTGGAGTTACAAAAATGTGTTATGCTGCAGAGTTTGATCTTTCACACTCTTTAGCTCTGATTTTTCCTATAGATGAGGGGGACAATGGAAGAGATGAATCTCTCTCTCTTTTGCTTTAAGCACTCACCTAAAGCTCGAGGTAAAAGAGTGGAATGAACGATATTAGGAGCTTGATTTTTCCAGCCAATTGTCACAATTTGTTTTGGAGTGAGAAGCTCTATTTATATACACTAGTTGATGTTGTGGTTTGTTATGGTCAGTTTGGACTTACTAATTTCGTGTGTGTGTAACGCAAGTGCAATACTTCACTAAGTTAGGTCATTGCATGTAATGCACTCATCATAACTTTCGGTATAGCTTGCTTTTACTCTTGGGCGATGAGTCATATGAGTCACGATCATAGCATTTGAAGTGCTCCCATGTACTTCTTCATCGCATAGTTTCTAAGTCCTCGTTGAGTACAAGTTTTCCTACTACTCCCCCAAGTGCAAGCAAACAGTAGGTTTACCTAGGTGATCCAGAATCGAACACAGGAAATTGTTAGATGTTAGTTCTAGATTCCACTTTGTTGTTTAGGCTTTATAATAATTATAATAATTAAATTGAAAGAATGTACGCTAACTACAACTACTTATTTACAGCTCGAGGCTAAAGGATGGAAAGCAATTAAAGCTAAAGGATAATGAGTTGAACTAACTTGTATGCAGATGATGGGTGAAGGAAATTTTACATACTATTAGATGCTTAAGCGTTGTGATAACCTTAACGTGCTATAATTGCACAATCATCACATGATTAAGGCGACCTTCTCTTGAAGTGTTTAAACGTCACACTTGTTTGCCTTTTGGGATACAAATGACTATGCTTACTAAGGCAAGTTATATCTAGAGAATGTGACTCATAATACTTATAGAACTTCTCGTTTAAAGACGACAACCTCTTGATGCCTATTGTCCACACTTGTTCACCTTTTGGGATACAAATATTGGAAGCTACCTCGCTAAGGTGAAATTTGTCACCAAACTTCTCCTTGTGTCCATTAACCTTATCCTTGCTACTTGTCCTCTCAGGTAATTGGCGATTTACACTAGCCAAGTGATGAACATAGCTCAACTAATGCGATAAGGTTTATAAGTTGAACTCCTTATCAAGAACCTATCACAACTCTTCTCATTTCTTAACACAAAGATAGATGAAAAGTTAAGAAATGGTTGATTGATCAAAAGGTATAAACATGCAGTCTATATATAAAGAATATAGGCCTTCGGCCACTGTACGATATGAACAATACATACACTACAATGAAATAAAAAATGGAAAATGTTACTACAAGTTAAGAGATCACAACAAATAATCTTTTCTTTTATCCCGACTATTTAATCTCCAGGTAGCTTGTTCAAGCTTTCTCTCTCTCTTTCTGTAATTTTCTCTGACCATTTTTTAGTCTCTCTTTCTCTCTGGCCTCTTCAGGCTCTGGGCCTATTTGGGCCCTCCTTCTCTCGGTGAGGATGAAGTGCTTGTATAGGCTACTTTTTCAGTTGGAAAACTATGTTCCTCTGAGTGTATCAGTGTTGTCATTTGCCCTGTGAAGTCACATCATTCCAATTACCATTCTTGTCTTTTTGTGAGCTTTCCTTGAGTGATATTTAGGTTCATCGCGTGGGGTTGTTGTTAATCGCCAGGTGCGATCCGTCACATTGTCTTTACGCGAGATGTTGCATGCAAATTGCTCCTTTTTTTTTCACTTATCCTACATTTAAACATGTTAAACTCGTAAAACAGGAATGACATTTATGTAAGCCATATTTCTAAGTATTTATGCCTTTATAACATAAGTTATGCATTTTGAGCATCTCTTAGGCATTTTAACCCTATTATTCTAGTAAAAAGGGTTATAATAACGTTCATTTCCACACGTTATCAACATGCCAGCACACGACATTAAGATCTTTAAAAAGTTGTTGTTATGCTTCGTAGCCTATCCTATTTGTCATTTTCTGACTTTCCCACCAACCCCTTTTGTTTGCTAGGGACTTGAACGCCTAATATCTACTTCCTCGTGCTGATGAGGTTGGCTGGGTTTCCTCACATACAACATGCTACTCGTCAAGCTTCACTCTTCTTCTCTTACAATCTAGCGATAAGAGCACTGAAACATAGTAAAGCAGGGATGAAGTTCTTTTGCAATAGGCTCTTCACAGAGTAATCAAATCACCTACTTTTTCTCTTTATTCTCTTTTATTTTCATTCAATAGGAGCATATTATTTTACTTATAAGGCTACAATAACTTGTATTTCAACAGGTTATCATACCCCCCAAATTTAAAATAATGCTTGTCCTCAAGCGCTAATCCTTTCATAATGCTTTTCTAATTTCCCTTGCACACTGACATTTATTCTTTTCTTTGCATACTCTAAACTTTAAAATATTTTTCACTTCTAAACGCGACAAGCTTAAGTCTCAAAATACTTTTGTTAATTTCCAGAAAATCTTATTTTCTCTTCTTCTCCTTTTTGTTTTGTTATTTCTTTCCTGGAAAAGGAGTGGGTTCCTTGTTTTTCTGAAAGCTTTGACTCGGACCTCACGCATCTCCAAATTTAGAGCGTCACAAGGTTATCATTGTGAAAAGGTGAATGATAAGACGGACATTGAAAAATTTACAAAAGAGGTTTGAGGTAAAGCTTGCTCACCTAAAGACTTTAAGAAATATTTACTAAGTTCATTTCGCTAGGAAAAGCGTCAGTACTAGATACAAGTTAATTATACTGAGCATAATTTTCATCATGAAGGTTATCTTGGCACGAAACAAAGGAAAGCAAGCAAAGACTAACTAAATGATGCATGCATCAAAATAGTCATATGACGTAGAAATAGAAATCACAAAAAGATTGATAGAGATTTCATTGAAGTGTGTGAAAATTAAAGCGTATACACAAAGGAACTATATAAAAAAAATTGTGAAAGAATACAAAGCATCAAGAAATTTCAACAATACACCCCTAAATTTAAGTCCTGGGCGAGGAATAGGTTCTTCATCACCAAGAATAGAATCTAAAACATGGATAGGGGGAATTTGTGAGATCAATTCTGGTGCAATGATAGATTGAGGTACACGCTGCACAAACACCTCATGCGTGTATTCCATTTGAGCTACAAACTACCTATCATTTCGCACCTCGATTTGACGCGATTACTTAGAATGTGCTATCATCAAACTGGTCAAGCTGGTTAAGGTAGACGAAAGTTGGGTCACCGTGGAGTAGATATTGTTGGAATTTATGTCCTAAAACTCGTAGTTTGTAGTCATATTGTATTCAATAAAGTCGTTATTGATACTATAATCTTAAAGCCAAATTTGATTAATTTTTAGGAGTGCCAAATTCGGTCTATTTTACTATTTAATCTATTATTATGTTTGATTAAATTAATTATGTGCATAACGTATGTCATATATTTACAATCCCACCTAAGGATTATAATTATCATGCATCATTCTTAAATATAAAAGCTATATTTTAGTTGCATGATTTTCTAAGCATGTTCATGCTTTTTTATATATTATAAATGTTATAATATTTAGTATTAATGCATGATTTTGAATTTCATGAGTTATTCAAAGTATTTTCATATTTTAAATATATGTCTTATGGATGCTTGGTTGATTTATATGATTTTTTTTTAATATAAATGTTATATTAATTAAAATGAAAATCAAATTTGCATTGAGCATTTTACATTCATAGATTAATATAATTGTTATATTAATACAATATTTTGCATGTTGTATGGTTTAATTTTTTAATTAAAATTTGTTTTAATTAATTAAACCATAATATGCATATTATAGGACTAATTAAGTAATTTTATAATAGTTATAAAATTTGATAATTAGAAACCGTCAACCTATAATAAAGAGTTCCATGCAAACATAGGATCTTAGGATTAATTTGTTTTAATTTTAAATTGTTTAAAATTAAATAGACCTAAGATCACATTAATTCTAATAGGATTAGATATATATTGTTTTTTTTTTTTAGTTTAATGAAACTAAATAGGACAAATAGGATAAGGTTATAAGGGAACTCCACCGGTAAAGTTCTGTCTAAGGCTGGAGGTACTTAAGTTGACTGTTTACGATTATTAAGTCTTACAATTGCGCTATACACATACCAAATTATTAAGTCCAAACATAAACCAACAAGCACTTACCCAAGTGCAAGCGAAATACTAGGTTGACCTAGATGATCCAGGGTTGAACATAAAGGGATAAAAGTCTTATGGCAGCGGAAGAATTTAAAGAACCATTCCTTAAATTAATTTGGGAATCTTAAAATACCAGTACATTGACAAAATTTTAGAATCAAAATTCTAAATAAAAACTAAACATGCTTTTAAATTAAAAGATACAGAGAACATATTTTCGATGACGTCTCTGAATCTAGAAATCACTGAATTGGGGACACCACCCGTCGGAGACCTTCCTATCCTCTTGGATGAGATTAGTTTGTGGGAACCAATTGGGATGGGAAAAGGTTTAGAAATATTTGAGAGAAACTCTTTTCTTTTTGCAGAGAGAAAAAACCTTGGCTTTTTTCTTGATGAATTTGTTTAAAGAAAACTATTTTATTCTAGATATTTATAGCTCTTAAAGGAGTATGAGAGAATCACAAGATTCTATTATCAAATCTACTAATTAACCAATTAATCAATTAGTTAATAATTAATTAAATCATATTTAATTCCATTCAAATCTTATTTGAATAAATATCTCTCCAATATCTTATAGGTTTATATAATTAATTAAATCATATTTAATTAATATTTCATTCAAATCTTATTTGAATTGAATATCTCTGCAATATTATTTTATAAATTTAATTAAATAAAACTAAATTATTAATTAATTCTCCAATTAATTAATAGCTAAGTTAAATATCTTATATGTAACTTAAATTAAATTTGAATCATATTCAAATATAAATTTCTCTCATAATCAATAATTTTAATATGAATCCAATTCACATTAAATTAATATTTGAACTCATTCAAATATTTTATCTCTCATAAATTAATTTTGAATCATATCCAAAATTAAATTTATATAATAAAGTTTCACAAACTTTATATTATAATGTATCACTATACATTAAACTAATTCCCAAAGTAAATTTGAACATTTCAAATTACAACCAATATAAATAAATCTCATTGCCCTTTACGAGCTAGGAAGGGGACCTAATGGACCTACAGATTAGAAGCTACAACAATCTGAGATTAATTGGCTAAACTCATTAACCACATTAATCAATATTCGTTAATTGTGTGTACACTCCACTAAAGACTCACAGCTGAACTCTTCTCACTATAGGTATATTTTTGTGTCCACGGATATAAACCATAACAATAAGTTAGTCCTTCATGAGTGTTCGTAACACCATCTGGGTCAATTTACCGTTTTACCCCTGGGTTACCTCTAATCCTTAAATACCAGTGCTCCTCCAATGAACAACTTGTTTATGATCCTACCAATAAACAGAAACCCCTCTCGTGCCATAGAGAGGGTAGGACCCTTTGTTCAAGACTTGGAGACACCATTTAAGGGAACACTCATCTGCTTACCCTAAAGTAGGAAAGGAGTGAATTCCATCTTGTGTAATTATGTTCCCAGCTCCCCACTCGGTCTTGTCCCCAAAATGATAAGCTTATTGAGTCGGCGATCTGGCCACTCTCACCCGTACAAATCAAAGGACAATCCCTCGCGAGTAGGAGTTCATAACACACTCAGGATTTAAGACTAAGTTACCTAGGTCGTCCTAGTGAAATAAAAATCTAACTGGTTAACGGAGTTACGTCTAGTGGTTACTATTTTGCGGTCCGATCTTATGCAAACTCATTGCATAGGACACGCTCACTCGCATGTCAACTACACGAACTCGTTGGATCATTACATTTGTATCAAATACAAAGTGAGTCGTATCAATAGTGTTACCAGGATAAGATACCCAGCCTTATCCCTATACTATAGACCCTTTAAGCTGATCTTGAACATTGATCCTTGTATGTCTCTACATACTGTTCAAGACTCATTAAACAGCTTAGGATGTTAGTTTATTGATTTGGGTTATTAAAACTAATAATTTAATCAATAACAATTATTACAATAATAACATTTTATTAGTAACGGTCAATGGATTATATTTACAATCTACGAGTTTTAGGACATAAATCCCAACACACACTTATTCACTTTTTTGGACACAAGTGATGGAAGTTATCTCCCAAAGTGGAGTTTGTTTCCAAAGTACTCCTCTTTGTGTGCATTAGCCTTATCCTTGCTACTTTCCCTCTCAGGTAGTTCACGATATATGCTGGCCAAACGATGAATATAGCTCAACTAATGCGACAATAATTATAAGTTAAACTGCTTATCAACAACTTATCACAAACCTAAGTAGTAATAACACATTGACCAGTGAGAAGTCAAGAAATGATGGGTTGAAAAGGTATAAACATGTAACATATGTATAAAGAATATAAGTCTTAGGCCATTGTATAATATGAACAACATATAATACAAATAAGTATAAAAAGGAAGAGAAAAGAGAATGGAAAATATTACAAGTTTGGTGTAATGACCTAACTTTCCTAGTAAGTTGAGGTCATTACTATTTAAATAAATACAGATTTTCTTTAATTTTTAAATATGCAAGAAATAATTTAAAATATTAAGAAAATCTTTAAATAATAATAAAATAAATAAACAATTAAAATAACTGATCAAAATTCTAGTTTGGGCCCATAAAAATAGAAGAAATACTTAAAATAATTGAACTGAAGTTCTGAAATAAACCTTCAAAAATATAATTACTAAGTTATATATGCGGAAGAAAACTGCATTATTCCCTATGGCGATCCACGGTCACTTCTTATCATTCGCCAGCTTGCCCTTGCCTCTACCCTTACCTGAAAATTAAACATTTAAAAGAGTGAGTATAAATTTATATTCAGTAAGAGACCCATATTAGTCTTACTATGTGTCTGTTAACCTCTTGTTAGAGTCCTATAATAAAGTACCGCATACTATTGAGCTCTCGAACGCACACTATCCAGTGGTCCCGTGGGGACATATCTGGGCTCTCGGTGAACCCGAAAGAATCACCCTAAAGGAGAGTCGGGCTGTAAGTGATCCAGTCGAATCACATCTCAATCTAGCCACATAGGCATACATAGGGGGTGACCTCGAGGGACCCCTATACGGTACGACTCTAACAGGCAGACCTAACAGAACACTATAGCCTATACGTGCTTATTATAACATCAACATCTTAGCTCAGTTAGTCATAACTCAAAAATAACATATTTGATCATAGCATGCCTCAATAAATAATATTGTATCTCAACCATAATATGGTCACCGAAGTAACCATTTATAAGGTCATCTCAAGGAGACATATTATACATCTCTTAGTTACAACTCTACTCAATACAGAACATACATGCAGCTTCCAAGTGGGGTTTAGTAGGGAAAATCTCTTACCTGGAGATCTGCTAAAATAATTCACCGGTTGACAGTCAAATCCTCCCAATACTCAGTCCTAAACATAAACAAAATTAATATTAATAATTTTGTCAACTATCACCCTACTGTTTAATTAAGCAACCAAACTTATCCAAGCTTACCTCAAGATTAGGGTTGAATCCAACACAAACTTAAATGGAACAATTCACAGTCTCAGTTCCTCCAATTATACTTGATCCTTCAAGCAAACATAGATCCACTTAAATCCATAACTTTATTCATTTGGGACAAAATAGGTAATTAATTGGGGTACCAGCCCAATCAATACTAACCAAACTCACCAAAGTGACTCCAAAACAAGGAACGGCTCTGCAGGGCAGTCGGCTCGGGCGCGCGACTTGTAGAGGAGGAAGCATGCGTTCGGCTCGGATCAACAAAGACAGCTCACGCGGCTGGATGAAGGGAAGCTGCTTGGAGCAACGGAGAAGACTCACGTGGCTCGATGAAGGAACGTGGCTCGGAGCAACGGGGACGGCTCATGCGACTCGGACTGACGCGACTTAGACGTGTGGCTCGTGAAAAGAAAACTCTCTCGGCTTGCGTCCTTGACCATCAAGCGCAATGATGGCCGGCGGCGCTGTGCGAGTGGAGGCTACGATAGGTGATGGTTTCGAAGGAAGAGAGGGTTACGACCGACGGCGAGGAGGAGGAACGCACGGAGGAAGACAGAGGTCATTCGACTGTCCGACGCAATCCACACGTCGACACGGCTGGAGGGAATCAAACGGCTTCAGGCTACGAGACCTTGACGCTTCGGCTTTGGGACGAACGGAAACTCTCTTATTGGAGCACTGCGCACGACGATGGCTGGAGGAGTGGGGCGGCGGCTACCCTAGAGTTGAATGGGGAAGGAGGAGATGAACAGTAGATATGGCACACATCACGAGTGGTATTAAATATATACAATACCAATAATAATAATAATAATAATATTATTATTATTATTATTATTATTATTATTATTATTTAATTTCCCCCAAAACTCATCTTTTCCTTCTTCTCTCCCTATTCCAATTAATTTTCCCCCTCTCTTCATTAATAACCCATTCTATCACCTCTTTTATATTTTTCCTTAATAATTATATTATTCCATAATTATTCTTACTCCTCTATAACTTTCTACATACACATATCAATAATTACTCATAATACTTCCAACTTTACAAATTTAATTCACCAACCATAAATCCAAAACAAAATTTTAACAACAGAATTCCAATTTCCAAAAATTAACCACACATCCTTCCAAAACACTTAATCTCCACAATTTAAAACAATTTCACAAATAACACCCAAAATTAAACAAAATAAAATAATTAAAAAAATTAAAAATAACCTAATAGTTTTGGGGTGTTACATTTGGGGACAACAACAGTATGAATTCTTCCCTATTCAGGAGCCAAGCTCTCATTTTTGCACCTAATCGGAGAAGAAGAAGTGTGACGACCCAGACTTTTCGGACTGACCGTCTAAGTCGTTAATTTGACACAAAACCGTTTGTTGACGAAAGACATAGTAACTTTAATTGAAACCATATGAATTCGAAGAAAACATTTAATCGGGCCCTATTTCAAAATATGAAATTCTAAAGTACTGTTTAC
>CM046883.1:19107481-19134589 GCA_025688845.1 Cucumis hystrix
CTTTAAACTGCTTCCGCTGACGATTTTTTTATAAACGTTTTGTTGAACTGAATTTACAAATAGTTAAAGTTTTGTAAACAGTACTTTTAGAATTTCATATTTTGAAATAGGGCCCGATTATCTGCGAAAACGTACCTAAACATTTAGATAAATATTCAATATCTATCTCCAGCACATCATTCCTTTAAAGCCAATCAATGCGATTATTCACACTTACCCAACTCGAATGAAACAAAACTTCCAATGAAGCTTGCTTCGAAACTTGGATATCCAAGCACCACCTTGATCAAACAACACCCGAACAACGGTTAACAATTAATCCAACCAACAACTCGAATTTGCTTTGAAACAACAAAAATTCATAACTTAAATTTGTTACCCAAGGCACCACTTCGACGATTTACTGTAAAACAATTGCAACGACATTCCACGGCACACGGCCGCCAGTTCGCGGAAACCTTACATATGGGTCGGTCAACGGTCGGTTTCAAATCTGCGGCTGGAAAATGGGTGACGCGGGCTGGAAGGTGGAGATGCGGCTGGGCGGAGAGAGACGCGACTGGGCGGAGAGTCACGGCGGCGCGGGGAGGACAGATCCGAGGAGAAATGGGGGTTTCGGCTTGGTTTCGGCCGACGGTGAGGCTGTGGGACGAGGCGACTTCGCCGGACGGAAGGAGAAACGGAAGGGGAAGAAGAAGGGAGGGCAGATCTGGGCGGCGGCCGAACTTCGCGGCTGCGACGGACGGCTGGGTTTCGCGGCGCGGACGAACGGTTGCTGCGTCGTCTTCCGCAGCTCTGAACGGCGCGACGGGGGGGGGTTCTTCAGTGGAGGTTGGCGGCGGCCGGCTGGGCAGCTAGGGCTGGAGAAGGGAAGAAGAAAAAGAAGAAAAATGGAGGGGGGTGGTCGCGCGGGGAAGGAGAGAAAGAGGGGGGGGGGGCTGCCCCTTTCCCTTTTTCTCTATTTTATTTTATTTTTATTTTATTTTATATAATAATAATAATAATAATAATGATATAATAATAATATAATAATAATATAATAATAATAATATTTAAATAATAAAGTATTATTATTATTATTATTTTTTCTAATGGCGTTACAAGAAGAAACTATTTACAGACGACGTAAAGGCTATTCATTTTCGCTACTCTCTAGAAATTGACCTATTTAAGCCTTTGGTCAATACAGGCGTCCAACTGACCCATGCAGGCCCCCCTTTTCTCTTGGTGGGGATGAAGTCTTTATGTAGGCACCTGTCAGTTGGAAATGTTTGATCTTCTAAGCTTATCAACGTCGATTGTAGCTTTATGAAATCACATCAACTCTAACTACCATTCTTGTCCTCTAGTGAGCCTTCCTCGCATGATGACATGGTTCCTTGCTTGAAAGTATTATTCACCAAGCGAGTTTCCATCGCGTGGCCTTTTTGTAAGATGTCTCCTACGATTTACTAGTTTCTTCCTTCCTACTCATCTTGCGTTTAGACATTGTAATCACGTAAAATAGACATGATACTCTGTGTAAGATATATTTCTAAATACTCATGAATTTACACTATAAGTTATGCATTTTGATCCTTTTGTTATACATTTTGGCCTTATTATTCTAATAAAAGGAGTTACAATAACGAGTATTTATACACTTTATCACATTGGCTGCCTACGCGCTAATCTCACACACAAAAAATGTTGCGCGCCTCCCCTAGCTACGTGGCTAGTGTCTTGCGCAACCCTACTCACATGCCTCTTTGGCCACACGCGCTTTGCACACATGCCGTGCGTCCAACCCCACCATCCTCGCATAATAACCTCTTTGTCCCCAAACGCTATGTCCATCTCGCCTAACAATCCTTGATACTTGGCCGACAACCTCTTTTACCCAGAAACTCATAATTTGACCTAAATCTTACTTCTACTTTAGAGCTTTATAACGTAAAATCCAGAACTCAAATGAAAATATTTTCTTCTACAAAATTGCTCTAAATTGTCATAACTTACTTACCACCAATGTTCGAACGAAAATTCCAAGAAACGAGTTCTATAGCCCTCTGGAAGTGCACCTTGCTCAGAATCACCTAATTTCTGACCTTTCTCACTTTCTTCAACTCAAACTCAACCCTCTCTTACTCAATTAAAACCAGAAACCCTAATATAGAAAATAGACGCAATTTTGATCTTGTGGAACTAATTTCAGCCAAAACGCACGTCTAAATTATGATAAATTTTCATCTAAAGTGACCTATTTATACTGAGGCCTGCATAAACCTTTATTGACACCTCCTTCAGTCGAAATTTAAGTTAAGCATGCAAGGCACCTGGAATCAAAAGACATGCCAAAACTCCAAGTTAAAGCCAAACTAAACTCCACCTCTTCATCTTCTTGCCTAACTAAAACTCCTAATGTCTAAAGACATGCCAAAAGGCCAAGTTAAAGCGAAACTAACCTCTCTTGTCAAGCCACTAACCTCATCTTGCATAGCTATGCTCTTCACGGGTAGCTAACGTCTAGGGATTCTTCCTTGCCAAGTTGAACACATAGATAATCTCTCAAGGTATTCTTCTCGCCTACCTTCAACCAAACGCCCATGGTTTCATATTTTCAACCACACATCAAAATGAAAGTTAACCTCTATCTTCTCATCTCTTGCCGCCTAGCATGCGTCCTACACACCCAAACTAACCTCTTAAGAGATTTTCTTCTTCCCTTGGTTGCCCAATACAACCTCTAAACGTCTATACCAAAGCCAAAACGCCAAACAATCTTACTTAGCAAAAATTTGTCTTCTCTTTCAAACTAACCTATTTAACTTTTAAACCTTAACAACTTAGCTTTCCATTTTTCCACTTACCATGACACACAAAACTAACACTTCCTTGCATTAACACCACTTAAAACCAAATCCTTTCAAGTTTTTAAAAAGATCTATGTTACTTAGGGTTCATGGTTTACACATGTGCTCTCCACTTCGGATCGAAGTATTTTAATCCTTTTACTTGATTTTCAACTTCAGCCTTATACTCCTTGAACTTTTCAAGAGCTTCAAACTTATGCCCCATTAAGTATAAATAATCATATCTTGAATAATCATCAATAAAAGAGATGAAGTATTCAAAGCCTCCTCTAACTTTTACATTAATCGAACCACAGAGGTCTGAATGTATAAGTTCTAAGGGCTTTTTGGCTCTATAACCTTTTTCAGTAAAAGGTTTTTTAGTCATTTTTCCTTCAAGACAAGATTCACATGGAAGTAATGGAGTATCTTATAACTTATTCAGAAGTCCATTCTTTACCAATCTTTCGATCCTATCGAGATTAATGTGACCTAATCTGAAATGTCAAAGATAGGTATTGTTATTTGGAGAAATTCTTTACCTTTTATTTTGAGTGTTAGTAGTTTTAAACCTTTCATGATTTAAAATTGCTTTCGCTTCAAGCTTAGAAATGACATATATACCATTCTTAGAAATGAACGCTTCATTTAAAGAAAAAGTAATTGAATAGAATTGTTCAATAAGTAAAGAAACAAAAGTTAAGTTCCTCTTAATCTTAGGAACTATGTACAAGTTTTCTAAAAACGAGAATCCATTTCTAAAATACAACTTGGAAACTCCCACTACATGAGTTGAAATGACATCTCCCTTCCAACCTTGAGCTTCACCTCACCCTCTTTGAGCTACTGTAAGGAACTAGTTTCCTGTAAAGAAGAACAAACATGGTTAGTGGCTCCTGAATTAAGTATCCAAGCCTTTTGGTCATTTTCCATAAAATAAGTTTCTAAGAGAAGTAAATCTTATTTACCTTCATTTTCCTTCTTTTTCTCAGTAAGATACTTGGGGTAGTTCCTCTTCCAGTGTCCATCCACATTGCAGTGGAAGCACTTCCCCTTGTCGGCTACTTTAGCCTTCATTTTGCCCTTAACAACAATAATAACAGACTTGGTTGCAGAGGATGAACCCTTCTAAAACCTCCTAGAATGGCCAACATTTTCCTCTCCTTCTTTATGCCCCTTATTTTTCATAAGAGACTAAAAAATCTTCAACTCATTTAGGAGAGTAGTCATGTTGTACTCAATCTTGTTCATTACCGCATTGCTACGGAACTGAAGGAAACTTTTCGAAAGAGATTCCAAAATAAAGGACACTTGACTCTGCTCGTCAATGATTGCCCCGTTCATCTCTACCACATTAAACTGAACCATCAAGTCAAGAACATGATCTCTAATAGATTGGTCCTCTTTCATACAGGCCTTATAAACGTATTTAATGACCTTGTGCCTAATTTGAATGGACGATTGCCCAACATCTCTTGGAGGGAGTCCATAATCTAACGTGCAGTGACCATGGACTCATGCTTCTGTACGTCAGACATACTGGCTAAGATATAGACGTGGGCCTTGTCATTGTCCTTTGTACAGGGGTCATATAAATCTCTGGTAGTCTGGGATGCATTTCAAGAGAGGGAAGGAGGACATTCCTCCATTAAGACAAAGTATAGATCATCAATAACCATAATCATATTCAGATTTGACTTCTACGTCGCATAATTTTCACAGATTAATTTTTTGGTTTTAAGTAGAGTAATTAATGAGGAAGACATGCTGAAATATCAAACAATTGACCGTATTAGTTATCTTCTCCTTAACCCATTACACAAAATAATCAAATCAATTCAGCAAAAACAAACAATCAAAGAATCCTAATCAAACAAATGTTTTAGTTTTTGCAACAATCAGCTAATTAATAATACCAGAATAACTATTATTCCTATAGTTCTTAGCTACCTTTGTTCAATCAAAGATTCATTAACTAACTTAATTCATCCCGTTAGTGTGATTCTACCATTTTTAGATCCCAGAGGTACGCTTCAACAGGCTACCATTTAGAAAGACAATTGTTGAAGATTAACCTAAGAAACCATATCCATTTCTGGAGTTTGGGTTGTTTGACTTCTTTGACCAGGCCCTCCGAAGGAATGGACGCTCTAGGACGACATGCAGGCGGATCATAGAAGTCTCACGGTGCAACCTAATGGAGGAGACCGTAGGATATGTTGACACGTGTCCTTCTCCCACTTACTATAAACATTTCCCATATTCACCTTATTATTGATCCATACAAACACATTCCGAAAGGAGGCCATGACCAAGGCAACATGAAGCCAAGTATGGATCTCACGTGTGAACTCTTAGGGACGTGAGAGTTTAAAAAGTTGATATATCATATATACCATTTTTCTTCCACTAAGATGTTCTATTGATTTAGGGTTTACCTATGGAGTTCCCTTATAACCTTAAATCCGATTTGTCCTACTTAGTTTCATTAAAATAAAAATAGGACATAATTCTAATCCTATTAGAATTAATGTGATCTTAGGTCTATTGAGTTTTAAACAATTTAAAATGAAATCAAATTAATCCTAAGATCATATGTTTGCATGCAACACTTTATTATAGGTTAACGGTTTCTAATTGTCAAATTTTATAACTAGTATAAAATTAGTTAATTACTCCTATAATATGCATACTATGGTTTTATTAATTAAAATCAAACTATGCAACATGCAAAACATTACATTAATATTAACAATTATATTAAACTATGGACGTAATATGCTCAATGCAAAATGATTTTCATCTTAATTAATATAACACTTATATATAAAAAAAAATACATGAAAATCAATCAAGCATACACAAGACACTAATTTAAATATAACAAATTATATTTAACTAAGTAATGTCATGCATCATGCTTATCCAATTTCATATATTTAAAATATCAACACACTTTAAATAACTCATGAAATTCACAGTCTTGCATTAATAAAATACATTATAACACTTATAATATATAAAAATGCATGAACATGCTTAACCTAAGGTGAGATTTATCTAAATGACATCCACACAGCATTTAAATGGCAATTGAACTTATAAAATTGGCCCTAGGATAAAATAAAGCAATCAATTACAATAATTAAGCTTTAAAATATTCTAAAATTGCTTCTCAAGCTCCAAACCCAGTCCCAAAACCTATACAAGCTTCAAACCGAGCCCAAAAACCTTTAACCAGTAAAAAAACAACATCAAATCGTCCCCAAAATGTTTGAATGGCCCATAACATGAAGAACCGGCATAAAACATAACTGAACCGGCGCGAAACCATGTGTCAGGTGATGAGTTGAAGTTGAACTACAAGCCAGAAGCTGAATCGCTCAAAATCAGAGTCGACCTCCTTGAACCGATGTCGATAGTGTGCAAACCATCTGAAGCCGAGTCGACGAGCCGCATCACGCCTCTTAGAGCCATCAGTCGTGCCCAGTGTCTGCTGATGCCATGCTGATGTCAGCCCTTCTTCAACCTCCAGATGAGCTGCATTTTTCTTTTTTGTCTCGATTTTCGTGTAGTACCGTAAAATACCCCGTTGGAAACCTTCAGTGGTCTATTTTGGGAGAATTTTGTACCATTTTTCTACAAAAGTACCACGAATCCAATTTTAGACTCTAATTTACAAGATTTACAAATAAAAATGCTCCAAAACGCAGGGACCTTTACATGATAATATCAATGAAAAACTGTAAATCTATGGCCAATATACAGAAACATTCAATTGCAAAATATCTACAATTATAATGCAGAATCCCACTAAACCAATGCAAAATTTAGAATTCCCAATGAAAAATTGAGATGGCTTTGATACCAATTGAAGGGATTATAGCCCTTCATACTGGAAGATTTTACAGACACCTTTCAATTTAATTGGGAACTTAAAAATACCGTACATCGAAAAAATAAATGAAATAAATTTTATTATAATTTAAACTAAGGCTAAGCATGGTAAAAAAAATAATATAAAAAATTACAGAAGAAGTCAACGACTCTGAATTTGTCAAACATTAAACTTGGGGCACCACTACTTGGAGATCTCCTTATTCTCTGGGAAGAGATTAGTTTGTGGGAACCAATTAGAATGGAAAAAAAAACTTTTGAGAGAATCTCTAAGACAATTTGCATAAAGGTAAAGGCTCAGATTGAAAATTTTTGTTTTCTTCTGCATATTTATAACTCCTTCTTCTTATAACTCCTTCTTCTTTAGGATGTTTGAGAGAATCATAGGATCATTTTCATTTAAAAAATATTAAACTAATAATTAATTCATTAAATTAATAATTAATTAAATTATATTTAATTAATTTCATTTAAATCATATTTAATGAATATCTCTCACATATCCTATAGTTTTAATTTAATTAAATCAAATTAAACTAAACTATTAATTAATTCTTCAATTAATTAATTGCTAAATAAAATATCTTATATTTAATTTCATTCAAATTTTAATCATATTCAAAAATAAATTTCTCTCATAACTTATTGTTTTAATGTGTATCATATGCACATTAAATTTTAAACTATAGCTTTAATATGAATCCAATTCACATTAAATATTGAACTCATTCAAATATTTTATAACTCATAAATTAATTTTGAATCATATCCAAAATTAAATTTATATAATAAAGTTTAATTAAAATATAAACTTTATATTATAATGTATCACCATACATTAAACTAATTCCCAAAGTAAATTTGAACATTTCAAATTACAACCAATATAAATAAATCTCATTACCCTTTACGAGCTAGGAAGAGGACCTGATGAACCTTCAAATCAGAAGCTACAACGATATGAGATTAATTGGCTCAACTCATTAACCACACTAATCAATATTCGTTAATTGTGCGTACATTCCACTAAAGGCTCACAGTGGAACTCTTCTCACTGTAGATATATTTCTGTGTCCACGGATATAGACCAATAACAAAAAGTTAGTCCTTCACAAGTGTTCATAAGACCAGCTGGGTCAAATTACCGTTTTACCCCTGGGTTACTTCTAGTCCTTAAATACCAGGGCTCCGTTAATAAACAATATGTTTATGGTCCAACCAATAAACAGAAACTCCTCTAATGCCATAGAGATGGTAAGGCCATTTGTTCAATTTCCAGAGACATTATTAATGCAATTATAAAAATAAAATAAAAAATGTAATAAAATAAAATGTAAACAAAACTAGGAGAAACTACATTATATTCCATAGTTTCTCAATTTTTGTCTAATTTTGAGAAATGTTCCTTATAATTTGGAAACGAGAAACATGAATGGTTATCAAACACAGCTATTTTTTAAAAACTAAAACAAAAAAATGACAAAAAAAAAAAACGTTATCAAACAGACCCTTTTAACTATACATTATTCTAGTTTTTGTCTCCATTAGTTTCGGTCTTAATTGAACTAATGACTTAGGGCCTACTACTTAAGAAAAAAAATGTTTTCTAAAAAATGTATTTTCATTTAAACATTTTTTCTAATAACTCCTTGAAAAAAAAATACATGTGTGCTTGGCAACTTTTTTTTTCAAAAGTGTTCTTAAGTAAAAATTTGTTTGATTTGTAATAGAGAAAGATTTTTTTATATATATTTATAGAATTTGTCCGTGAAAATTTTGATAGAAGTTCGACAATGATAATCGAGGATGGTGGTTTGAGGTGGTCGGAAACAATCACTATAAGAATTTTCGCTGTTGTCAACGCATAAAAACGTCAGCAGAGCTACTGCCAACATTTTTTGTTTTTTGCGTGGGCACGTTTCATGGCAAAACTTTCGTCTTTTGTCAACATTGTTGATGTTGCATCACCAGAACTGTCCAAGCCAATTAAAATCGTGGACAAAAAAGACTATTCTGACCACCAAAAAACATAGGCAGAAAGGTCTTTTTGCCCACGATCATCATCACGTCAGCAAAAATAGACTTTCTAGCCACGAAAAAACCTCGCCAGAAAGGTCTTTTTATCCACGATCATCATCACGTCAACAAAAATAGACTTTATGGACACGTTTATTTCGTGGGCACAAACTGTTTCTACCAATGAAAAGATTTTTGTCGGAAAAAAGAAACATTCTCCCAACGCTACATTTGTTGGCAGAAGCATATATATGCATGTGTCAAATACATTTTTTTAGATAGAATTTGGATTGTTAACCACAAATGATGCATGAGTAGATAATATTTGTTTATGTTTTGCTCATGTACAAAACGTCGCCACAATTTTCTAACTACCAACATATTTCTAATCATACAAAAAATGCGGCAAAAACTATTTTAATATTCTTTCACATTTATTGATATTATATGCTTCTAAATTAATTTTCAAATATAAAATGAATTTTCTGGCTATATCAAAATATATCGAACATTGCAACAAAAAAATTGAAAATGAAAATATTTCTAACGATTAATACTTTGTCAAAATATGACAAACCATGATTTTTTAGTGTGTCAACATGAGCTATATTAAATTTCCTATCTACATACCAAAATGAACAAAAAAATACTAAATACACAAAAAAATGGTTAACTCAAGAAGAAAGTTTTCAAAAAGAAAATCATTCCCCGCTCCTTCAAACTACATAAACCTAAAAAAGTACATTAAAATAAATAAGTCCAAGTGCAACTTTGAAACAAAAGTCAACCTAAAAATGCAAGTTCATTGGTTAACTTTTCATTTGCTTCTTTAAAGTATGTCATCTCATTCTACTCTTTCTCACGTGTAGATGACACATTACTACCTAACGATTCACCACATTTTGGGTTGACAGTTTGCATTAAGTGACTTCTTAATACAATTTCGCTGTTCGCATACGTGCTCTAATCTTCTGAATATTCAGAAGATTATCGATCCATCCTTCCTTTTCACGAAAATGTGTTTCATGGAATTCCTCTACCTCATCAGCATCACAACTTTTTTTTTCCTTTTTCTATAAATAAAGTGCAATTAAGATTACAAAAAAAAGAGTCATATAATAGTACAAAAGATAATTATAATGCATCATACCAATTCATGTCGCACTTGGAGAAATGACTTCACATGGTTGAACTTGACAGCAAGACAACTTCTTTTGTTTATCTCTTGTTTTTTCTAACTGAAGTAGTGATAAGAACAAGTACACCATATTCAGGTAAAACAGTTTGTTGAACTAAGAAAAACATACATTCCATATGCATCTGTTTTCCATCTATCACACATAATGTTCCAATCCTCATGTGTTATTTTGTCTGGTGGATTGGCACGAGCTTCAATAGAGTTATAAAATTCACAATAATCTTTATGCAAGCCTGCTCTAAATTCTCTAAAAGTATTCTGCATCTTTCTTCTAAGTATTTTCTCACAACCATGTTAGTGGGGTCAAATTCAAAACGTTTATACATATTCAATAATATACATATAAATGGGCAGCTTTTACATTTAAAACAGTATAAGAACGCATAAAAGAAATATAAACATACCTCCAATCGACCAATCATGAGCTCCTTTATGCTTATAGCTACCGCCTTCCAATTCTCACAACTCAATGTAATAGTGTTTTGAATTGCAGTACCAATGCCTAAGTCAATTTTAGGGGCAAAAGCAGTTACTGGTTTTCCTTCCTCTTCTTTAATCTCTATCTTGATCTTTCCATGCTTTTCTACAAACTTGTCCAGTTCTATGTTTCGACCGTACCCTTTCACACCCCTTCCTCGCTTTTTAGTTCGTGATTTGGATCCTAAAAGTCAAACAAATTTTAGATAATTTTAGTAACGTATAAGGAAAAAACTTACATATCATATTAATACCTGATGGAGTGAAAGGATCAACTGGTGGAGTGTTTGTTTGTTCAATTTCAGTCAAAGTCAATTGTGCTTGATCTAGACATACAATTACACTGCAAAATCAACTATTAGTGGTTAGACTTTAAAATAACATGTCATAAGTAAATTTATTATATATATAATATTTACCCTTGATTCATTACCATCTAGTTATTCAAATCGTCATTTATAAAGTCGTCATCGATTGGGAATTGATCTTGATTATCTATCTCTTCATAATCAACAACAATAGGCTTAACATCGCCTCTACAAAATGGGATGTCATTTATGGATTCATCGACCCCAATTGAATTCGAGGCTTCTAACAACTCAAGTCTATCATCTTATAATTCTTCAACTTATGGGACATCCTATACTTGTTTATTTTGGACAATTTGCACAAATTTTCAATTATTGCGAAGTTTTGGATCGCCAATGTAAAAAACTTGCACACAGCTTGAGTAGCTAATATGTATGGTTCATCAGTGTACAAAAAACAGAAAGCATCGATTATTTTAAACCCTAAATCACAACAAAATTTGTTCTTCTTGACATCCGTGTCAAACCAATTACATTTGAAAAGGCATACACGTCTACACTTAGGATATTTTAAGTCCAAGCGGCCTGCAATACACCATAATAATTCGTTTCGTCGGCTTTGATTTCTCCATATGCCATGATTCCAGTATTCTGAGTAATTCGACGATTGCCACGCTCTATTGAATGAAAACATAATCCATTTACAAAGCAACCACTGTAAGTGCGAACTTGATTAATTGGCCCCAACGCTATGGAGTAAAGATCATCAGATGCTTCACCTCTTTCATGTAATAAATAATACATCTCCATAATGTTATGTACATTAGAATAACTACTAATAGCTCAATAGTAACACAATCTACTTTAAAGCTGAAAACAACACTTACACGTGTTCTAAAGCAATCAAGAAATTATAATTGGTTCCTTCTAAATAAATCTAATCCATCCTCTCCTTTGTTATTTATCAAGCTCAAATGTTCTTAGCTTAATAATCATATCAAACATTAAAAAGAATTTTGACTTACTCATATACAATATGAACTAACAAGTAAATGAATATACAAAATGTACCTGTGATACTAGTATATTTGACAATAGTTGTTTAGAACATACCAATGACACATTCTTTTCTCATCTTTTTAGATAGTGTCCTCACTACTGACCCCCTATTATTCACATTTTGTTTAAATACATCAAAGTCCCCACAACCAAGTTGTTTGTTCATTGAGTCATCATTCTATGGTTTCCTATTGAATCTTGTCCCTATTCCTGTTAGATGCATCAAGCAGAAAGTCAAACATTCATTCATAATGAATACTTTTGCTATGGAACCCTCAAGACGAGCTTTCTTCAGTATATATTGTTTTAATGTTCGTAAGCTTCTCTCTATGGGATGCATCCAACTAAAGCTTACTGGACGAACAATCTTTGTCTCAATCGGTCAATGAACTACAAGATGTATCATTACATCAAAATATGCAGGTGGAAAATTCTTTCAAATTTGCAGAGTATATGAGCACAATATCAGCTTCCAGACGATTCAGGTCACTGATACATATTGTTTTACCACACAAATCAAGAAAAAATTACATAACTCAACTATAGTTGTGCACACATCCTTATGTAAGTGCACCCGTACAATAATGAGAATAAGTCATTGGAGTAGAATGTGAGAGTCATGAATCTTCAGTCCCCATAATTTTTCATCATTGACACTCACACATCCTGATATGTTTGAGACAAGTCCATCAAAAAATTTAACCGATTTCAAGAACTTACAAAAGTCTATTCTTTCGCTACCAGTTAATGTATACATAGCATGTGGTTTTATCAGCTTAGTTCCTTGCCTTTGCAAATGTAATCCTTTCATATATTCAAGTCTTCTAGATATCAACGGGCATTGATTGTATCCTTTGTTTTACCATCAATATTTAATAAAGTGCCAAGCAAGTTGTCACGAACATTTTTTTCAATATGCATGACATCCAACTTATGCCTCAAAAGAAGCTTTTCTTTGCCAGACCTTACTTCTCGCCTAACCCCATACCGTAAATAACTTTAACCACTTAACACTTCTCACGAATAACATTATCGCGTGGTTATATTTTAACAACAAGAAACCTTTCTCGCGAACTAACCAACTTTTACTCACTTAGAACACTTATCGCGAACTTAAACTTCAAGGCTTCCTTGTAGACTTCTTCATCGCGAAGCCCTTGGTTCTTATAGCAAAGACTACCCAAACGCCTAGTCGTTTTAGTCAAAATTTCACTTAACTTATTTCTTTTGAGAGCGTTTAGACTTATAGATTCTACTGCAAATCCTTCTTTTCTCAAAACTTCCTCATGAATTAACTTCTTAATCGCAAAACTTATACTTAACCATAAAAGGTTTTATCGCTTAATCCTTTCCGTGAATTTATTCAAACACCAACTTCTTTAATACTTAGCCGAATTTTACTTTCTATACTCAAATTTAAAAAAAAGGGTCTTACAAACTCCTCCTTGTGAGCGTTAGCCATATCCTTGCCACTTGCCCTCTTAGGTAATTGGCGATATACACTAACCAAGTGATGAAATTAGCTCAGCTAACTCGATAAGAATTATAAGCTAAGCTTCTGATCAAGAATCTATCACAGATCTTAAACTACAAATAACACAAGGATGTTGGGATTTATGTCCTAAAACTCGTAGATTGTAAATATAATCCATTGAGCTTTATTAATCAAGTGTTACTGTTATAATTTCAATAAATGTTATTGATTATATTATTAGTTTTGTCTTAATAACCCAAATCCAATAAACTAACATCCTAAGTTGTTGGATGAGTCTTGAACAGTATGTAAAGACATAAAGGGATCAATGTTCGAGATCAGCTTAAAGATTCTAGAGTACATAAATAAGGTTGGGTATCTTATCATGTAACACTAGGATACGACTCACTTTGTATTTGATACAAATGCAATGATCGAATGCGTTCATGTAGGTCAAATGCAAGTGAGGGTATCCTATGCAATGAGTTTGCATAAGATCGGACCACGAAATAGTAACCACTAGATGTAACTTCGTTAACTAGTTAAGTTTCTATTTTACTAAGATGACCTAGGTAACTTAATCTTAATCCTGAATGTATTATGAACTCTTGTTCACGAGGAATTCTCCTTTCATTTGCACGAGTGAGAGCAGCCAGATAACCGACTCAATATGCTTATCATTTTGGGTACAAAACCGAGTGGGGAGCTGGAAACATAATTACACAAGATGAAATTCACTCGTTTCCTACTTTAGGGTAAGTAGATGAGTTTTCTCTTAAATGGTGTCTTCATGACTTGAATAAAGGGTCATACCTTCTGTATGGCACAAGACGGATTTCTGTTTATTGGTTGGACCATAAACAGGTTGTTCATTAGAGGAGCACTAATATTTAAGAACTAGAGGTAACCTAGGGGTAAAACAATAATTTGACCCAATTGGTGTTACGAACACTCATGAAGGACCACCTTATTGTTATTGATCTATATCCGTGGCACAAAAATATCTACAGTGAGAAGAGTTCAGTTGTGACACACATTTAACGAATATTGATTAATGTGGTTAATTAGTTTAACCAATTAACCTCAGATCGTTATAGCTTCTGATTTGTAAGTCCATTAGGTCCCTTTCCTAGCTAGTAAAGGGTAACGAGATTTATTTATATTGGTTATAATTTGAAATGTTCAAAATTACTTTGGGAATTAGTTTAATGTATAGGAATACATTATAATATAAAGTTTATCAAACTTTATTATATAAATTTAATTTTGGATATGATTCAAAATTAATTTAAGAGAGATAAAATATTTGAATGAGTTCAAATATTAATTTAATGTGAATTGGATTCATATTAAATTATTTATTATGGGAGAAATTTATATTTAAATATGATTCAAATTTAATTTAAGTTAAATATAAGATACTTAATTTAGCTATTAATTAATTGAAGAATTAATTAATAGTTTAGTTTTATTTTATTTTATTTAGTTAAATTAATATAAAACTATAAGATATTGGAGAGATATTCATTAAATAAGATTTAAATGAAATATTAACTAATTATTAACTAATTCATTAATGGTTAATTAATTAGTAGATTTGAAATTTCTATTAATTCAATATTTTTTAAATTAATAGAATCTTATGAGTCTTTCCTACTCCAAGAAGGAAAGAGAGTTATAAATATCTAGAAGAAAACAGTTATTCAATGAACAAAAAAAAAACTACTAATTTTGCCTTTTTGCAAAAGCGTTTCTCTAAAAAATCTCTAAACTTTTTCTCATCCCAATTGGTTCCCACAAACCAATCTCATCCTAGAGGATAAGAAGGTCTCCGACGGGTGGTGTCCTAATTTAAAGATTTAGAGACGTCAAACAAGTAAGTTTTTCTTTCTCTAATCTATAATTAGAAAGCATGTTTAGCTTTTAAGTCGTAATAAAAAAAATTGTTTCTATATTATTTTGCCAATGTACTGGTATTTTGAGATTCCCAAATTAAATTGAGTAATGGTTCTGTAAAATCTTCTCCTGTCATAGGGCTTTTATCCCTTCAAAGGATAAATGAACAGTAAATATGTGGTGAATTAAAAAGGAATAAATACACATTGTATTAAAGAATAAAGGTTTTCGGTCAGTGTACTATATGAACAAATACAATGTAAGGAAATACAAAAAATGGAAAGAATAGAAATGACATTACAAGTTAGGGGAGATGGAAAATGGGGTCTTCTTCACTTTGATCTCAAGCTTTCACTCATTGACTGATCAGAGAAGAGAGAAATATTTTACAGATGGTGGAAAGGCTATTTCTTTCCACCAACTGTCTAGGGTTTGGCCCATATAGGCTTAAAGTGGCTCATACTAGCCTCCCTTTCTTGATGGTGATGAAGTCCTTTTTATAGGCAGATTTAAGCAGGAAATCTAATCTTCTGAGCATGTAAGCGCCAAAAGTTGCCTCTTGTCAAGTCATATCAACTCTATCTACCATTTTTGTCTTTTAACGAACCTCTTTTGGCCTGCTGATAAGGTCTTCTAGCGTAATCTTCAGGCGAGTTCCTTTGTGATTCGCTAACTTCTTCTTTGGTTCATAACCTACATTAAGACACTCAAAATAGAATGAAACAAGCATGGATGCTTATGTAAAGTTTATTTTAAAATATTTATGAATTTACAACATAAACTACCAATTTTAACACATTTCTTATGCATTTTGCTCCCATTATTCCTTAAAGGTCATAACTTGTATTTCTACAAGTTATCAGTCGGGACCTAGGATTCTCCCATCGATGTCTAATCACCTAGACCTAGGATTCACTTCACCAACATTTACCCGTCCAGGCCTGGGATTCAGTTCCCAAGGGTCTTGCCTTAAACCTGTGATTTCTATAAGGGTCTTGCGAGCGACTTGCGATTACTACAAGCGTCTCGTAGCACTCATTCTCATTTCTGACCTAGGATTCACTTTCTCCAGCATCTCGCGATAGACCTGGAATTTTCTTTCACTAACATCTCACAATTCATTCCTCGCCTAGATCTTGGATTCACTTCACTAGCATCTAGCTTTCAAGCACACAACTCATTCTTGCTCAGACCTGTAATTCACTTCACCAACATTTACCTACTTATACCTGATATTCACTTCCACCGGCGTCTTACGTTAAACGTTGGATTTCCACCAGCGTCTTCTGATAAATCAATAACACCATATGTCACACAATCATTCCAATCAACAAATAAGAAACATTATCTCAACAACTTACTTTCAACGCGTAATCTCACAACAATAACAATGCCATACAATAAGCATAAACATAAGGTTACAAAAGGATGCTTTTCATACAATCATTTGTAAAATACTTCTTTCTTTTACAAGGATCATAATGTAAATATTTTTGTTAAGACAATCATTCATTCACATAGAATCACTTGTTTTACTTATGAAATCATTTACAAACATTTATTCATTTATAAAAATCATTAACAAACATTTAATCATTTAAAATACCACTCACAAACATTCAATCATTTAAAAGACCATTCACATAAATACTTAGCCTCAACTCTTCTACCTTTTTTTATTTTGGCTTTCTTTTCCCGCCTAGTGGATCCTTCAACCGGTATCTTCAACACTCAAAATTCTCTCTTAACAATTTATCAAAGTGTCTAGCATCTCATGCCCTTTTTCTTCTGACCTTTGGTTCTATAAAACAACCATTGGTCATTTCCACACTTTACACGTGTCACTTTACCCCTTTGCCACACTATGTAGCCAACCCAAGCTCGACACTTAAGCCATCTATCACTTCGCGATCGGACATTTTTCTTGAGACGCCAACCTTAACTTCTTGGAATGCTCAATCCACCTAACTCTATTCTCAGCAAACAACGGACCTTTACTTTTCCTTAGAAGGTCGTCTAGTCTTGTCAACATAACACCTACTTCGTCGCAACATACTTAGGCGTAGGTACTTCTCCCCCCCTTACCATCTCATTGCCTAATTCTTAGCATTCAGCGCTTACTTCTTCAACAATTATTCTCTTCGCATCGCTTACTCCAACACAATAACACTTAGACTCAAATATTTCTCGCTCATTGCATTCTTTCTCCAAAGAATGCCTTATCTGTACTTAGATAAATAATCCTATCCAAATTGGTTCCTCTACAACAGGACTCCCTTTTGGATCAGGGCTTCACATACCTTTAGTGACCACACCTCAACTTTTTTGTAATAACATGAGTCACTTCATATGTCAGTTAATCCAATTTTTCCTTCTATAACAAAACATGTTTAAATAGATTATTACTATGTTACGAAAAATGGCGCCCTTGGCTTACTCACTACTAGATATGTCCCATCACAAACAACTAGCAGATTTATTTACAAAGCCACTGGACAAACCCACTTAATCAAGAAATTAGTCCATCAATTCTGTTAATTAATCAAGAAATCAAATCCCTTAAATCAAAGAGATTTGAGTTACGAATCACAAATAGTCTTCCTCCTTTAGTTGTGTATCTAGTTTAGGAATTAGGAAATTGATACTCCATCAGTTAAGGGTTGATTGCCAGCAAGATAGAGAGCTTATGTGTAGTTTAAAAGAACACATTCCTACGCAGGTGAAGGTAGGTTTTTTGCTTTTATCAATTGAAATAGAAATATACAAAGATTGTTAATTTGTTCAGCCACCTTTAATATTGTACCAAAAATATTGTACCTGCCTATGTACTTTTATAAGAATAATATTATAAAAAATAAAAAAATACATAACTTAGTATACTAGAGGGAGCTTCACAAATTCATGTTTTCATCTTAAGACAATTTTGTTGACTCTAGTGCAATGAGCTTCATGAGTTACTATCTTCAAGGATAAAACAGATTAATTTCTTATGAATGTTAGCAACTCGTCCACATGATCCAACGAACTATACTTTGTGAAAATAAATAGAACTTCAAAAAACTTTAAAATAAAAGGAGAAAGTTTCATGGAAGAAAAATGTTCATGAAAAGTTGTTCTAAAATGCAATTTGAAGATGTATATTTATAAACTATTTGTGATCATTTGAACAGTCGTTACGCTTCTCCAAGTTGATAATTTTCAAAAAGAAATGTTTGTTCATAAAACAATACAACTCTACATGATCAAATACAATTTATTCCAACAATTTCGACAATTTGACAATTTTAAGATAAAAAATGTTTGGTATTTTCCTATGAAAATTTTGCATGAGGATAAGTAGTAAACATTTTGAGTTTTTCCTAGTTAACATAAATCTAGTTTACTTAATTAATTAGTGGACTTGATGCCTTGAACAGACAATCATTCTAAAGTAAACTAAAATAATTGAAGTCACACAGTTTCTCATTATGTCAAAGTTTGTTCTCATAGTTAACTATGTTCATTTTGACACTGAACACCGCATGGTCCCATGAGTATTTTTGAGAATTCGATCGTTTGAAAATTCTCATAGACGCAATCTCTCCACACTCATATAGGTCATTCCTATAAAGAACATCATATATGTTATTCTCATCATAAATAATTATTCAACTACTTATCAAAACCATTAAAGGCATAACGTTTATGCAATACACCACACTAGCATTGTCTCATCCTCCTTAGAATGAGTAAGAAGAAAACTTTAATGCACTAAGTTATCCAGAGGTTAGTCTGTATTGTGAACCTAGATCTTGGGATCTTCAGTCAACTAGGTTGGGTAATTCTTTTGACCTGTTTTGTAAATATTATTCAAGTGCTTAATTGTTTTCTCTTTATAATGTTACTTTTTTTTACTTTTTGTTGCTTTTGTACATAGGAAGGGTTTCACAATCAAGGGAATTAAAATACAAATATATATATAAAAATTACATATTTATAGTGTGGAAATTAAGATAGTTTGGACCGAGATAACAATATGAGATAATTTTCACCCCTTATTGTCTTTTACATAAACTGACTCAATTCGAATCGAACCGTTTGACCTGATCTGATTATGCCCCTATTTTGAACAATTGTTTTCTATATATTTTTCTTCATTGTATATAGTTTTGTTTTTGACAATTTTTTATTATTACTAATTGTCTTTAATCCTTTAATTCCTTTATTCTTTAGTTTGTTGGTTTTGTTAAGTGTAAATTCTTTTGACCTGTTTTGTAAATAGTATTCATGTATGCTTAATTGCTTTCTCTTTATAATTTTACTTTTTTTATTTTTTGTTTCTTTTGTACATAGGAAGGGTTTGACAATTGATGGAACAAAAGTACAAATATTTATATACATACATATTTAATATTTATAGTGTGGAAATTAAGATAGTTTAAACTATTGTTATCTCTGTCCAAATTTGGACAGAGATAACAATATGAGATAACTTTCACCCCTTATTTGTCTTTTACATAGAAAATGACATATTATACACATTTCTCTTTTTCATTAAGTATTTTAAAGTTAGAGTTCAAAACAAAAAAAATAAAGCCATATCTATAGATTGAAAGATTGGTCTGTGAGGAATGGCATCAGAATATAACTTTCCAACAATTTATTTATTTAGTGGCTGCTAATTAAGGTGGATGAGGCAACAAACACAAATATTTTAGGGTTTTTTCTATAAAAAAAAAATTAACAAAACCAACAAAATTCATTACACTTATTTTTCTATGAAGTATAAATATTTTGTCAAATGTTTTATTTTTGACAATTTACCAATATTTTAAGGGGTTTTAATTCATATAGCCTAAACATATAGGCTTAATTAAATATTTGAAGTTACTATTTTTTTTTTTATAAAAGGCACATTGAGCTTTAAATTTCTACAAAAGTAAGGTTCAAATGACCAACACTAACCACCATTATGATTAATATTCTTTAAAAAAATGGAAGAAATTCGTAATAACACAAATACTGAGAAAAATGAAAATAGTTTCTTTATTTAGTTAATTTAAAATTTAACTTTGGGTATTTATTATTCATTTTAGTTTAGAGCATTTAATGAGAGATAATACATATATATTTTTTAATTGTATGAGTTTTGATTTATTTAATATGAGATATTACATAGTTATTTTTTTAATCGTAAATATTTGGTTTATTTTTTCTTTCCTGTATAAATTGTAGGGATCTTTTCAAATATATAACAAAGGAGCAAAATAGCTACTCTGCTAGGACAATTACGAAAACGGAAAAAGCCCACAGGTCCACAATAAAAAATACCAAAAATGCCCTTGTCAACACACGATTAATTGGCATTCGTTTAGATTTGGCTACTATTTAATACATGATCGTTTAGAATTGGATACTCAAATGTAAACGATTTTTTCTTAAGATTTTTTGTCGATTGTTTAGATTTGATTATTATTATTTAGTACAGATTCGTTTAGATACTTTTACCCTTATGATCTTTTACAGAGAAAATGACATATATTGTACACATTTATCTTTTTTTTCTCCAAGTATTTTGAACGTGAGAGTTCAAAACAAAAAAGAAGCCATATCTAAGGTTTGAAAGATCAGCCTGTGAGGAATGACATCAGAATATAATTTTTGAAAATTTTATTTAATTCCTCCAATATTCCCTCTCCTACTGCTTTTAATTTGGTTCGTAATTTTGTAGTTGCTAATTAAGGTGATGAGTCAATAAATAAAAATATGTTTATTGATCAGAAGAAATATTTCGTTACATTCTTTAAACATATTTTACGTTTTAACTATATTGCAATTGGACACATGCATTTTTCCTTATAAGTAATACTAGTTAAGAGACCACTGCATTGCAAAACACATTCCTAACCTCTTCTCGCGTGGTCCTTTTTCTCACAAAACACCTTAATCGGTAATAACACCACTTTCAAACAATCTTGTCACATAGCCTTTCTCGTTGACTGACTAAAACACCAACCTCTTCTTAACACTTAGTCCAATTTTACTTTTTATCTTAACTAATAATGATATTCCAAGTTGCCTCATTCTACTTTTTGTCCATCATCAGCCTTCCTTTTGTAGAACCTTCAGAGTTACCAACTCAAGAACTTGGAGAATCAAACCTCAAAGCCAATTGAAAGAATCTAATGTCGTGGGTCAGGTTCATACTTTATTTCTAAAGTCAACTCTCGTAAGAACCGATTGAAAGAAAGGTTTAGAATATCAATTGAAAATTAGCAAATTTTGAACTTGGAGCACAAAAGAATATTGTATATTCATAGCGTAGAAAATTAATAGAACAATAATACAAAATAGCAGGCAAAATAGCAGGCATCTTACATCAAAATCACAGTTTATCTCAAGCCTTAAACCATTTGTTAATTTCCGCCTTGTCAGTATAACCCAAAGTTACTATACTTCATGACTCTAGAAAAACAAGATTCAATATTTAACAAGATAACAATTTAAAACAAAAAAAGGGTCTTTTAAAAAATATAACAAAACGGAAAAATATTTACATGTTATAGAACAATTTCGAAAAAAGAAAAAGTCTCCATTCCCACAATGAAAAATTCTAAAAATGTCCCGATTAATTGACAACCAGCGCACATAAAGTATATGAGAAACGATCGTTTAGTATTTGGGAAACGATCATTTAGATTTGGCTCCTAAATCTAACTTGCGAAAGAAGTTTTTTTTACTGTTTGGCTACCATTGAGCTTTCAAAGTTTATTTTCTCCAGTCAATCCTTACATATTCATAGCAGTAATGATTTATTTATTTGAATGCTTGATGATGAGATTGATTTTGCTATCAGGATAAGCTAAGGTTCCTCTAAAGGTCATGTCTTTGTGTACAGAATAGACCATTTCAAATAGATGGAATTATTTGTTTTCTTTCACTAAGATACCTCTTGACTTTCAATGTACTTTGTTTAAACTTTTTCATTGTCAGTTCTACAAAAGAATTTATGGGGGAAAATATCTTTGTTTATAGGAGTTATCAGAGATGTTGTTGACTGTTTTCTTTAGTGCTATTACTATTTTTCATTTTTAGATCAATCGAGATCCTTTAAGATAACGGTTGTCATCACTTGGTTCTTTACATAGCTAGCTCTAATTGTAAGTTTCACATTTATGGTTTCTATTGTGTTACTTGTTGGTTGGGTGCATTGTTATAGATCGTCTCATCGTGTTTATGTTTTTTCTTTGTCTAGCTCGGGTCGCAAAATAGTGATGGTGAAAAAAAAAACAATTTCATGTCCAACTCGCTCCTTCAAGTTCCATCTCTTGGGTATTCCTTTTGTAACGCCCTTGGAAAAAAAAAAAAAAAAAAAAGGGTTAATAATAAAATAATATTATTTTATTATTAAAATTAAATAATTTTTTTTTTTCCTTTTCTTTTTCTTTTTCTTTTTTCTTTCTTTTCTCTTTTTCCCTTCTTCTTCCCCGCGTGCAGGCCCCCCCCCTCCTCCATTTTTTTCTTTTCTCTTTTCTTCTTCCTCTTCTCCCAGCCGGCCGACCACCCAAATCAGTCCGCCCCGCCACGACGCAACGCCTCCGGTAGCCCACGTCGTCGCGCGCAGCAGCCAACAGCCGACGAGCCGGCTTGTTCCCGAAGCCACCGCGCGCCTCCTTCCGTTTCTCCTTCCGTTCCGACGAAGCCGCCCGCACGCAGCCGGCCGCCGCCCAGCTGCAGCCTCGCCGTCGTGCGTCCGCAGCCAAACCCAGCCGAGCCCGACTCCGTCCGGCGAAGCCTCATCGCACTCGCCCCAACCGCCCAGATCTGCTTTTTCTTCCGTCCGACCGGCCAAAACCCAACCGAACCCGAGCCGAACCCCCTCCCCCTGCTCAGATCTACCTCCCGGCGTCTCCACTCGCCGCCGCCGCGTCTCCACGCGCCGCCGTGACTTCCAGCCACGTCACCCATTTTTCCAGCCGCGGATTTGAAACCGACCGTCGACCGACCCATACGTAAGGTTCCGCGAACTGGCGGCCGCGTGCCTTGGAGTGTCGTTGCAATTGTTTTACAGTACATCGTCGAAGTGGTGCCCCGGGTAACAAATTTAAGTTATGAATTTTAGTTGTTTCAAAGCAAATTCGAGTTGTTGGTTGGATTAATTATTAACCGTTGTTCGGGTGTTGTTTGATTAAGGTGGTGCTTGGATATCCAAGTTTCGAAGCAAGCTTCATTGGAAGTTTGGTTTCATTCGAGTGGGATCTTGGTGAAGTTAAGGAGCTTACCTAACGCCGAGGTAAGGGACTTTCTACTGGGCTCAATAAATATTATTTGGATGTATTGGCTGTATGATTTGTACTGATATACTGAGGAGGAATAACGATCATGAGGTGTATGTTTGAATGTGGACTGGAAGTTAATGTATATTGTGCTGACTGAATTTGGATGATGTTTATGTTACGTGTTTGGGTGTGGACTGAAGGTTAATGTATATTGTGTTGACTGAATACAATTTTATTTTTAATTTTATATTTCAAAACATTAAAATTAAACCTTTGAAAATATATGAACTAATTTTCAATAAATCCCACAACAAAGATATCAAATTGGTACATTGAAAACTTATTTTTTGTATTTTAAAAAAAAATTAGAGGATGATATATAGTGGCATATGATGGTATTAAACTTTTGTTTTGTGCACATTTACCATATATATAGCAAGTAAATATATTTGTACAATTGAGTTGCACAAGAAGCTTTCAAATCTTCCTTTGATTTAGTGTCATTTAAGTGGACTTTCTTTTATTTTTTTAAGAAATGGTTTGAAGCTCCACTAAGTAGACATTGGCATGGATAATTGGAATGAATTTTATCTTAAACTTATCTATTTTGTAAAATTGAATTCAGTCGTCACGTTTCTCTAATCAACGTGTAACACGTAATGCAACAAACACCCTAATGTCTTTGGTCTACTCGAGCATATTAACTTATTCATATTTTTATAAATAATTTGAATGTTTCATTGGTTAGATGAATATAATAATATAAATATACATGATATCACATAAAAATTAATAAAATTATACCATTTATATACGAAAATCTTATTTTGCATTACTTGTATGGTTTAAAATGAAAAAATTAATCTTAATTTGCATTACTTGTATGGTTTAAGAAGAATGGATTCTGCCAAACGACCAAATTTGTTACTTATTTGTAATGTATCTACCGTGATATTGTTCTAAATGGTATACTTTACCGTTCATACACATTTGATCAATTATAAATAGATTCAGTATTTGAATTCTTTATTTTCATTGATTTTTTCACTCTAAAACAAAACGACCTTTTTCGAATTATTTGTGCATAGGTTATTTTTAAACGCCCTAAAAAAAAATTAAATTAAAATTATTATTATTAAATTTTTTTTATTTTTATTATATTATAATTATTATTATTATTATTATTATTATTATAAAACAAAAAAAAAAAAGCCTCCACCCTCTCTCTCCCTCACGCGTGCAGCCCCCCCCCCTCATCTTTTCCTTTCTTCTTCTTTTCTTCTTCTCTCCCATTGCTCTAGCAGACGACCACCACCGCGCCCTGCCAGCCGCACCGACGTCCAGCCTAGCCGCACCGACGTCCAGCCTAGCCGCACCGACGTCCAGCCTAGTTGCACCGTCGCCCCAGCCGCACGCCACTCCATTCGCAGCCGTCAGCGACGCCGCCGTGATACTCCTTCCGCCAGCCGAAACCCTCCCCCTCCTCAGATCTGTTTCTTGTATCTCCTTTCCTCCGCCAACCACCTCCGTTCCTGCTCTTTGGTCGCACCGCTCGGAGCCCAGCCGCTCGATTTGCAGAAGACAAGCGCTAGCCGAAACCCAGCCGCCGCCCGACGTTCCGTTTGCGTCGATCTCCGTCCGAAATCGCCGCATTTTCGTTCAGTTTTCGTCCTCGACGGTCACCGGCGTCAGCTCGCTGGCCGTTCGTGAGGCAGCCGCCATCTCCTTCCAGCCGCGCATCACCTTCCAGCCCACGTCTTCCCTTCTTCCAGTAGCGGACTTCAACTTCCAGCCGTCGTCGCTCTGTCTTCACGAAGAATCCGAGCCGCGCAGCCTCTCTTAGCCGACCGCGACCGCCCAAACGTGGGTTTCCATGAACCAGCAGCCGTGCGCCGTGGAGTGCCGCTGCCTATGTTTTACGGTAAAATCGTCGAAGTGGTTTTGTTGGTAACAAATTTAATATGGGTTGAATTTGTTTCAAAATTGTTCAAGCGATATGATTGGAAGATTTTGATGCTAAGTTTTTACTTTACTTTTGAAGGTGTTGAAGTACGCTGAGTTCGTTGGGTTCACAACGAACAATGTTTTAATTGGAGCTTTTTCGTGAATTTGGTAAGTTGTGAAACATCACTTTGGGTTGATTTTAAATGAATGATGCGTTAAGAAAGATATTGAGATTTACTAAGTTTAGGTTCGTCTTCACGGACTTTTGCGCGGTTAAGGAGCTTACCTAACGCCGAGGTAAGGGATTTTCTACTGGACTCAATAACAAGAATTAAGTGTATTGACTATATGGACTGAAATGTTTATATCTGGACTGAGTAGGGATACGTTTATGATGTTTGTTTGGGTGTGGACTGAAAGTTTAACGTATATTGTGTTGACTGAATAAATTTATATATGTATGTATGGATTGACGTGGACTTGTTGTCTAGCGTATGTTGTACTGCTGGGCTATTTATGTGTGACTGATGTAGGATATGTTCGACTGTCCTTGGGTAAATTGGATAATATGGTTGTTGAGGTTAAATGGGAGCTTATGTGATAAGAAGATTTGACTGTATTGGATGACTGTTAAGAGTTTAGAAGGACTGAGGGGATAAATTATTAGTTTCCTAGTGGATAGTTACCCTGCGGGTGTCCGGGATTATCCCTGTATGTGCATCCTTCGGGAGCATATATAGACTGATATGTGCATCCTTCGGGAGCACTAGACTGATATGTGCATCCTCTGGGGCACTAGACTGATATGTGCATCCTTCGGGAGCACTAGACTGATATGTGCATCCTTCGGGAGCACTAGACTGATATGTGCATCCTAGGATCACACTTGACTGTGGGGTACACCATAGGATAGCTAATAATTTATTTTCCCCGAACGGGACCAGTAGTGGGTCCCTTACTGAGTATATTAATACTCACCCTTTTTATGTTTAACTTTTCAGGCAAAGGTAACACGAGGGGCAGACCGACGAGGGACAAGAAGGACGTGAATTGCCATAGGGGACTGTCCTTTAAACTGCTTCCGCTGACGGTTTTAAAAAGTTTTGTTGAACTAATTACAAATAGTTAAATTTTTGTAAACAGCCTTTAAATTTGTATTTTGAAATAGGGCCCGATTAAATTTTCTTCGTTTTCTATGGTTTCAACTAAAGTTTCTATGTCTTTTGTCAAAAACGGTTTTGTGTCAAATTGACGACTTAGACGGTCGTCGAAAAGTCTGGGTCGTCAAGTTGGTATAGAGCTTAAGTTTTAGGTTCTGTAGACGCTTATGATTAAGTCTGTTTTTTGTCCCTATGGTAACAGATCCTTCTCACTCGTCAGGTAGCTTTATGTTTATATGTATGATTTATAACATGACCTTGCCTAAGTTAAACTAGACTGTCTAGAGGTTTGATGTTTAAGACTAAAAGAAAATTTTTGGTGGATGTTAGGAAACCATGCCGCCAAGGAGAGGTCACGTAGGGGTAGAGGCGCAGGGCGTAGTCAGCCTGCGTGGGCCAACTGACCGCGTGTCCCTGCTGCACCTGTTACTCAAACGATTTTGGCAGCCTTGTCTGCTCACCTAGAGAGAGAATCCAGAGCTTATTCGCTGCTATGGCTCAGAACAGCTGCACAGTGGTTCCCCGGTACCAGAGCTCCATGCGTCTTAACGACCCTATCAGGGATCGTCGTACAACCGCCACAGATGTTA
>CM046883.1:19165935-19212448 GCA_025688845.1 Cucumis hystrix
AACATCAATTTTAATCATTGAACTTTGGGGCGTATCAATTTAAACTATAAACTCATAATTATATTATTTTTAACCTTGAACTTTTAGGAAGGTATCAATTTAAACCTCAAACTAGTAGTTATGTCAAATTAGTTCTTGAACTTTCATAAGTGTACCAATCTAAACCTTTGATTTCCATAATTGTATCAATTTAAATCTTCCAAGAGAGTGGAAGAACAACACGAAAAACCCAAAGAAGATGGAGGAGAGAGAAAATAAACTCTCCATTTATGTTTTGTTTTAATGAAACTGTAACGTCCTAAAGTTTTGATGTAATTCTAAAGCGTAATTATTTTATTTTTAAATTGATAAATATTTAAAACTATTTTGGATGTATTGTATGTTGAAGTTTGGTGAGGAAAAGAAAATAAATTGATGAAGACCCAGACTTTTCTTTCTTCTTCTCCTTCTCTTTGCCCTAGCCACCGGCCACCCCTTCCTCTCTTCTACTCCGCTCAACCTCACTCCGACCGCGACACCACTGCGCCGCCGCCGTCCGTCTGCGAAGGATTCCAGCCGAAACCAGCCGAAACCCCCCCTCCTCAGATCTGTCCGCCGCTCCTCCGTCCGCCGCCGCCTGCCTCTGTCCCAGCATTTTCGAAGAAGCTCACCCAGCCACGCAAAGCAGCAAGTCCGACCGCGTCCCTCTTCTCGCCGGTGAAACCGTGGCCGCACAGTTTCCCCTGTTCGTCAGCGTCAGTCTCCCTCGTGAAGCCAACTGCCGCGTGACTCCCCATTTTTCTAGCCGCTGATTGAAAGCCGACCCATGCCCAAATCGATTTCACAAGGTCGTTGCCCAAATCTTGTGTGCCGCTGCCGCTACGTCGTTGAAATTTCGTTTAGGTAAGGATGAATTGTGGGTTTTATATTGTTTTGTAATGCCGATCGGTTTGTTAAATTGACATTCTTGAAGGTAGCGTTGGAGCGAGTACACCCTTGAAATTCCAATAAATTGGGATTTAATGCTGAAATTTTTATTTGATTCTTGAAGGTGTTGAAGGTAGCGCTTGAGTTCGTTGGGTTCACAACGAACAGTAGTTTTAATTGGAGCTTATTTCGTGAATTTGGGTAAGTTGTGAAACATCACATTGGGTTGATTTTAAATGAATGATGCGTTGGAGAAAGATATTGAGAATTTATCTTAACGTTTAGGTTCGTCTTCACAGACCTTGCGCGGTTAAGGAGCTTACCTAACGCCAAAGTAAGGGACTTTCTACTGGACTCAATAACAAGAATTAAGGTGTATTGACTATATGGACTGAAATGTTATATCTGGACTCAGTAGGGATAACGGTTATGATGTGTGTTTGGGTGTGGACTGAAAGTTTAACGTATATTATGTTTAACTGAATGAAATTTATATATGTATGTATGGATTGAGGTGGACTTTTGTCTAGCGTATGTTGTGACTACTGGGCTATTTATGTTGCTGACTGATGTAGTGATATGTTTTGACTGTCCTTGGGTGAAATTAGGATAATATGGTTGTTTGAGGTTAAATGGGGAGCTTATGTGATAAGGGAATTTGACTGTATTGAGAATGATTGTTAAGATGTTTAGAATGGACTGAGGGGATAAATTATTAGTTTCCTAGTGGGTAGTTACCTTGCGGGTGCCCTACGGGATTATCACCCTTTGTGCATCCTTCGGGAGCACTAGACTGATACGTGCATCCTTCGGGAGCACTAGACTGATATGTGTATCCTTCGGGAGCACTAGACTGATATGTGCATCCTTCGGGAGCACTAGACTGATACGTGCATCCTTCGGGAACACTAGACTGATATGTGCATCCTTCGGGAGCACTAGACTGATATGTGCATCCTACGGGATCACGAGACTGTGACTGTGCCAGGTACCCCATAGGAAGCTAATAATTTATTTTCCCCTAACGGGACCAGTAGTGGGTCTCTTACTGGGTATATTAATACTCACCCTTTTTATGTTTAACTTTTCAAGCAAAGGTAACACTAGGGGCAGACCGACGAGGGACAAGAAGGAATCGTGATTTGCCATAGAGGACTGTCCTTTAAACTGCTTCCGCTGACGGTCTTAAAATATTTTGTTTGAACTAAGTTTACAATTAGTTAAATTTTTTGTAAACAGTACTTTGAAATTTTGTATTTTGAAATAGGGCCCGATTAAAGTTTTCTTCAATTTCTGATGGTTTCCAACTAAAGTTTACTATGTCTTTTGTCAACAAACTGTTTTGTGTTAAAGTAACGACTTAGACATGGTCTGTAAAGTCTGGGTCGTCATAGTTGGTATCAGAGCATAAGTTTTAGGTTCTGTAGACTGGCTTATGAAGTAAGTCTGTGTTTTTGTGTCCCTATGGTTAACACGATCCTTCCTCACTCGTCAGGTATGCTTTTATGTTTAATAAGTACGGTATTAATAACATGACCTTGCCTAAGTTAAACTAGACTGTCTGAGGTGTTTTGATGTTTAAGACTAAAAGGAAAATTTTTGGTGGATGTTAGGAAACCATGCCGCCAAGGAGAGGTACACGTAGGGGTAGAGGCGCAGGGCGTAGTCAGCCTGCCGTGGGCCAAGCTGATCAGCGTGTCCCTGCTGCACCTGTTACTCAAACGAATTTGGCAGCCTTGTCTGCTCACCTAGAGTAGAGAATCGCAGAGCTTATTGCTGTTGCTATGGCTCAGAACCAGCCTGCACCAGTGGTTCCCCCTGTACCAGTAGCTCCAGGTGCGTCTGTAGACCCTCCTGCACAGGGATCGATCGTACATCAGACTTTTGTAACTCATGCATGTTTAGAAGTGGAGCCCCTAGATTATGTTTTATCAGTGTCTACACTATCTGGGGAAATTATGTTGTCGAAGGAGAAGATTAAAGCATGCCAAATCGAGTTAGCTGGTCGTGTGTTGGATGTAACCTTGCTAGTATTGGATATGTGTGATTTTGATGTCATTTTAGGCATGAATTGGTTGGCTGCCAATCATGCTAGTATTGATTGTTCTCGTAAAGAGGTAGTGTTTAGTCCTCCTAACAAGCCTAGTTTTAAGTTTAAAGGGGTAGGGACTGTGGTTCTACCTAAAGTAATTTCGGCTATGAAGGCCAGTAAGTTACTCAACCAGGGTACATGGAGTATCTTGGCCAGTGTGGTGGATACTAGGGAAGTTGAGATTTCTTTGACCTCAGAACCTGTGGTAAGGGAATATCCTGATGTATTTCCGGAAGAGCTTCCAGGACTTCCGCCTCACAGAGAGATTGATTTTGCTATTGAGTTGGAGCCGGGTACCGCTCCCATCTCTAGAGCCCCTTATAGGATGGCTCCTGCTGAATTGAAAGAATTGAAGGTATAGTTACAGGAATTGCTTGACAAAGGTTTTATTCGACCTAGCTAATCGCCTTGGGGTGCACCCGTATTGTTTGTGAAGAAGAAGGATGGATCGATGCGTCTTTGTATAGATTACAGAGAACTTAATAAGGTGACAGTCAAGAATAGGTATCCATTGCCCAGAATTGATGATTTGTTTGATCAGTTGCAAGGAGCCACTGGATTCTCTAAGATTGATTTACGCTCGGGTTACCATCAGTTGAGGATTAAAAACAGTGATATTCCTAAGACTGCTTTTCGTTCGAGGTATGGACATTATGAATTCATTGTAATGTCTTTTGGACTGACAAATGCACCTGCTGTATTTATGGATCTGATGAACAGAGTGTTTAAGGACTTCTTAGACACTTTTGTAATAGTCTTCATTGATGACATTTTAGTTTATTCCAAGACCGAGGCTGAACATGAGGAACATTTGCATACAGTTTTAGAGACTCTTCGAGCTAATAAACTTTATGCTAAGTTCTCAAAGTGTGAATTCTGGTTGAAGCAGGTGGCTTTCCTTGGTCATGTGGTTTCTAGTGAGGGAGTTTAGGTGGATCCTGCAAAGATTGAGGCTATTACTAGTTGGTCTCGACCCTCTACGGTCAGTGAGGTTCGTAGTTTTCTAGGCTTAGCAGGTTATTACCGGAGGTTCGTGGCAGATTTTTCTCTTATAGCTACTCCCTTGACCCAGTTGACCAGGAAGGGGATTCCTTTTGTTTGGAGCTCAGCTTGTAAGGACAGTTTTCAGAACCTTAAGCAGAGGTTAGTTACTGCACCGGTCCTGACAGTACCAGATGGATCTGAGAGTTTTGTGATTTACAGTGATGCTTCTAAGAGAGGATTGGGTTGTGTTTTGATGCAGCAGGGTAAGGTGGTTGCATATGCCTCTCGTCAGTTGAAGAGTCATGAGCAGAACTACCCTACACATGATTTAGAGTTGGCAGCAGTAGTTTTTGCATTGAAGATTTGGCGACACTACTTGTACGGTGAAAAGATACAGATATTTACTGACCATAAGAGCCTGAAATACTTCTTCACCCAGAAGGAGTTAAACATGAGACAGCGAAGGTGGCTTGAGTTAGTAAAAGATTATGACTGTGAGATATTATATCATCCAGGTAAGGCGAATGTGGTAGCTGATGCTCTTAGTAGAAAAGTATCACATTCAGCAACGCTTATTACTAGTCAGGTACCGATACATCGAGACCTTGAGAGAGCTGAGATTGCAGTATCTGTGGGGGCAATTGCCTCACAGTTAGCTCAGTTAACAGTGCAACCAACTCTGAGGCAGAAGATTATTGATGCTCAGAGTAGTGATCCTTATTTGGAGGAGAGACGTCGCCTCGTAGAAACAAGACAGACTGATGAGTTCTCCATATCCTTTAATGGTGGACTGTTGTTTGAGAGACGTCTGTGTGTGCCAGCAGACACTGCAGTCAAGACCGATTTACTGAATGAGGCCCATAGTTCTCCCTTTTCCATGCATTCTGGTAGTACGAAAATGTATCAGGATTTGAAGCGAGTATATTGGTGGCGTAATATGAAGAGGGAAGTGGCCGAGTTTGTTAGTAAGTGCTTAGTGTGTCAACAGGTTAAGGCACCTAGGCAGAAACCAGCAGGTTTGTTGCAGCCTTTGAGTGTACCAAAGTGGAAGTGGGAGAATGTGTCTATGGATTTTATTACAGGACTGCCTAGAACCCTGAAGGGTTACATAGTGATTTGGGTGGTTATAGATAGGCTTACGAAGTCAGCACATTTTGTTCCAGGAAAATCCACTTATACGGCTAGTAAGTGGGCACAGTTATATTTAACGGAGATTGTGAGACTGCATGGAGTGCCTGTGTCTATTGTTTCTGACAGAGATGCACGATTTACTTCCAAGTTTTGGAAGGGACTTCAGACTGCCATGGGCACGAGGTTGGATTTTAGTACGGCTTTTCATCCACAGACTGATGGTCAAACTGAACGTTTGAACCAGACTTTAGAGGATATGCTACGAGCTTGTGTTCTAGAGTTTCCAGGTAGTTGGGACTCTCACTTGCATTTGATGGAGTTTGCTTATAATAACAGTTTTCAGGCACCATTGGCATGGCACCGTTTTAAGCTTTGTATGGTAAATGCTGTAGAACCCCTGTTTGTTGGAATAAGGTTGGTGAACAGCGATTGATGGGTCCTGAGTTGGTTCAGTCTACGAATGAGGCTATTTAGAAGATTAGAGCACGTATGCAAACAATGCAGAGTAGACAGAAAAGTTATGCTGATGTGAGACGGAAAGACCTTGAGTTTGATGTGGGAGATAAGGTGTTCTTGAAGGTAGCACCTATGAAGGGTGTTATGCGTTTCGAAAAGAAGGGGAAGTTAAGTCTTCGTTTTATTAGACCGTTTGAGATTTTAGAGAGAATTGGTATTGTGGCATATCGTTTGGCATTGCCACCATCTCTCTCTGCAGTTCATAATATTTTTCATGTTTAGATGTTGAGGAAGTACGTGGCAGATCCATCTCACGTGGTGGACTTTGAACCACTAGAGATTGACGAGAATTTGAGCTATGTGGAGCAACCAGTTGAGATTCTTGCTAGAGATGTGAAGATGCTTCGAAATAGAGGAATTTCATTAATAAAGGTGTTGTGGCGCAATCACCTAGTTGAAGAGGCAACCTGGGAGCGAGAAGATGATATGAGGACTCGTTACCTAGAGTTATTCCAGGATTAGAACTTTCGAGGACGAAAGTTTCTTAAGGAGGGAAGAATGTAACACCCCGAAATTTTGAGGTAATCCTCTCAATCTACTCTTTTAAATTTTCTAAGACTTTAAGAAATTTTGGGGGTTTTAATTTAATCAAGTTTGGTGAAGTGAAGTTTTCTTTTTTCTTTTTAAATAATAATTATAATATAATAATAGTTATATTATTATTATTATTATTATTATTAACAATAACATAAATAAATAAAAAAAGAAAAATCTCTCTCCCTCTCTCTTCCTCGCGCGCACCACCCCCCCCCATTTTTTTTTATCTCTTCTTCTTCTCCCCTTGCCCTAGCCGCCGACCACCACCACCGCCCAGCCCAGCCGCACCGCCTCTCCATTCGCAGCCATCCGCGACGCCGCCGTGACGCTCCGTCCGCCAGCCGAAACCCCCCCCTCAAATCTGTTCTTCTTGCGCCCCCCTTCCTCCTTTTTTTTTTCCCCGTCCGACAAACGTTTCTCCTTCAGATCTGTGGAGTTGCCGTCAACGCGCAACCATCCTCAGATCCGAGCCACCGTCCGCCCCAGTTCGCGAAGCCTCATGTAGCCGCCCGTTTCAGCCGCACGCCGTCGTCACTGCCCAACCGCCGTTCGTCTACGCCGGGTTCCATCCGTGAAGCCCAGTCGCCACGCCTCCCTTAGCCGACCGCCGACCGACCCACACGTTGGGTTTCCACGAACCGACGGCCGTGCACCATGGAGTGCCGCTGCCTCTGTTTTACGGTAATTTGTCGAAGTGGTTTTGTTGGTAACAAATTTAATATGGGTTGAAATTTGTTTCAAAGTTGTTCAAGCGATATGGTTGGAAGAATTGGCTAAGTTGTTAACTTATTTTTGAAGGTGTTGGAAGTAACGCTCGATTTCCTTGGGTTCACAACGAACATTAGTTTTAATTGGAGCTTGTTTCGTGAATTTGGGTAAGTTGTGAAACATCACATTGGGTTGATTTTAAATGAATGATGCGTTGGAGAAAGATATTGAGTATTTATCTTAATGTTTAGGTTCGTCTTCACAGACCTTTGCGCGGTTAAGGAGCTTACCTAACACCAAGGTAAGGGACTTCCTACTGGACTCACTTATAACCTTGAGATGTGTTGGGCTGTATAATTATATTGGAATTGAGTAGAAATAATGGATATGCTACATGTGTTCGGCTGTGGACTGGATGTTTAGTTAAGATTATATTTCGACGAGAATATATATATTTGTATGGATTTATGTGGTTTTGGTGTCAAGTGTATGTGGTGACTGACTGGCTATGTAGATAGGCACATATGATTGTTGAATGACTGAAAACAATAAATGTATTTTATATAGGGGATGGGTTGAAATTGACGGATGGTTGTTTGGGTTGAGTGTAGGATACACTGTCGTGGTTGCGTTCTTATGACGGAGGGGACTAATTAGTCATACCCCTTGTATTTGGAGGAGAATGTTATGAGTATTTAGTTCGTTGACTGATAGACTGATATGTTTGACTGACCTTAGGTTAAATTGGAAAATGAATGGTTGTTGGAGGTTAAGTGGAAAGTACGTGATGAGGACGTTTGACTGGGTTGTAAATGACTGCTAAGATGTATAGAAGGGACTGAGGGGTAAATTATTGGTTTCCTAGTGGTTAGTTACCTTGCGGGTGCCCTACGGGATTATCACCCTTATGTGCATCCTTCAGGAGCACTAAACTGATATGTGCATCCTTCGGGAGCACTAGACTGATATGTGCATCCTTTGGGAGCACAAGACTGATACGTGTTTCTGCAAAACACTAGACTGATTCATGCATCCCTTGGACGTTAGACTGATCATGTGCATCCTACGGGATCACAAGACTGAGACTGTGCAGGGTACTCCATAGGAAGCTAATAATTCATTTTCCCCTAACGGGACCAGTAGTGGGTCTCTTACTGGGTATATTAATACTCACCCTTTTTATGTTTAACTTTTCAGGCAAAGGTAACACGAGGGGCAGACCGACGAGGGACAAGAAGGAATCGTGATTTGCCATAGAGGACTGTCCTTTAAACTGCTTCCGCTGACGGTCTTAAAATATTTTGTTTGAACTAAGTTTACAATTAGTTAAATTTTTTGTAAACAGTACTTTGAAATTTTGTATTTTGAAACAGGGCCCGATTAAAGCTTTCTTCAATTTCTTATGATTTCCAACTAAAGTTTACTATGTCTTTTGTCAACAAACTGTTTTGTGTTAAAGTAACGACTTAGACAAGGTCTGTAAAGTCTGGGTCATCACATCTTACTTCATCCATACCTTTTTTCATGATTTCAAAGTGCCATTGTATACCAAATTTGTAGAAATGTTTTAACATATTAAGGTATTGTTTTCAAAGCTCATGATTTTTATAAACATGTTTTAATCTATACCAGGTTACCTTGTGACTACTACAACAGTAGAAGGAATTTTAGGTAGGGACACCTATCTATAAGGTAGACTTGAGGATGCCTATTTCTGAGGGGTCAATAGTATCAATTTTACTCTACTATCTGAGTAGAGGATTATGTTGGATTTGGTATTTATAAGCTTTGTCATCTCTTGAGGATTTGATATCTAGTATAAATGAGGAAAATTTTGAGATTTAGAAATTATATTGTTTCTATAAATGCTTTGGTGAGTTTATTTCCTCAATGTTTTATACTGCACCTTTCTAAAACCTAGTCACTCATTGGGTTTTTTAGCTCACTCTTTCAAAATTGTTTTCTCACTTTCTAGGTAGAGATCGTGCTCCCAGGGCCTGATATATTGTTGTCCACCTGCTACAGTTTCGTCTTTGTTCAATATGTTGTTGGGTTATTTATACTTTTATATGTACAGTAGTGTAAATATGCCTAGGTTATAATGCGCTTTGAGTTGTGGGTAGTAAGGATTGGTTCTTGTAGCCAAGGAATCTATGGTCTGTATTAGTAGTCTACGTAAGACTTCTTGAAAATATCTTTATAAAACAGGCGCACTTGAGTTCTTTCATTACATCTTTCTCTAAAGTTATGTTATTTGATTATGCGGAAAATTCAAATAAAGAGGTTAGAGGTTAAGGTTAACATATATTGTTGAGAGGAGAATGATATTGTTTGACTTTTACACCGCCCCTCGAATCAAAATGAGGTGGTCCAAGAGGAGGTGTGATAGTAAAGACATTGCATTAAATAACTGGAGTGAGAAAATCAAACTTCTTTGACCTCGAGGATGATAATACAAGAAATATATGTTAGTTAAGTTATGAGACGTTAATCTAGAATTTCATCATGTAAAATATTTAAGGTTTTAAAATTTATTCTCAACTGGCATCGGTGTGTACTAAGGACCGAAAGGTCTTAGGTAAACCTCTCGAGCTTCCCACCCCAATTTTTAAGAATGATCCTCTAAACATCTTCACAATGATATGATATAATATTGTCCACTTTGGACATACGCCTTCATGATTTTGCCACAAACCAAATAACCTTATACCAATAAAGATAGTTGTTCTGATCACTTATATACTCGTTACTATCCTCTATCTAACCAACATGAGACTTTTGTTGCATTTTGAGCAAATTTGAACTAAAGCAAATTAAACATTTAATAATGTACAGTAGAGATCACCTAATTAAATGTTGATTGCTTTCAGCTTCACATATCATATAGAGATAGAATTTCAAACATAATGGAAAAGCAACCCAAACCACCCTTAACAAGTGTAATCCTCCACTTCTTAATGGCATGCACTGAATGAAAAGAAGATGAATAAAAAAAAAAATTATGCGGCCACTTGTACAAGAGCACATATGTTACAAGAACAACCAACAATAAAAGAACAAGTGGGTATACATTATTGTGAAATTTAATTTGGACAACACGCTCTATAAATAGTGTGTTCTCATGGAATGAATTGTTGTGTCCAAAAATCTTCAACCTAAAACTTACTATGATGGGGAAAAAAGCAAGTGTGTTCCTTGTGAGTTTATTGCTTTTGATAGGTTTGTCAAAACAAGATGCTTTTGACTATTTTCAAGTGGTGTATGAATGGCAGCCAGCCATATGCAACCTTGGAAAGAGCTGCAAAATACAACCGGAGAACGAGTTTGGTATTCATGGTGTATGGCCTAGTGTATACTCCAAGGGCCAAATTGGACCTTGCTCTGGCCCCTCTTTTGCCCCTCTCAAAGTAATTATTCATCCAAACATTATAAAACTTTCATTGCATATATTTATAAGTGTATTATGTATGCGTATCTATAATTTTTCAATTTAAATTTACATTCATTAGTGATGTTTTAAGTGTGTTGGATATATACATACAAAATAGAAAATTTGTTTTAAATTGAATTAATATATTTATAAATTAGAAAAAAAATATTTTCATACACTTTGATAGACTCAAGTAGACATCTATCCTTTCAATAATAGACACTAATTAGATGTCTATTTAAGTCTATTGAGATTTATCACTAATAAAAATGTAAAATTTTGTTATATTTGTAAATAAGTTTCGCTCACATCTTAAAAAAAAAAGAATTTATGCTTAAAAAATAACCAAAAAATCACCAAGACTAACAATAATTAAGCTCTAATAATAACAATAATAATAAGCTTTATCACAATATTAATCTATAGAGGAAATTACCTTCTTTTTTTAGTTGCTAAAGTCATAATTTGTAAGTGTTCAATAAGTATTTTTTTTCCCTGAGTTTTGAAATCTAGTATAAGTTGGTCCTTAAATTGTATCTTTTTTAGTCTGATCTGAACCTTTAGAAATAGATTTAAAATGTTAAACTCCTTATTTTAAATAATCGTGATACTTTAAATTAAAAAATAATAATTCAAAATTATCACTTCTCAGTTCTCTAAAACTATTGTTTTTAGAAATAATTTCTTCAAACCACCTTTTAAACCCTATTATTATTATTATTAAGTTATGAGATCTTTGTACCACTAACCTGATTTTTAGAGTAGGTGGGTTATAATAATTAGTGGATTATAATATTTTGTGTTTAAAATGTAAAATATTTTAATTTGAATTATAAAGTATATAGTGTGTGTTTAAGGTGTAGTCTATTTTAGTCGGAATAGAAAATAATAAACATGGTAACAAAAAGAAAAATATAATAGACACTACACAACAAAAAAGAATTTGGAATTATAATAATGTAGTTAATTTTATAACTTATAATATAGTTGGAACACGAACAACAACTAATTATTATAATTGAAACTCAAACTGAAGTGAACTCTAATAAGTCTACTCTTCTCGATGTATCAACTTTAATCAGGGCCCAAACATCTTTGAGAGACTAAAAATTAATATATTTTTTTAAAAAAATCAGATACCTAATAAACTTATTTTTATAAATTTGAAAACTAAAAAGTTACCTTTTAAAAATTAAACTGAAAAAGTATAAAAACCAATTTTTCCCTTGATAAAAATCCCTCCTAACATAAGATTTCCAAATTTACCCTTGGTTGGGTTATTAGATCCTCTCATTATATGACCGGATGAGCCAAAGCTGGAAAGATTTGGAGAACGGGATCCCGATGGATGGGTGGGCGAGTAAGTGGGCAATCCACGGAACTTGCTCGGCGGCTGTGTTTGATCAGTTCAAGTATTTCTGCTTGGGTCTGGATACCTACGGTCGCCATGCCATGTTGTCATTTCTAGACCGTGGAGGATTGGTTCCCAGCTCTAGCAAGAATCTAGCCAAGGCTAGCTTTATCAAAGCCATCGCAAACTCGACCTCGAAGAAGGGTGGCGTCATCTGCGCAGTTGATCAACATGGTCGAATACAACTTCAAAAGGCGGTTTTATGTTATGTCAAAGATGGTGATACTCTCATTGACTGCCCAGATAACGTTAGCAGTTCCTGTCCTGATAGCTTCTTGTGGCTTGCCTTGGGTGATTGAGATATATGTAATGAGAGTTTACAAAAACGTTATGAGTTAAGGTAATATATGTAATTAATCTCTAGCTAATGAATAAACTATTCAGTAGGGAAATGGGGCAGAAGGGGAAGCCATGTGTTTATTTCCATGATGGTTGTTATAATCTAATTGCATATGAATGTTTGAGTTTTCAAACTCAACAATGTTTATTTTTTACTGTTTATTTTCTTTCTGTCATGACAGCTTCTTTTAATAATCAACTATGAAGCAGGGATTAAATATAAAAGTAGGAATGATTTGAAAAATGTTTGTGAAAAACGAGTTGTTTGGAAAATATTTGTAGAGCTGATTTTGTCTTAGCTTATTAGATTCAGTCCATTGTGGTTATAATTAAATAGATGTGATCTTGGTTTTCCTTCTTTTTTAATTTATTAAGCAACCCAAACATCAACCACATTCAAATCTTGATGACTTCCGTCTTCAAATATTTACCCTAAGAGGATAAAAATAAATACATAAATAAACAATCATCACTAAATCTCTCAATAAACTCATCAACATTCATTTTGAGTAAATCTTAGTTGCTAACAGGCTGTTTGCTATTTTTTGCCCCGCCACGTGAGGTTCTTTTATTGGTTCATTTTTTTTATATTTTTAATAAAAATATCATTAAACCCCATTAAGTATAGATTTATTTATGAAAAATTGAATTAATTCTTTTTTTTCATATTGCAAATATGGCAAATATGACAAGTAATATATATATATTTTTTTTTTGCATATTGCGAATATGAAAAATATGATAAGTAATTATTGATATCAAACAACTATCAAAGGGTTAGCAACTTGTAAATTTGCTACTTTTACAATTTAGAAAGTGTAGTGACATGAGTTTTATTATCATAAATTTTATTTTTCCTATTTTTATAAGTGCCCCTTTTACTTATTTTCCCTTTTTTTTTTTCAAAGAACTAAGTTCTTAATATTTTTCTTTTCTATCTTTGTCTTTAAAAATGTTTTTCAGATTTTATTTATCACTATTGTCTTTATTTATTTATTTCCTTACTTTTATACATTATACATTTCTTTTTTATTATTATTATTTTCTTTTATTTTTGTTCTTCTTTTTATTCTTTCTTTCATTTTTTAATTAACTCAATCATCAGTTTAATTTATTTTTATGTTTTTTAAAAAATATAACAAACTGGTAAAATATTTACATTGTTATAGAACGATTTTGAAAACGAAAAAAGCCCATGGACCCACAATAGAAAATACAAAAAATGTCGTAGTCCACATGAGATTAATCGGATACCCGTGCACTTGTAATTCTTCTTCTAAACGATCATGATACATGATCGTGTAGGAAATGATATACGTGTATGTAATATCAACACCCACCACACGCCCACGTGTAATTTTTTTTCTAAACGATCATGATATGAAATCGTGTAAAAAATGATACCAAGATTTAAACAATCGTGTACCAAATCCAAACGATCTTGATTCACAATCGTGTATCAAGATCATATATATTTAGTAATAGATTGTGTATCGATATTGTTTAGATCTTGGTACACGATTGTTTAGATCTAGAAGAAGAAATATATGAAAGATGACTGTTGAATAAGAAATTTTGAAACCAATCGCAAATTGTCACATCATTTATTCAATTAATGATGAAAAGTGCAAATAATTGAATTTGAGACTAATTAAAATTAACATGTGTCCCAAATTAAAAATTGAAAACATAAATTGGTCAATTCTGATAATGTCACATGTTCTCATCCTAGTCGTTGGATCAAGTTAATTATTTTCATTCAATTAAATATTATTTACTATGACTAAGTTCAATTAAGCCTAAAAATAAGCTTAATTGAGCCCAAAGGCTAAATATAACCCAAATCCATGTGGTTGAGCCCATGGGTCTGGTCCATAGACCAACCAGGCTCAAGCCCATAAAACACACTAGAGAAATTTATAAATAAAGGATTCTCCTCATTTGTAGAGGTTGGAAATTTTAGACTCTAGAAGGTTCAGAGAGAATTATCCTAAGAGCTAGAAGACTCTCTAACTCCTGAAGTCGACCATCCTCGAAGATTGAAGCTCCTATGAAGATACAAGCTTTCTTCTAAAGCTCCAACTTCAAGAACATCACGTGCTCCACTTCCTCCAAATCAATCGTAAACATCCAGTCAAGAGAGAATTGGATGATCAAATTATATAGATCAAATTATATAGATCAAACCACATCGCATCAAATCAACAAAAATACAACACCAACTCCAGTTCAACTCCACAAATCAAATTTCTCCGAAAATCTCGTGCGAACAAATTGGCACGCCTAGTGGGACCACTCAACCTCTCATCTCTCTCTCATCATTTAGATCTACAAGTAACTCAATGGCATCAAAGAAAGCTGCATCCAAATCTTCAGTTGCAAGCCACACCTACACGGGACTTGTCACCCGTAGTCGTTCTAAGGGGATCGTCCAAGAGCAAGATCAAGGTTCCGCCATCGCACAGAGCATCCTGAAGCAATTGATGGAATCTCCTAAAGCTGAAATTGTCATCAAGGAAAATCCTCTATATAATGATTCTAATTCTGCTTCTAGCGGGTCAAAGAAAGAAGCACACCATGATGTGATGTCTGTCATTATGGCTGATGTAACGGTCGAGGCTGCCATGACAGAGATATAGAGGAAAATTAATCTTCTGATAAAAGTTGATGAACGAGACCACGAAATTGCAGCTTTAAAAAAGCAGATGCAGACTCGTGAAACTGCTAAATCGAGTCAAACTCCTGTTGTTAAAGCTAGTGACAAAGGGAAGAATGTGGTACAAGAAAATCAACCACAATAACAATCAACTTCTGTAGCTTCTCTCTCAGTTCAACAATTACAAGATATGATCACAAACTCCATCAGAGCTCAGTATGGAGGTCCGTCTCAGACTTCTTTCATGTACTCTAAGTCGTACACCAAAAGAATTGATAACTTGAGAATGTGGCTTGGGTACCAGCCTCCAAAATTCTAGCATTTTGATAGAAAGGGCAATTCGAAACAGCACGTTGCTCACTTCGTCAAAACATGCGAGAATGTAGGATCAAGAGGAGATCAACTAGTCAGACAGTTTGTTCGAAGCTTGAAAGGAATTGCTTTTGAATGGTATACTAATCTGGAGCCAGAAAGCATTGACAGTTGGGAACAATTGGAAAAGGAGTTCCCCAACCTCTTCTACAGCACCAGGCGCACTATAAGCATGATGGAGCTTACAAACACGAAACAAAGAAGGGAGAACCAATCATTGACTACCTCAATCGATGGAGAGCTCTAAGTCTTGACTGTAAAGATCGGCTCACCAAACTGTCGGCTAAAGAAATGTGCACACAAGGCATGCACTGGGGACTCCTCTACATTTTGTAGGGAATAAAGCCCCACACATTTGAAGAACTGGCAACTTGGGCTCATGATATGGAGTTGAGCATCACCAGTAGAGAAACTAAAGATTTTCCTGTTCCTGAAGTAAAGAAAGACAAGAAAGGGATGAAGGGTGCTGAAAAGATAGTGAAGAGCACCTTGAAAGAATCTATGGTTGTAAACACGATCCCGCTGAAGTTCTCCAAAGGAAAGGAAGTGAGAACTGAGAAGAAGGATTTTAAAAGAAAGGCAGGAACAAGTTTACCCATTTCCTGATTCAGATATTGCAGACATGCTAGAGCAACTACTGGAGAAGCAGTTGATCCAGATGCCAGAATTTAAGCGACCTGAGCAAGTAGGAAAGGTAGATGATCCCAATTACTGCAAGTATCATCGGATCATCAGTCATCCAGTAGAGAAATGTTTGGTGCTGAATGAGCTAATTCTAAGGTAGGCTGGTGAGAAAAAGATCGAGCTAGATTTGGAGGAAGTAGCTCAAACAAACCATGCTACAGTGACGATAATGTCAGAAGCACCTTCGTCGAGATTGATATTTTAGCAAAGGGAAAGTTTGGTCCAATTCGGGACATTTGAGCCTATAATTGTCCAATTCGATCAGGAAGTATCATATGAGAATCCTCAAGGAGGGAAAAGATCGATCGAAGAAGACAATGAAGGGTGGATAGTTGTGACCCACCGAAAGAAAAGACACCCGATTCTGACCCAAAGAGAGTCTCGCTCTTACCGAAACTATAGAAGAGGAAATAAGGCTCAGAAGGTTAAGCTCGTACAGGAGGAAGACATAGATTTCTCTCGACCTCAGCTTAGTAACCTTGGCAGACTTCTTTCCAAAAAGCTTCCTTTGTGATCATCAGGATGAAGACTCAGAAGTCGTTGCGTGTCATGCTATCAGCACAACGGAGGAAGAAATAATCCCTTCAAGATCACTAGATGAGGAGGGAGTGTCAAAAGACCTTTCAAGGTTCAATGTAGAGGATCTATTATCACTTCCTCAAGAGACCAAAACCATCCTTATTGATGCATTGTTAAATTCCAGAGCATCAAGTTCAAGTACTCCTACTACGACATATGAGAGTGCTCCTTATTGCATGTCTATAGACTTCTCAGATGCGGATTTGTTGTTGGGATCTAAACTTCATAATAGACCCTTGTATGTTTCTGTATATGTTCGAGAACAGAGAGTCAATCCAATTCTCATCGATAATGAATCAGCTGTCAACATAATGCCAAAGTCGACTATGAGACTATTAGGCATCTTGATGGATGAGCTCTCAAATAGCAAGCTAGTAATTCAAGGTTTTAACCAGAGCAACCAAAGATCAATAGGCATGATACGGTTAGAACTCACAATTGGTGACCTAAAGGCTAGTGCATTATTTCATGTCATAGACTCAAGGACCGCTTACATGTTGTTACTAGGTCGTCCTTGGATTCATGGAAATGGAGTAGTAACTTTAACACTACATCAGTGCTTCAAATTTTATCAAGACGTTGAAAAGAAGGTTGAAGCTGACTCTAATCTGTTCGTCTCACTTCGCAGATGCAAAGTTTTATTCAAAGAATGATAATATCTTAGAAGCTTTACCTGCAAAAACTCCACTTATAAAAGGAGAAGATATAATTCACAGCTGAAATCACTTGCAAGCACAAAACCACATGAAAGTGTGGGAACCTTTAACTCTAGAAAGGGTGAAGCATACACTAGCAACACAAAGAGTATGATCTTAAAGGATGAAAAGGCTGCAAACCCACCAGTTTGAGGGTTGGTGACATCGAAGTCTTAAAAGAAAGCTTCACTACACCACTAACTAAGATAGCAAAGTAGGAGATAAAGATAGACCTGACGAAAGCAAACTTGCCCCAAAGGCGAACAAAAGATGAATTTGACCCCAAGGCTTACAAATTGATGGCAAAAGCAGGTTATGACTTCACAGCTCACACCGAGTTCAAAAGCTTGAAAATTCATGATCGGCCTGAGCTCTCCTCAACTCAAAATAAGCTTTTACAGGAAGCACATGCTATACCCGTGTCGAGAAAAGGACTCGGATTGCTTATAATTCGATGGCCCAACGTTGATTCTGAATTCTCATTTGGAAGCTTGTTGTGAATTTAGGATTCCAGAAACCAAGATGTTAAAGATGAATTTGGGTTTACGAACCGTTCCTTAGACCATTTAGGCAAAAAAATAAATTGTCCTTGGGTATTTGAGAGTTCGTAGTATTCTCGAATGCCCTACACTCTAAAGATTGATTTTCGTCCCTTAGGATAATTAAACACCTTTTGGTTGAATCATAATACTCAGTGAAGTGCACCATGGTGAAAAGCAGAGTTCCTGCACAAAAAATGGTTTTTAATAATTAAAAAAAAAAAAGAAGAAGAAGAAGAAAAAAGAACAAAGAAGAAGATGAAAGAAGAAGAAAAAAAGAAAGAAAAAAAGAAAGAAAAAAAAAAAGAAAAAAAATGCAAAAAAAATGCAAAAAAAATGCAAAAAAAAAAAGAAAGTTGAAAAGAAAAAAAAAAGAAGTAAAAAAAAAGACAGAGAGAAAAGAAGAAAAACTAAAAAGTTCAATCGTTGTAGGCGAACCAGAACAAAGTGCTAGAAGATCAATCCCTGACGACGAAAAAGTCCGATCGCTCCTACTAGGAAGGTGGATCTGACAGCAAAAGTCAGATCATCCTCTAAAAGAAGTTGGATCGCTGACGGCGAAGAAGCCCAATCGCTCCTATTAGAGAGGTGGATCTGACGGCAAAAGCCCGATTGTCCCCTAGAAGAAGTTGGATCGCTGACAGCAAAGAAGCCCGATCGCTTCTATTAGGGAGATGGATTTGATGGCAAAACCCCAACATTCACTAGAAGAAGTTGGATCGCTGAAGGCGAAGAAGCTCGATCGCTACTATTAGGGAGGTAGATCTGAAGGCAAAAGTCTGATCGTCCCTTAGAAGAAGTTAGATCGCTGATGGCGAAAAAGCCCGATTCCTTCTACTAGTAATGTGGATCTGACGGAAAAAGCCCGATCGTCCTCTAGAAGAAGTTTGATCGCTGATGGCAAAGAAGCTCGATCGCTTCTACTATGAAGGTGGATCTGACGGCAAAAGCTCGATCGTCCCCAAAAAAAAGTTGGATTGCTGATAGAAAAGAAGCCCAATCGCTCCTACTAGGGAGGTGGATCTGACGGCAAAAGGTCGATTGTCCCCTAAAAGAACTTGGATTGCTAACAGTGAAGAAGTTTGATCGTTGACCACGAAGAAGCCTGATCGCTCCTACTAAGGAAGTGGATCCGACGGCAAAAGCCTGATAGTCCCCTAGAAGAAGTTGGATCGCTGACAACGAATAAATCTGATAGCTTCTACGAGGGAGGTGGATCTAACGGAAAAAGTCCGATCGTCCCCTAGAAGAAGTTGGATTATTGACGGCGAAGAAGCCCGATCGCTTCTACTGGGGAGGTGGATCTGACAGCAAAAGCCAGATCGTCCTCTAGAAGAAGTTGGATCGCTAACGGTAAAGAAGTCCAATCGCTAACGGGGAACAAGCTCGATTGCTTCTATTAAGGACGTGGATCTAACGGCAAAAGTTTGATCCCCCTAGAAGAAGTTGGATCGCTGACGGCAAAGAAGCCCGATCACTCCTACTAAGGAGGTGGATCTAATGGTAAAAGCTTGATCGTAACCTAGAAGAAATTGGATCATTGACGTTGAAGAAGCTCGATCGCTTCTACTAGGGAGATGGATTTGACGGCAAAACCCCAATGTTCACTAGAACAAGTTGGATCGCTGACGGCGAAGAAGCTCGATCGCTCCTATTAGGGAGGTGGATTTGACGACAAAAGTCTGATCGTCCCCTAGAAGAAGTTAGATCGCTGACAGCGAAAAAGCCCGATTGTCCACGAGAAGAAGTTAGATCGCTGATGGCAAAGAAGCCCGATCGCTTCTACTAGGAAGGTGGATCTGACGGCAAAAGCTCGATCGTCCCCTAGAAGAAGTTGGATCGCTGACAGCAAAGAAGCCCGATCGCTCCTACTAGAGAGGTCGATCTGAAGGCAAAAGGTCGATTGTCCCCTAGAAGAAGTTGGAGTGCTGACGGTGAAGAATTCTGATCGTTGACGATAAACAAGCCCGATCGCTCCTACTAGGGAAGTGGATCTGACGGCAAAAGCGTGATAGTCTCCTAGAAGAAGTTGGATCGCTGACAACGAATAAGTCTGATCGCTTCTACAAGGGAGGTGGATCTGACGGTAAAAGCCCGATCGTCCCCTAGAAGAAGTTGGATCGTTGACAGCGAAGAAGCCCGATCGCTTCTACTGGGGAGGTGGATCTGACGGCAAAAGCCAGATCATCCTCTAGAAGTAGTTGGATCGCTGACGGTAAATAAGTCCAATCACTAACGGGGAAGAAGCCCGATTGCTTCTACTAAGGATGTGGATCTGACGGCAAAAGTTTGATCCCCCTAGAAGAAGTTGGATCGCTGACGACAATGAAGCCCGATCGCTCCTACTAGGGAGGTGGATCTGATGGCAAAAGATCGATCGTCCCCAGAAGAAGTTGGATCGCTGACGGTGAAGAAGTCCAAGTGCTGATGGGGAAGAAGCCCGATCTCTTCTACTAAGGAGGTGGATCTGACGGCAAAAACTTAATCGTACCCTAGGAGAAGTTAGATCGTTGACAGCGAAGAAGCCCGATCACTCCTACTAGGAAGGTGGCTCTGACAGTAAAAACACGATCGTCCCTTAGAAGAAGTTGGATCGTTGACGGTAAAGAAGTCCAATCGCTGTTGGGGAAGAAGCCCAATCTCTTCTACTAAGGAGGTGGATCTGACGGCAAAAACTTAATCGTACCCTAGGAGAAGTTAGATCGCTGAAGGCGAAGAAGCCCAATCACTCCTACTAGGAAGGTGGATCTGACGGTGAAGAAGTTCGATCGCATACGACGAAGAAGCCCCATCGCTTCTACTAGGGAGGTGGATCTGAGGGCGAAAGCTCGATCGTCGCCTAGAATAAGTTGGATCGTTGACGGTGAAGAAGTCCAATCACTGATGGGGAAGAAGCCCGATCTCTTCTACTAAGGAGGTGGATCTAACGGCAAAAACTTAATTGTACCCTAGGATAAGTTAGATCGCTGACGGCGAAGAAGCCCGATAGCTCCTACTAGGAAGGTGGATCTGACGGTAAAAGCACGATCGTCCCCTAGAAGAAGTTAGATTGCTGACGGTAAAGAAGTCCAATCGCTGACGGGAAAGAAGCCCTATTGCTTCTACTAGGGACTTGGATCTAACGGCAAAAGCTTGATCGTCCCCTAGAAGAAGTTGGATTGTTGACGACAATGAAGCCCGATCGCTCCTACTAGAGAGGTCGATCTGATGGCAAAAGCTCGATCGTCTCCTAGAAAAAGTTGGATTGCTGACGGTGAAGAAGTCTGATCATTGACGAGGAAGAAGCCTGATCGCTCCTACTAGAGAGGTAGATCTGAGGGCAAAAGCCTGATAGTCCCCTAGAAGAAGTTGGATCGCTGACAATGAATAAGTCTGATCGCTTCTAAGAGGGAGGTGGATCTGACGGTAAAAGCCCGATCGTCCTCTAGATGAAGTTGGATCATTGACGACGAAGAAGCTCGATCGCTTCTACTGGGGAGGTGGATCTGACGGCAAAAGTCAGATCGTCCCCTAGAAGAAGTTGGATCGTTGACGGTAAAGAAGTCCAATCGCTGACGGTAAAGAAGTCTAATAGCTGACGGGGAAGAAGCCTGATTGCTTCTACTAAAGACGTGGATCTAACGGCAAAATTCTGATCGTCCCCTAGAAGAAGTTGGATTGTTGACGACAACGAAGCCAGATCGCTCCTACTAGGAAGGAGGATCTGACGGCAAAAGGTCGATCGTCCCCTAAAAGAAGTTGGATCGTTGACGGTGAAGAAGTTCAATCTCTTCTACTAGGGAGGTGGATCTCACGGAAAAAGCTCGATCGTCCCCTAGAAGAAGTTGGATCGCTGACGGTGAAGAAGTCCAATCGCTGACGGGGAAGAAGCCCGATCGCTTCTACTAAGGAGGTGGATCTGACGGCAAAAACCTGATCGTACCCTAGAAGAAGTTATATCGCTGACAGCGAAGAAGCTCGATCGCTCCTACTAGGAAGGTGGATCTAACGGTAAAAGCACGATCGTCCCCTAGATGAAGTTGGATTGCTGATGGCGAAGAAGCCCGATCGCTGACGACGAAGAAGTTCGATCGCTCCTATTAGGGAGGTGGATCTGATGGCAAAAGCCTAATCATCCCCTATAAGAAGTTGGATCAATGACGATGTAGAAGTCCGATCACTCCTACTGGAGAGGTGGATCTGAGGCAAAAGCCCGATCGTCCTCTAGAAGAAGTTGGATTGCTGACGGCGAAGAAGTCCGATCGCAGGCAACGAAGAAGTCCGATGGCTCCTACCAGGGAGGTGGATCTGACGCCAAAAGCTCAATCGTCACCTAGAAGAAGTTAAATCGCTGACGGCAAAGAAGCCCGATCGCTGATGACGAAGAAGTCCGATCGCTCCTACCAAGCAGGTGGATCTGACTGCAAAAGGTCGATCGTCCCCTACAAGAAGGTGGATCGCTGACGGCAAAGAAGCCCGATAGCTCCTACTATGGAGGTAGATTTGACGGCAAAAGCCCGATCGTCCCCTAATATAAGTTGGATCGCTGACGGCAAAATCATCCTTGCAAATGATTGCAATAAAAAAAAAAGAACAAAAACAAAAACAAAACAAAACGAAAAAAAAATAGGAAAAGAGAAAGGGAGAAGAAAAGTTTTCCATACCTTTCTGTTGTTGGATGAGGAATAAATGATGAAGGCGTGGGTCTATTTATAAAGCCAACAAATCCAATTCCTTAAAGGATTAGAAATGATATTTAATCATTTTTTTAAAACAAACCCAATTCCTAAAAGGAATAGGAATAATTTTTTTTTTTTTAAGAAAAGATAATCCAATTATCTTATCTTATTTTAAATTATTTCATTTTTGAGATAAATCTCAAATTTAATTTTTTTAGATATTTAAAATATTTAAATATTTCCACATTTTCAAAAAAAAAAAAAACTATTCTCAATTTTAAAATTAAAATTTGGGTTCAAAATTCAAGTCAAATTAATTTGCAATGAATCTCGACAAAGATAAATATGATGAGGGTTTCAAGCTCAAGAACAATATACTAGAGAAATTCTAGAGAAGTTCAATATGATCAATTCTAAGCATGACAACTTCGATTGAAACTGGGACCAAACTATCCAAATATGAAGAAAGAGATGTCAATCCTTCATATTTCAAAAGTTTGGTTGGGAGTTTGAGATATTTGACTTGCATACAACCAAATATTTTTTTGAGCATTGGATTTGGTGAGTCGATTTATGGAATCTCCTACAACTACTCATTTGAAAAATGGCAAAGAGAATTCTTCGTTACCTCAAAGGTATTCATCATCTAAAGAATTCAAACTTGAAGGCTATTGTGATAGTGAATGGGTTAGAGATACTAATGATCGAAAGAGCACTGGTGGATTTATTTTCTTCCTTGGTAATTCTGCATTTACTTGGAGTTCTAAGAAGCAACCTATTGTGAAATTATTCACTTGTGAGGTAGAATACGTTGCTGCGGCTTCTTGTGTTTGTGATCCATGCGTAGACAATAAGTCAACAATTGCTCTGACAAAGAATCTTGTGTTCTTTGATCGTAGCAAACACGTTGATACAAGATTTCATTTCATCAGAGATTGCATTTCAAGGAAGGAGGTTCAAGTTGAATATGTGAAGACCGAAAATCAAATTGCAGATATTCTCATGAAGCCACTCAAAGTTAATGTGTTTAACAAGTTAAGAACTTTGCTTAGAGTTTTTCAAAAAAAATGTTTAAGGAAGGATGTTGAAAATTAAACATGTTTTAAATAAATAAGTTATATGTTAATTAATTTATGAGAGTTAGAAAAGGATGTAAATTAAAATGTTAGAGTTAATTTAGCAAGAGTTTCACATTAATTAAATATAGGATTTAAATTGTTGGGTTTAATTGTGATATGAGTTATCCTCATGACAATCCTATAAATAGGATTGAAATGTTGTAATCTAAATCATCCAAGTGTGAAGTAAAATACACATAAAAGAATTAAAGTCTTCCAATAAAGTTTATTTTATTTCCTCTCAAATATTCTATTAGGTGATTATTTATTTGGGGTGTTTCACACACGTCCATCAACCTTAGTATCTTCCTCTGTCTAATGAAATTACTTGCACAATAATATTAATCTCAAAATCATATAGGTATAGAGTACATTACGAAGAGATTTAAATCAACATAGTTTATTTCGTAATTAAATTAATGCTCTTCCAATAATCATTTGTGTATTTCCACCCAAGTAAATTAAATAAACCTAAGGCTCAACAATAATTTTTCCAGTTGCATGGCCCTCAATACTCTTAGCCCAAGCCTTTTCTGCTTCACTCAAAGGATACTTTGAATCAATCACAGTCTTCAGCTTCCCTTCTTTCATTAACTTAACCAAATACTCCAAATCTTTCCCTTTAGGATTAAGTAGCAAAGGCACCAACTTTTTCTTTGAGAAAATCACCTTCTGAAGACCATAACTCAACAATGTCCCAAATCCAGGAGTAATATCTATCACTTTCCCACTAGGACTCAAATTAGGCTCGAACCTTGACCATGGTATCCCGGTTGCACAATGTACTACAATGTCGTATTTACGCTGCGACGGGCTGCTTAAACTAGCACCGTCTGGGGTTGTGTAGTCAAGAACCTCATCTGCCCCTAAGCCTTTGACGAGTTTGATGTTTCGAGCCCCGCAAGTGGCTGTTACATGTGCATTTCGGAGCTTTGCAAGTTGAACGGCGTAGTGTCCTACCCCCCCTGAGGCTGCGGTGACCAGAATGTTTGGTTGTCGGCCAGAGACTTCGTCAAGATGTGTGAGAGCTTGGTGAGCGGTTAGACCAGCGACGGGTAAGCCTGCTGCTTCAGAAGCTGAGATTTCTGGTGGTCTGTGAGCTGTTATGCTATCTTTTACAATTGAAAACTCGGCCAACCCACCTCCATTCTGTAGTTGATAAATCTTATTTTAGTCACTAAACTTTCTTTCCTTACTCTCTCTCCTAATGTTAAAAAGATAATTTATAGAACTCACAAAGGGGTTAATCATAGCCAACACTTTATCACCAGCTTTGAATTTGTTTACTCCCACTCCTACAGCTACTACCTCTCCAGCCACATCAGTACCTAAAATTCAGAAAAGAAAAATGTAAAAATACCACCAAAATATTAGTACTAGTCGCTAATTATGAAGTTCTTTATAAGTAACTTTTAAAATAAAATGTTTCCCGTCAATTCAAACGCAACTCAGCAGTTAAATAAAAGTAGGTGTTTGACGGACCATCTGAATTCTGTTTTTCAAATTTTGTTATGACAGAAACAAATAGATAAACAAAAAATAGAGAACAAGAAGAAATCAACACACAAATTTATACAGTTCACACGTTAGTTAAGTTCATAAGTAGAGGGAATATCAGTGTTATTAGTTTAAAGAGAAGCGCCAAAGGATCCTTTTATAAATTACATTCTTATCCACCTGTTTTATTGAAAGCCATTCATCTACTACACTTGCTACTTTTGTTCATTCAAAAACGCAACAAATATAGGGATAAACAAGATTTGAAGACACGGTAAAATTTAGATTCAAATCCTCAGAAACCGTGTAGAAGTGATAAAAGATTTTGTTATATTTGCAATATTCTAAGAAGTTTTTTATACATTTCAAGTGTTAGCCCTGAAATATTACTCATAGTTGCCTTTACTAGTATTCATTCATGACCATATCAAATGTGGATGGTTGGATGTCTATTGAATCTTTAAAAAAAAGAAAGAAAGAAATAGGAAGAAGATGGGTTAATTAATTAATTGTGTTAGGGTTACCAGGAATAAAAGGGAATTTTGAGGGAAGAAGTGGTCTTAACATCCCTTTCTGGACTTTCCAATCAAAAGGATTTATACTGGCTGCCTCTACTGTTACAACTAATTCATTCTTCTTTGGACTTGGAACTCCAACTTCCCTATGCTACACAACACACACAAACATCACATAAGCTTTCAATCCCTATTTAGTAAATTATGTGACAGACAGAGTCCAAATCCACAGGATTTGAAGGATACAGAGAGAAGCGAAATAGAAAATGTGAAAGTGAAAATTAAAAACCTTTAAAGCAGCAGCTCCACCGCCATAAGCATCATATTGAACTGCATGCATGAAGTAGTCAGCCATCAGTGGAGTTTCGAGCTTCAAAGAGAATAGAATTATGAATTATGAAAGAAAGAAATAGTAATACAGAAATTGTATAAATTGTGAGGTCGTGGGCTTTCATTTGCCAACGTTTCACACATCGTGGAGGATTCTGCACCCCAAGTGCAATCAAGATTTTTTCTAGTTTGTGACAACTTATGGGTGGAGGTCACTCACTGTATATTCAGCCTAAAGTTTAAAAATAAAGACATAGTATTTTAAAAACTTAGTTTACAATTACTAACAAAAATTTTAAATATTTATAAATATAGCAAAATATTACAATTTATCTATAATAGGTCATGATAAACTAATATGAACTACTATCTATTTAACAATATAATTGATACAGATAGTTACTTCCATTGTATATAACCTATAATATTTTGTAAATAATTTTTTTATTTATTTTTACTTATTTGAAAGTAGCACATAAATATATATACAATATTTTTGTTGCCACACATTTTTTTCCAGCTCTCTTCTCTTTGTCCAAAAATAAAAGGCATGAAGCCAACAAGTATTGCTCTACTCTTATAACACTTATTGACTTACTCACTCTGAACATAAAAGAAATTGAAAAGATATGCATAATATTTATAAGAGCATACTTAAAAGCAACTTTATAACACTATAAATTCTTATAACCAAAAACCAACAACACAAAACAAACATACATCACAACCCTTCCTCCACCAAACACATCAACAAAATGCATGATCAAGACATACAAAATGCGAGATGACAGGTGTAGCTCAGACTTGAAAATCATGATCTCTACTAGGAAAGAGGAAAACATTTCAAAAAATAAGCTAAAGGCCTAGTAAGTGACTATTAGGGACGAGGGAAGTGCCCTTATATAGATAAACAAATCTCTCGCCGAGATATCATTTATCCATACAGGTTAATACACGTATCGTCAATAAATTTACATTGGAGAAAGATAAAGTGAGTGGCCTACAGGACAGGACCCCTGACTGGCATCTTATCTCTTCAGAATCTTTCTTTTTGTAAAGTAAAGATTATGATAAGATTTGGGTGGGACAGGACCCCCACTTATCCTTATCTTTTCGTAAGGGTTACAAAACGACAAAAACAAAAAGTAAAGTAAACATAATAATTACAAACTGACAAAAACTTAAAATAAAGCTGATAAGCTAATAAGATATGTCTGTAGCTGTCCTCGAGTCTTCTTTGGTAACTTCTTCTCTCATGGTGGTGATGTCACCCGATTTTGTCTGAATGGCGATGATTGAACTTACCATGCGATTATTGTTGATACATTAAGAAAAGAATGCATCCAGGGACTTACTCTCGGCTACCCCGCCATTCACTACCCAAGCATCCTCATCTCACTGGATCGGTCGGTCGCGGTAAGCATTCCTAACCGGAATCAATCTCTGCTGAAAAGCATTGGCCTGCAGTTGGTCATTCCACTTCAGTCACCTACCATCTGCATCACCTCCCCTTCAATTGGAGATCACAAAAGCGACGATTACATGTTGCAGACTTTCTATACTGGACTTTATATACATGACACAATTAATTAATTTTTTTTTTTTAATAAAACCTAAAACTAAAAACTAAATCTAAAATTAAAATTAAAATTAAGACTAAAACTAAAACCTATTGTTCATCCTAGTTGGGAATCCAAATAGGGATCTAATATATCGTAACCTGAATACGGATCGTATTCAAGTTCGATATCATTGACAGATGAATTTGAAGAGATGTCGTCATCTTCTTCAATTTTATCTTGTTTGTCGTCATTCGAGATGGTGTGGATGACTGTTTCCATGACCGTTCGAAGATCTTCTTCTGATCTTGCACCAGCAAGAGAGGTCATTATTGAATTCTTTGAGATAAGAAATTGGTCTTCTTCTTCTCGGGAAAGATGAGTGTTGGTTTTGAACCAATTCGCTATTTGATCCTTGTTGAGATGGGAATGGTCATATTTATCCCACCACTTGACGCGCAAGATTTTTCCTACGATCTTGAACTTGGCTCTAGTTGAAAGCTGATGACTCCAGTAGAAGATCCAGGGCACCTGAAAGTAAAGCGAGAATCTATACGTCGGAGAGAGAGCGGGCGAATAGATTCTATTTGAAAACTGATGATAAGCTTGTTGAACTTGTACCGAGAAAATTTCCGGAGTAAGTCCAAAATAACTCCACCATCTTTGGAACCAGTTTGGAAAATTACATTTGTAGGATTTCTTACAGAATGCAATAAACCAAGAATGGTTATTGGAATCGTACCAGAATACTTTATACCATGCTTCCATGTAGTCACGGTATGTGTATGCCAGCAGATTGAACGGCTTGGAAAACTTTCGGGTTGTTTAGCTTTGAATAGACAATTTTTTCCGGGTTGTTTCGATCCGGAATATGGGTGATCTCAGCAGAAGTCGTATCTACCAAGATAAACTCATAAATTTTTCTTGTCTTCTTGATCTTCAGGCAAGAAATTGAACCCTTTAGGATAGACTTGGGAACTAATTTCTTGGAAAGAAGGTCCGTCAAATACTTTATACCATTCATGATCTTTTGAAACTCAGAAGGAGCATTCTTAAGACCAAATGGCATTACATTCCATTCGTATTGTCCGAAAGAAACGTTGAAGGCAGTCTTGTACCTGTCCTTTGGGTTGATTTGAATCTTCCAGAAACCAGACTTCATATCAAACTTTGAAAAGACCTTTGCATTGGCGATCCGCTTAAGCAAGTCTTGTCAATTAGGAATCGGATACCTAATCCACTTGAGAACCTTGTTTAGAGGCTTGTAATTGATGACTAGATGAGGAACACCCCTTTCCTTTTCTGCCTGATTGTTGACGTAGAAGACCGCACAAGACCATGGGCTCTTTGATGGGCTTATCAAACCTTTCTTTTGGAGATCTGATATCCCTTTGAAACAGGTATTAACTAAGTCCTTGCTCATTTAAATGGGCCTGGCCTTTGTAGGAATTTGGGCCTCTTTGAAGTTGTCCACATAGGGTAGGTCTACCATATGTTTCTTCCTGGCCCAGAAGGCATTGGGTAGACTTGAACAAATCTCGGATCCTATCCTCCTTTGGATAGACTGGATTTTTAATTGAACCGAAGGCTTCTTGATTTCTTCTGATCTTTCTTCCTTTGATGTCATCATGAAGAAATTCAATCTGCTTTTCCTTCCTAGAAATGAGATTGAGGCTTTGAACGATCTCACTCTCAATTATCGAAAGATATCGTTGAATCACTGGTTTGCAAAATTCAAAGATGATCTCCTTGTCGAATTTCTGAGAAGTTATTCCCCATTCACAGTTTCTGATAAGGGGTTAACTTCTCAGAAATTCCACAAGGAAATCATCTTTGAATTTTGCAAACCAGTGATTCAAAGATATCTTTCGACAATTGAGAGCGAGATCATTCAAAGTCTCAATTTTATTTCAAGGAAGGAAAAACAGATTGAATTTCTTCACGACGACATCAAAGGAAGAAAAATCAGCGAGGAAATCAAGATGCCTTCTGTTCAATTAAAAATCCAGTCTATCCAAATTCCTACAAAGGCCAGGCCCATTCAAATGAGCAAAGACTTAGTTAATACCTGTTTCAAAGAGATATCAGATCTCCAAAAGAAAGGTTTGATAAGCTCATCAAAGAGCCCATGGTCTTGAGCGGCCTTCTACTTCAACAATCAGGCAGAAAAGGAAAGAGGTGTTCCTCGTCTAGTCATCAATTACAAGCCTCTAAACAAGGTTCTCAAGTGGATTAGGTATCTGATTCCTAATCGACAAGACTTGCTTAAGCGAATCTCCAATGCAAAGGTCTTTTCAAAGTTTGATATGAAGTCTGGTTTCTGGCAGATTCAAATCAACCCAAAGGACAAGTACAAGACTGCCTTCAACGTTCCTTTCGGACAATACGAATGGAATGTAATGCCATTTGGTCTTAAGAATGCTCCTTCTGAGTTTCAAAAGATCATGAATGACATTTTCAATAAGTATCAAGATTTCACGATCGTCTATATTGATGATGTCTTGATATTCTCGGAAAACATTGATCAACATTTTAAGCATATTAATTTGTTTATCAATATCATCAAAGCAAATGGCCTTGTGGTTTCTGAACCAAAGGTTAAGTTATTCCAAACTAGTATCAGATTTTTAGGATTTGATATCGACCAAGGAATAGTTAAGCCTATCCAAAGATCTCTTAATTTTGTGGATAAGTTTCCAGATGAAATCCAGGATAAGACCCAGCTACAACGCTTTCTTGGATGCGTCAACTACATCGGCGACTTCATCAAATATCTCCGGACAATTTGTCTGCCACTTTATGACAGACTGAAAAAGAATCCCAATCCGTGGATGGCTGAGCACACCGGAGCAGTCCAATCAATCAAGTCCCTAGCAAACCGATGCCTCAGATAAAGGTTACGACGGTTGTCTCAAACAGGGAATTAACGGCAAGGAATCTCTTGTTCATTTCCACTCTGGTGTCTAGAATAGTGCTCAAAGAAACTTTTCCACCGTCAAGAAGGAATTTCTTGCAATAGTCCTTTCTGTTCAGAAGTTCCAAGGAGATTTTATCAACAAGGATTTTCTTGTCAGAACAGATTCCAAGGTCAGTAAATACATCTTTGAAAGAGATGTGAAGAATCTGGTTTCCAAGCAAATCTTTGCATGGTTGCAAGCAATCTTATCTTGCTTTGATTTCACAATCGAGCCTATAAAAGGCGGTGAGAATTGCCTTGCTGATTACCTCTCAAGAGAGCATCTCTCTAAATCCTCTCTCTTGAAGACATTTCCAAACCTCCCAAATGCTTTCCAATTCAGGCCGACCACGGCCACCCGAGAGGCCTCCGCCTCCAAACAACTGCAATCAGCCTAACCCTACTTCCTCCCAAACAGCAAGCTCCTCCAGAGCTAGCTCTTCCAAGGGCAAATGCCCTATAACCCAATAGTCTGCTCCATCACCTATGAGCGCAGACGATTATGCCATGGACCTTGGCTTTCAAACGGTCTCCAGGCGTCGTCAAGGTTCTTCTTCAAGGAATCTTTCCATCGGATCACCCTCCGATCCTTCAATGACTTTGTTACGTCCAACCACGTTAACAAAGACACCTTCAAAACCTTAATCCTATGCCCGGACGGTGAAACCGGAAATCTTCATGCCAAGACCTCCGATCACAGGATATCTTACCAAAACAATTTTGGAAGAAAATGTCATTAAACCAGAATTCGATGGATCTTCTGTCCAAGAAATTAGTTCCCAAGTCTATCCTAAAGGGTTCAATTTCTTCCCTGAAGATATCAAGAAGACAATACAATTTTATGAGTTTATCTTGGTAGATACGGCTTCTGCTGAGATCACCCAAATTCCGGATCGAAACAACCTGGAAAAAATTGTCTATTCAAAGCTAAAAAAATTTAGGGTGCTTACTCCGTCCCACTAGCCACAAGGGATGCTAGTCCCTCAAAAGTTTTCCAAGTCGTTCAATCCGCCGGCATACACATATCGTGACTACATGGACGCATGGTATAAAGTATTCTCGTACGATTCCTATAACCATTCCTGGTTTATTGCATTCTGTAGGAAATCCTACAAATGTAATTTCCCTAACTGGTTCCAAAGATGGTGGAGTTATTTTAGACTTACTCCGGAAATTTTCCCGGTACAAGTTCAACAAGCTTATCACCAGTTTTCAAACAACATCTATTCATTCGCTCTCTCTCCGACGTATAGATTCTCGCTTTACTTTCAGGTGTCCTGGATTTTCTGCTGGAGCCATCAGCTTTCAACCAGAGCAAAGTTCAAGATCTTAGGCAAGAACTTGCACGTCAAATGGTGGGATAAATATGACCATTCCCATCTCAACAAATATCAAATAGCGAATTGGTTTAAGACCAACGCTCATCTTTCCCGAGAAGAAGAAGACCAATTTCTTCTCGCAAAGAATTCAATGGTGACCTCTCTTGCTGGTGCAAAATCAGAAGCAGATCTTCGGACTCTCATGGAAACAGTAATCCACACCATCTCGGACGACGACAAACAAGATAAAATTGAAGAAGATGACGGCATCTCTTCAAATTCATCTGTCAATGATATCGAACTTGACTACGATTCGTATTCAGGTTACGATATATTAGATCCCTATTAGGATTCCCAACCGGGATAAAACAATAGGTTTTAATTTTAGTCTTAATTTTAATTTTAGATTTTAGTTTTATGTAAAAAAAAAAAAGTTTTATTTTAGTGTCATGTAAATAAAGTCCAGTATATCCAGTCTGCAACAGGTAATCTTCGCTTTTGTGATCTCCGATTGAAGGGGAGGTGATGTAGATGGTAGGTGACTGAAGTGGAATAACCAACCGCAAGCCAATGCTTTTCAGCAGAGATTGATTCCAGTTAGAAATGCTTACCGCGACCGACCGATCCAGTGAGATGAGGATGCTTGGGCAGTGAATGGCTGGGTAGCCGAGAGTAAGTCCCTGGATGCATTCTTTTCTTAATGTATCAACAGTAGTCGCATGGTAAGTTCAATCATGGCCATTCAGACAAAACCGGGTGACATCACCACCACGAGAGAAGAAGTTACCAAAGAAGACTCGAGGACAGCTGCAGATATATCTTATTAGCTTATCAGCTTTACTTTAAGTTTTTGTCAGTTTGTAATTATAATGTTTACTTTACTTTTTGTTTTTGTCGTTTTGTAATCATTACGAAAAGATAAGGATAAGTGGGGGTCCTGTCCCACCCAAATCTTATCGTAATCTTTACTTTACAAAAAGAAAGATTCAGAAAATATCATCACATCAGTGGCTATCTCTAACGTTGTGGTAGAATTTGATCAATACCAGCAACAACAATCCCTTGAAACTAAACACGTTATACTAGAATTTAATCGATACTATCAATGGGTCCCTTCTTAAGTGAAATTTTTTCATCACAACAGTGGCAATCTCTCTGTGCATGTACACATAGTAACTATTATTGAAGGGTTTAAACTTTTCTATAGATATCTCAGCTATAGAGTAAGGCAAAACAAGTTTATAAAAGTTAAATATAGTAACTTGCACATATAAATCATAAGTGAGTAAATGACATGTTGGTAGAGAAGTTCATACATAAGCTCATGCTTTCTTCTAAAACATGTTTCGCTTAAATCCTTGCTAAATCTCATATTTAAATACTTTGATTTAAATCTCATGCTTAAATATTTTAGCTAAATCTCATGCCTTTTATAACTCAATGTAAAAAGATAAATCAATTGGTATAAATCATGCTTAATAACTCTAAGCTTACTTTGCTTAAAAAACATGATTTAAATAAGAAATTTAAAACCATTTTGTGATTACTCACGAGTTTAGGCTAGATCTCTTGAGTCTATAAGCTTTTCTCTATATCTTCTTGGCCTGAATAAGAGAATTAAATCTCCATTAATCTTCTTGGTCTTGGAAAAATACCAAATTTAACTTAGAAATCTTTAAAATGTAAAATAATTTCACAATGGCATGACTGGATGCACAATTTGGTTGTGGCATGAGATGCACCCACGTTCACCTTGTGGTAGCTTACAAGAACGCGTGCTAACCTCCCAAGTTGCATTGCACGACTCTCATGGCCCCAAATTCCTTGTCATGTGGCCCCTTGCACATACAAGTCTTGTCACATTGCCCTTTAGCTCTCGTAAGTCTTAACGAGTGACCTCTTAAACGTGCTTGCAAGCCTGGACGCATGGCTTTCTTTTGCAACGAGACTCATCCCCTTGCGAGCAACATTTCATTCCAGCCTTCCTCACGTAATGTATTGATGTCTAGATGAGGACCTTACCACCCAAACCTTGAAGTTGCCCTAGTCAATGAAGACATTCTAGATTCCACTTGAAAAACTCATAACTCAAAATCCAATGATCAAATCGAAAAACTTCCTTCTACAAACATGTTCCTTAATCTCTTAACTAACTTACCTTCAGATTTTAGATCAAAATTTCATGTATACCTCTAGCTAGCCTCTGGTCTTTGAAGGCTGTTTTAGGTTCTTTTAAAATCAAACCAAATTGTGTTTTCTTCAACAATTCATCGTCTTTCTCAATTCTTCTTCTACTAGTAACACTTACTCAGTAAATACACACAATAAACTTTCTTTCAAAACCAAAATCACCGGATTTGCAAGAGTGAAAGTGAAAAAATTTCAGTCTGAAGTTCACTTATAATACTTGTCTACATGAAAAGGTATAATTGACACCTCCTACTTAGCCTAATTCTATGTTTAACCTTATTCATCCACCTGTAAGTAAAACACTAAACTGACTTAGTCCTCTCGCCTCATGTTTTATCAACTCACTTAAACACCTAGCAATGAAACTCCAAAATTCTTAGATCTTTGAAACTTGTGAAATTTTAGTAAGGACAAGAGAGAGAATGAGATTTGTAGGAAAAGAAGGTAAAAATTATTGGAAAAAGGCATTAAGGTTCTATGTTTAAGTTAAAGGGAAGTTAAGTTGAAAAGAGAAAAATTTGTCTAAGTCCACACTTAGGCGCTATGGACTTGGTAGGTAGCCAAAAGAGGAGTAAATAACCTCCAAAGAGGTTATTAAAGCAAGTAGTTAAAGAAAATAGTTAAAGCAAGTAGTTAAGGAAAGTAGTTAAGAAAAGTAGTTAAGAAAAGTAGTTAAGGCAAGTAGCTAAGACAAGTAGTTAAGACGTGTTTTAGATGTTTTGGCAATGTTGAACTTGTTAGGTGAGAAGAAGGATAAGAGGTTTAGTAGACAAAAGATGCTAACTGAAATGATGGTTTAAAGAGGTTAGTATGCGAGATGAGATGACGTTGGGAGTTTTGGTTGGGAGGCCAAGGCTATGCAAAAAAGATCTAAGAGGTTAACTAGGCGTTTGACAAGGCTAGGCTTTTTGGACAATTACATGGCTAGCTTATGGCAATCAGTTTAACGCTAACCCAAGTGTTTTAATTATGTTACATGCATTTTATGGGCCAAAAAGGAGGTGGAGTAGAAGTAGGAGGTGTAATAAGGAGATGAAGAGGTGGAAAAGAAAAGTTGAGGTGTCAAGTTATGTTAATGAAAAGTTCTCCTATAAATAGGCAACTTCAAGGAAGAGTTTCTCACAACTCACTCCTGCAACTTCACTCAAATTAGTCTCAAAAGATCACAAATTGTGTCAGATTTGTTGAGGGCTACTATGTGTTTTGGATGCAAGAAGATTGACGTTTTGGTTAAGAGAAGGAGAGAAGGTCAGTTCTCGGGTGAATCTGAGCAAGGTGCATTTCTAGAGGGCTATAGAGCTCGTCTTTTGGAGTTTGATTATGAAATTGAGGACAATGAGACTTCGAAGGAAATTTCCTATTCAAGATCAACTAAAGTATTATGAGTGGAAAATGTTTTATTTAAAGTGATTTCAAGCATGTATTTTAAGCCATGATTTGTGAATGATTTATGATTAAATATTTAAGTTAAGTTATGAAAATTTGTTCAAGTAACTTATTGTTTGAAAGTATTTATTCAAGATTTTTGTTTACAGAGAAACATTAAGTTTACTAAAAAGGAGTTTATCAAGGCATTATGTTTTTAGGTTTATGTTTTATAAATGTTTTATTGGAACCAAGTTATCTAAAAAAATGTACTCGTTATGGGGCATGCTTAAAATTTACTCGTACTGAACAGGAATAAAATTACTTGTCACGGGGCAAGCTTAAAATTTACTCGTGACTAGGCAGAATTAAATTACTCATAACGAGGCAGGATCGAAGATGGTATCGAGTAATCTCTACCACCTCCCAAGAGTAGATACTTGGGTTTCGAGTAGGAAAAACCAAGATTTATGTTACTATTTTTAAATTTTTTGAGGTTTAAGCTTTCAAGTTATGATTTAACATTTACTGTTTCAAGGACTTATAAATTACTGTTTCTAAAGGTTTATGAAAAGTTATTTACGAAATTATCACTCACTGGGCTCGTTTAGCTCATACTCTTCAAAATGTTTTTCTCTTTTCAGGTACAGATTGTGACTCTCTGCATGCTGAACTTACTACTGTCAGGCCAATAGTTTTCAATCATGAAAGAAAGAGAATTGTTAAAAATATTACTGTGTCTTTCCAAAAGTTTATGTTTCCATGTTCTATATATTTTACTTGGTATTTATAAAAGAAATTTTAGATGGACTACACTACGGTTTTAAGGTATTTTTAAGTTTAAAGACTTCCACTAGCAAATGTTTTAATGTTTCATGATTTAATGTCAATGGTCAGTTGAGATTGTTTAGGAGGTGAACGGCTTCAACTGACATCACACCACATCTCGGGTCGAGCAAGTAAGTGCTCGGGGTGGGGTGTGACAAGAATACTTTCTTAGCTCGCCTAAATTTTCATAGTCATGTTGCAAGCTTTCACTCACTTGATCTTGTTGAACAGCAAACTCCTAACACCTTGCATACTCATGACGTCTAACCTTACTTTTTTTAATAATCCCTAGACTAGGATGTGTTTTGCTTGTTTTATCTCTCTCTCATGTTTGGTTTCCCACCTAACACTTGAGAGGCCTTGTCTTGTCGAATCACACACATACCCTTGGCTACCTAGGGGACACTTAGTCTCCAATTCTTCTTCAACACTTGGCCACTTTAGAGGTTATTTTTGGCTTGCCATAACTCTCACTTGGCTTCCTAATGTCACAATCGCAATCTTTCAAACACGGAACAGGCGATTATGCAGCACTTGTTCTACTCAGTCAACAATTCAGTGGATCAAAATCCAAAAAATCGCAGACAAACTTGTGGTATGATGAAGCCTCCCTTCACATTCTTGAGAAAAATGTTTTATAAAACATGAGAGAGAAATAAATTCACTGAAAACATCATAAAAGAAAGCATTGAAGACTGTCAATTGCAAAGAAAGCTTTGATTGTAAAGAATGCAACAAGGTTTGGTGGGGGATTCAACTACTATGCCTCCTCTATAGTACATTTTTAACATTTTTAACTTTGACAGGCTTGCATATGAAAATGTTGAAATGTCACACCCTAAGTCGGAGACATAAAAAGAAAAGCAATAGACTAAATTAAGTACTAGATGTAAAGACAAGATGGTTTGGGGGTGTTTAGGCATAAGGCTATAGGCAAACAACGCTCTAGACAAGTATGCCTGTGACATTCTCTCCCACTTAATTAAACAGTTGACATCTCTATCGACTGGAGAAGCTTGAACTCTTCGATCTTCTACATCCAGGCTTCAAGGTTCACAACGGGTTTCCTCCACATGAAGGTTCTTCCACTTTACCAGATACTTGTGGATCCTTCTTGGGGGTCTTCGACCCTTTCTTATTCGCTCGACCAGAATTTCTTCAATATTTTTATCTTCTTTCTAGTTGAGGTTGATGGTTGGTCAAATTATGACATTACACTGCATATCATTGGGATCTTGATGTCAAGGCTTTAAGTTACTAACATGAATTACTTGATGGATTTTCATCCAAGTGGGTAACGCTATTCAATAAGATGTATTCCCTACCCACTTTAGCACATCCTTAGGTCCATCATATTTTTCGACAAGGCATTGGTCTTTGCGTCTGCAGAATTGAATTTGCTCTGCTCACAACTTGATGACGACCTGATCTTCCGCCCGAAACTCAAGGGGGCGACGCTTCTTATCGGCCCATTTCTTCATCCACTTAGACGTTTTCTCTAGATAGGTCCTAGTGATGTCTGTCATTTGTTTCAATTTTCTTGTAAAGTTGTGAATTTGAGGATTCTTTCCTACATAGGGATGATCGACAAGGTGCGACAACACAGATTGCCTACCAGAAATGATCTCAAACAACTTCTTCCAGTTGACGAACTCGTCTAAGCATTGAAACAAAATTGGACCACATCCCACAGCTGAACCCAATTCTTTTGTCTTGCATCTACAAAATGACGTAAATATTCTTCGAGCATATAGTTGTTGCTCGATCTGACCATCAATCTAAAGATGGTAGGATGAGAATATATTCAAACTTGTCCCCAAAAAGGTAAATAATTTTGTCCAGAAAGTATCAATGAATCTACGAAATCTCTGTCATTCACAATGCTTGTTGGAACTCTCCACAATTTTACAACATGTCTGAAGAGCAACTGGGTCGTCAACTGGGCTAAACACAACTTGGTAGTGGGGATGAAGGTGGCATATTTCAAAAACCAATCAATGATGACCAAGATGTTCTCAAAGTGTGAGACTCATTTTTAATTTCAGTAAGGATGTAAAATTTGGCTAAAGTATTAAGAAGTTGGGGTTTGAATAAATCTACGAAAAGGATTAAGCGATAAAATCTTTTATGGTTAAGTATACGTTTATGCGATTACGTGGGTAGTTCGCGAAAGAAGTTGTACGATAAGAAGAGAAAGTTTTCGTGTAATTAAGTTTAGAAGTGAAAGTTTTGACAAAGTGTTAGACTAGGCATTTTGAGTGGTTCGTGCGAAGAACCAAGTGTTTCGCAGATAAAAAGTTTACGAGGAAGCCTTGAAGTTTAAGTTCGCGATAAGAGTTCTATGCGAGTAAAAGTTGGTTAGTTCGCAAGAAGATTTTTTATAGTAAAAATATAACCACACAATGATGAGGAAGAGGAGGAGGAGGAGGACGACGACGACGACAAAAGCGATTATACATTTGTAAACATAACATCTAAAGAAGGAAATTATAAGTTATATCAAAATAGAAAACATACATAATATCTAAATTAGAAGTAAATTATTAGTATTTCAAAATAGAAAATATACAACATTATCACGCGAGAAATGTATGACATATAAAATCAATAATATGTCTATATGGATCTATAAGAAATCATCGTGTAAAGAGGTGGTATTATTTAAGATAAAATTACTTAGATCTAAAATAAGGGTTTGGAATTAAAATAAATAGAGTTAGTTTAGAAAAATAAAATAAAATATATTTTTGTTATTCCATCCATTCTAATAGTTTAATTAAGCTTTTGAATTAAGCAATGATGTAGCAGTGTTAATTAGATTTTTATAAAATGTATTTATAATTTCAATATTTCCCTGCTTCCTTTTCGTTCATCAATTCTAAACTTTTGCTTATGTGATTTATTCTTTCTTTCGTATGGAATTTCAAAGGCATGAAACTCACGTACTATATTAATCAAGAATAATGATAAATGATAATAAATACACAGAACTTTCCAAATATACCTCCAAAAATTTATTGAATGGTTTTATATAAATAAATCATATTCATGATTATCCTAACTTATTTCCTAATTTGTAATCCATAAATAGGACAAAATTAGCAAGTAAGGTATGTAGATTGCTATTTTCCAAAAAAAGGTATGTAGAGATTACTATTGCCACAAATTGCATGTCAAATAATTTATTTTCCTTCTAAAGCAAATGAATTAGCGCACACACACATATATATATTGAATGTGTTATCATTTAGCAAAATTATATAGTTTGGCCCCCAAAAAAAATTAGGCATCAAAGCAATATGGATTCAAGCTATGTGAGAATGGTTTATTCAATAGTACTGTTGGGTTCGGTATTGATTCAACAACCATTGTTATTTGCTAAGGGATCTCCAATTCCACTGCCACTCCAAAAGTGGCATGTTCATGTTGTTAATGGGCTAAAAAATGACACTTTGTCTGTGCATTGCAAATCTAAAAATGATGATTTAGGGCTCCAAAACCTAGTTAGCAATGGAGCTGAATTCCAATGGAGCTTTAAGATCAACATTTGGAGAACCACTTTGTATTGGTGCTTACTACACAAGCCAAATGCTGATGTTTCTTTTGATGCATTTTGGGTTGAGAAGAAACATATTTGGCTACATTATAGGTGCATGAAGCAAAATTGTATTTGGATTGCCAAAGATGATGGAATTTACTTGAGAAACAATCCAGACAATTTTGATGAGCTTGTTCATAAGTGGGGAGAAACTAAGCTTATTTAACTATTTAAACTTGTCTTGAGTTTATTCTCCTTGTTCAAATATGAATTTATACCCCTAAAGTTTGAAAGTTATACCAGTTAAAACCTTATATTTTAGAAGTGCGTCATTTAAATTTTGTATTTTTATATCTTTCTCCATCCTATGACATTACTTTTTCTCAAAACAAAAAAAAATTATATATAGATGACCTAAACAACTGAAGAACCTAACCCGACCCAAAATTTGAGTTGGGTTGTACATTATTAAATAATAAGATGACAACACAAGGGCAAAGGCTAATGGTAGTTTATTCGGGCTCTACAAAGATTTTGCCAGTAACATGGCCATCCACATGCACTTTGCCCAAGCCTGCTCACTTTTATACATACTCAAAGGGTACTTTGAATCATTAAAGTTTGAGAGGCAACTTGTTAAAATGCGTTTAGATTAACTTATCAAAGTCATCTAAATGCGATATTATGAAACTTATAAAGTGATATTAGGGGCGTTTAGATTGATTTATTAAAATGTGTTTAGTAAGATTTATAGTGTTTGGTGACTCAAAAACTGATATTATGGGATTTATAATTTGATTACAATCTAACAATCGGTTCACTGCATGTGCTTGAAGGAGCTATATCACAAAAAGTAAGACAGAAAAATTCAAAAGTTTTCACATTACATCTTCAAATTCAAGCTAATGCACAAGAAGAGACATAGACTTTTTAGTCTAAACTTAAGTATAACGTTAATTAAATGAAGCTAACAAAGAATGAAATCAAGATAGCAATGGAATGAGGCTAGAAAAGAGCGAAATGAAGCTAAGAACTGAAAAGTTGTATAGTTAGAAAGATGACAGAAAAAAAAGTGGATAAATTATGAAGTATTGTCAAAAGTGCACTGCATTGGACTTTGTAGTATCAAAATTTGTCAAACGGGCACATCAAATTCCACTCTAAATAAGATATTTAAGACTATTTGGAGAAATTCTATTGTTTTTTTTTTCTTTTTTTAATTTTGTATTTTGACTTCTCAATTGATGTGCAGTTGAGTTTCAATTTCATACATCTCTTTTTCCTACATGCCCTGAAATTTAGATTAATGAAAAGATAAAGATTGAAGAGCTAAAAAGATAGTAACCAAAACTAAAACGTAAAATATATATAAAGTTTTGAAAAATGACCATGGATAAATTTTAATAATATTTCACAAGGATATATTATAATAAGCTCATCTCGGTTGAAAACTTGTGAGATTATTTGTAGAATAAACTCATTATAGTTGAAATGACATACTTTTTTTCATATGAGTGAATTTGGTTTTGGTTTCAAAGTTCACATACTGAATCATTTGGATTATATGTGGAGTGATTCAAATCTCAAATCTATTAACAGTATTTTTTCCTTAATCTCATATAAATAGTTATTTCCAAACTCATACCTGTCCTTTTCTTTATTGATGTAACATTTCGAACTTAACAACTTTAAAAGAGTATGAACAAAAAAAACAAAACAAGTGACACGATCATTAGGACTAAATTAGACATTTACATATTTCACAACTATCACCATCATGATACATGATATGCCACAATCACACAAGCCAAAACCAGCTTAAAAGTACATTGTGTTTACCCTAAGGCTCCACAATGATTTTGCCAGTGGCATGGCCGTCCATGCTTTTTGCCCAAGCATCTTCAGCTTTGCTGAGAGGATACCATGAATCGATCACTGTTTTCAGCTTGCGTTCCTTGATCAGATTGATAAGATAGCTCAGATTCTCACTCTTGAAAGACATCAACAATGGCACCAGCTGCTTCTTGGAGAAGGTCAGTTTCTTAAAGGCAAAAGTCGCCAACGCAGCAGGAGTTGGAGTAATGTCTATGACCTTACCATTAGGACTTAAGTTTGGTTCAAATACAGACCATGGGATCCCCGAGGCACAATGAACCACTGCATCATATTTCTTACCTGATGGGCTCTTCAAGGCAGCCCCTTCTGGGGTTCTGTAATCAATAACCTCATCTGCACCTAAGCTCTTCACAAAATCGATATTACGGGCGCCACAAGTAGCTGTCACATGTGTGTTTCCTAACTTTGCTAGCTGAACAGCATAATGACCAACGCCACCAGAGGCAGCAGTGATGAGAATGTTTGATTGAGGGCCACTCCCATCAAGCTTGACACCAGCAACTTGGGTGAGAGCCTGGTGAGCTGTCAAAGCTGCAACAGGTAGGGCAGCGCCATCGGCCGCTGTCACTTCAGGGGGCCTGTAAACTGTTACCGACTCCTTTCCTACAGCATACTCAGCAAGTCCACCTCCTGTCTGTAATGTAAAAAATATTTACTTCTGTAAGATCAAAACTTTCAATGAAGTGGATCACCAGAATAACATAGGATCCAAAAAACCGGTTCAAGTTGAATCAACTAGTGGGGTTGTTCTGACCAACTTGTTTCACAACTCAAGAGTGATGTTCATAACAGAACAGTATGGATATGCATATGACCTAACTTGATTAAATAATGCAAAAATATAGTTCTTTAGAAAATGAAGCCACGCAAGGACTTTTATCATCAAGAATCATCAAAGATGCCTTAAAAGGAGGGAGATTTTTATCACCAATAATCTCCAAGGATGCCTTAAAAGTAGGATGACCAGCATAACACCATTCTTAGCCTACGGATGCCTGTAAATTTTGAAAATTTGGAGTTTTTTTCTGGTTGCTGTTTTGGACATGTTTTGAGACTTCCCAGGATCAGGTTTGAAGTACTACGTTACGAACACAAACATGAGAGGGTATAGATAAGAAAACTGTGTGTAAGACATCGAGAACCTTTTGAATCACTACATTACTTGATTCAAATGGTTCTCACAACAGCCAAATGAATGAAGAAGTCCAATTCATTTTTTTATTTAACTTAAGAAAAAAAACTTCTTTTTTTTATTGTGTTTCTCCTTTTCATGTTGCTGTATCTTCCGATCAACTCGTTGTCTGTTCTTTCCCGTCAATGATATCTTTTAGATCATATTGGAATAAGCAACCTGATAGTTTTTCTTGGAGGGTAGTTTCAGTTTCGAAGTTTAGTTCACCCACTAGCTACTATGTAATTTAGAATGTGTTTGATTTATAATTTTCATTTCATCAACAAAAATATCTTGTCTCCTTTAGAAACAAGACTAAATTACACATACATTCTCAACATGCGGCTTTGTATCTATTTGATCCATAAACTTTAAATAGTGACTAGTCGTCTAATACTTTCAATTTTGTGTCTATTTTTTAACTTAAAGAAATAGAAAGTGTCTAACATACATCCTTAAACATTCAATTTTATGTTCAACAGGGCAAATTTTGTGTTAAATAAGCCCATAAATTTTCAACTGTGTAACTAATTTGACCTGAATTTTCAGTCAATATCTAATAGATTTTTTACCTATCCAAATTCACAAACGTAGTAGACTCAAAATTGAATTTAGGACTCCATTAGATATAAATTTTAATTTTACATCTATTAAATCAATTCATTTTTAGAAATGTTAAATATATCAACGACCTATCAGTCACAAAATTGAGGTTGAGAACTTATTAAACACAAAATTAAAAGTTTGAACAACTTTTACACTTTTTTAAGTTTATATAAACCAAATAGACATAAACTTGAAAGTTCAAAAACAAGCATGCATTGTAATTTAACCTCAAAAAAATTATTCTGACTGCATCTTATTTTAATCATATTCTTGCCTGTAGCCCATCTTGTTTGTGCGTGATTGGCCAATATACCAACATAGTAATTTAGTTTCTCTTATTAAAACGAAGTCATACTATGGGAAGAGCCAAAACTATATACGAATGAAATTCCCAATAAGGGTGAACCTAGCTCAACTAACATAGAATATGTACTATTAACCAGAAGGCAAGAGGTTCGAATCCCCCACTTTGTATCTTGTTCAACTAAAAAAGGAAAAGAACTCCCAAAAAGAAATAATAGTGCTCTCCCAAAAAGAAATAATAGTACTATAAATATTCACAGTAAATTATCCAATTTCAATATACCAATGTAATTCACAACGTCATAAACTCATAAGACCTACAAAAAGTAGTCGTTTAGTAGCTGGCACGTGAGATGGACAAGAAATGTACTTCATAGTCATCAACATAGTCATGATTTTCTTTAATTAATTGCCAAGAACGTTTCTTGTTCGTGGTCAAGCAAATTTAGTCATAGAAATTAATGAATACTTACAGCATGGCTAAGATATGTAACAACTTTGTCCCCAGCTTTTAAGCTTTTGACTCCTGCTCCAACCTCTACAACTTCTCCAGCTACGTCAGTGCCTGTTTCACCATTTTAATAAGAAATGAAGTCGTCAGAGCAAATTTAAGACCCAGAATTTATTTCCTAAAAAGTGATTGCAGGAATAAACAAAACCGAGATGGAACAGACAGAACTTTCAGGAAGCCTTCATGCAAAATTTAAGTTCTTGAAGTCATATGTTAGTAATAATATGATAAAGTTTTTGAAAAACAGAATAATTGCTTACTCAAACAACTAAAGAAAGAAGAAAAAAAAACTGACACAATAATTTTGGCCTTGTCGATAACCATTTGGTTTTTTTCTCTTCGTTTTTTTTAAATTAAGCTTTTAAGCACTACTTCTACTTCTACGTTCCTTTGTTTGGTTATCCAATTTCTATCCATGTTTTCAAAATCCAAAACAGGTTTGAATTATAAAAATAAGCAGGTTTTCAAAACTTGTGTTTTGTTTATGGAATTTACTGAAAAATTCAAATGTTTTTGTAAAAAATGTGAAACTCACAGTAAAGAAATTGGAAGATATCACCAACAAAAACAGGTTTCCACAACTCAAAGATTTTGTCATAAACACATTTCTTGTCTTTCTGTTCCAATACTCGAATCCTCTGTCAAAGAAAGGGCATGATACAGATCTAAAATCAGTCATTATATATAAGTATAAATTTCAAAAAATAAAAACTAAAAACAAAATGGGTATAAAACAAGGCCTTATTATGATATGAGTGTTTTGTTATTTTTTTATAAATTACATGTGATATCAAACCGACAGCTGACATGTTTATATTGCTCCAAGTCGCATGGTTACTGCTGTATATTCCAGGTTTAGACCAGATTCATCAGGAAGATACTATTGGTGCGTAAATAGTTTTCTAAGAAAGGTCAAGGGGCACACTAATCACATGTACACTCAGTCTTAATTCATGAGGGAATTAGATAGCAACAGATTTTGGACCTATAGTCCACACCAGAAGCTTGTTAAATCAATCACCGAGGAATCAGTACGTGCGCCACTTGACTAATCTTACAGGATTACTCACCTAACCTTAAAACCTTTAGGTGTCCTGAAAACTCATTTCCTCTATTACCACAACATGCCTAAATTTTACTTATATTCCTACCAAAAAAGCTTCAGACCAAGAAATCAAGTCATATATTCATAACATGAACCGTAAGTAAAGTGAAGTACCAGGAATATGAGGAAACTTGCGAGGAAAAAAGGGACGTATCAATCCTTTCTGAATTTTCCAATCAATTGGATTCAAACTAACTGCTTCCACTTTAACCAAAACCTCGTCTGTCTTGGGTTTAGGAATGGGAACTTCTGCATGCTGCAGGAAGATAAAGACAGATCAAGTAAAGATCCAGTATACGGAACTACTGGTTTCTTAACTAAATAAATAAAAAAAAAATATTTCAAATGGGTAGAGACAAAATCATGACTTCTAATCCGTCGTATTTGAGGGAGTGTATTAGGATCTAGTCAAACACTTCAAAGAGAAATATTGAAATGGGTTCGTGGAATGTTTCGTCCACCAATAGAATAGAAAATAAATAAAATTCCATTTGAGATTCCGCAAGATAGAGAGGGAAATCCATAATAACTCAACCAGAAAAAAGATTGAAACGGATTAAATGTCAGCAGAAGCAACAACAGGTGCTATGAGCAGGCACAAATCTAACATAATTCAAGTACCATAAAATTGTATAAAATCACAAAAGCAAGCAATAAAAGTCCAGAAGGAGGAGGGAGTAACCTTGAGCGCAGCCGATCCGCCACCATAGGCTTCATACAGAACCGCTTGCATAAGCCTCGAAGCCATGGGCAACGCACTGGAAGGCGCTGGAACAATCGGGATTTAGGATGCTTTTATTTTCAGCCCTTAATATTTGTAAATTTGAAAACTTCATAAATTCTAGAACATTTTTGGGAAATTGCCAAAAATAGGCCTAAAATGAAGTAGAAAAGGAGTTTTAGAATTAATTTTAAAACAGTTGAGATTTAGGACAAATTTGGAGTGAAATGACCAAAATATCCCACTTCTTTTCTTTTTTCCTATTCTTCAACCTAAAAACAAAACAACATTAAAAAAAAAACGTAAACTTCAACTCTCTCGCTTTTGAACTCTCCCACTTCTACACTTCCTTCAACTTCGGTGTCTCCGGTGAACGTCTCTTCCATCCATTTCTTCTCCACGACTCTCTTTTTCTAGTTTCGCTTCAACTCCAGTGAATGCTTCTCCGCTCTTTTTCGATTTCAACTTCGTTTTCACCGAACCTCTCCATTTCTTCTCCACGGCTCTCTGTTTTAGTTTCGACTTCAACTCCGGTGAACGCTTCTCCACTCCTTTCCGATTTCAGCTTTGTTTTCATCGGACCTCTCCATTTCTTCTCCACTCCTCTCCGTTGGCAGTGTCGTATCCATCCTCTTTGAAGTCAAGTGAGTAATAAAATCTGAGTTTTTTTTTTTTTATAAATCATTCTTGTTTAAGTTGTTTGGGTCTGTGGAGCCGGCTGTCGCTGTGCCATCACTTCCAACAATAG
>CM046883.1:19227612-19262506 GCA_025688845.1 Cucumis hystrix
GTGTTGCAGAGATATGTTATTTAACCTTCACTGTTCAAATCATATTTGTGCTTCTTTTGGTTACTCTATGTTTCAGCTAGTCACTAGTCATTACTCAAGTTATACCTATCTTCTCCATTTGTTGATGCATTTCATAAACTATGATTAAAGCTTCTGTTTTTAAGGAGGAAAAAAAGGAAAGAAAAACAAAACAAAACCCAGTTTCTATAACAATCAAAACATTGTTTTAATATAACAAAACAAATGAAAACTAAAGAAGAAGATGAAGGAGAGAATGTCAATTAGACAGCAAAGAGAAAGGGAAACTTACAGAATCAGAGTAAGTTAAAAGGACATGCAATTCCACTGAGATAAAACCAAATACCATATAAAATGGTTGTTACACGCAAAGTAATACAAACATCGTGAAAAAAAAATACAATAAGTAAATATTCTATAAAATGTTCACATTGATTTTGATAACCAAAACCCAAAAGGTGGTAATCAAAACCAAACTATATCTAGAGAATAAAAAAAACAAAGTAGGATAAATAAAAAGAGAAGGAAAGTCTTCAAATTAGATTTGTTAGAGAGATAACTTTAGTAATCTTGCAAACCACTCAGGAAACATTTTTATGATCATCTTCCACTTGCATTAAAACAAGAAACTTTTTTTACATCGTGATCATGCAAACAACTCAAGCACAAACCAAGCAAGTATAAAACTAATACTACATACCAAGACGGAGACTAATCTTGTATGCTCGACTTCTCGATGTATGAAATTGGATTGGTACATGTTAATCTATTGTGGCCTATTTCTTTACATCGACCACATTTATGCAATTTTGGTGCTTCACCGACACTTGGAATCCTCTTTTTCTTCGATCGACCAACTCTTTTGACTACTTTCGGAGGTAAGACAGTCATATGTACATATTCTTCACTTGTCTTCCATTCCGAGTGATTCCCAACTGGGTAGACGGCCTCCGAATATGCTGCCAACAAACATTCATTAGTGTAATAGTTATCACATAAACTATAAACATTTATATTGCGATCCCGTGCTACAGCAATGACATGTGCGCATGGTAGTTGCTCAGCTTGAAACTCCTTACAAGTGCACTCTTGAGTATGAAGATTTACGACCTCCTCTTTATCTAAATCTTTAACATGGAATTGGTAACAATCAATTGGGTTGACCTTCATTGTCAAAGCTCGTTCTTGTTTCTTTTGTAGAACTAACTCTGCCCATTTAGTCAATGTAGACGTCACTTTAATGCCTTCTTCTCGACGCTCTCAAAACCAACGTTGTAGCAAAGCTCTAACATGTTCAAGGAATGAAGCAATAGGCAAATCTCTAGGTTCTTTCAGTATAGAATTCATGGACTCTGTTATGTTTGTTGTCATCATGTTATATCGTCTTCCTGGACAGTGAAAACGAGACCATTGTGTTATTCCAACGTCGTTTAAATATTTTCCTGAACCATTAGGAAATGCAAGAATACTTCTCCACGCTTCTGAGAACGTTGATTCACGATATGTTCTAGATGCATTGTAAAACAAAGTAGTTACAATGTCATTCTTATATTTATCATTCAAATTTTGAGTCAAATGTTGGACACAAAGTCCATGGAATGCAGAGGGAAAAACCGATGAAATACCCTTAGAAAAACATGTTTTCCGATCTGTCACGAACCCTAGATTAGGCACCTCCCCTATTGCACCTTTCAATTTCTCTAAGAACCACTGTATTGAAGCATCTGTTTCTCTGTCCACCACTCCAAAGGCAAGAGGATAAATTTGATTGTTACCATCCAAGCAAACGACAACTATCAATTGACCCCGATATTTGTTCTTAAGGAATGTTCCATCCATGACTATAATCGGTCTAATGCAGTTTAAGAATCCTCGAACACATAGACCAACAGCCATAAAAAGATATTTGAAGAAACGATCATCTTCAAGTTCCATGTGAAATATTGTACCTAGATTTGCAAGTTTGAGAGCTTCACCATATCTAAGCAATAGATTATATGACTCTTCAGGACACCCCCGCACTCATTCATAAGCATTTTCTCTAGCACGCCATGCTTTTTTCATAACTCATATTTATGCCATAGTCTTGCCTCATGTCTTCTATGATATCACGTGGTTTGTATAGACGGCCGACTCTCTTGAATTTTGACTTTATTAATTCTCCAATAACCCAGATTTTGCTTGCCTATGGTCACGATTCAAAAACTCAAGAGAACACGAATGAACTTTGACATACTTTTTAATCTTGAATATATTTGAATCCTTCAATCTTATCGCTTGCAGTCTCCAACCACACTTGTTGTCAATGCATCTAACAAAAAAAACCTCTTTTTTAGACTTTTTTACTACAAACTGAAAAAAAATTTCATCGCCAAGACACTTAATCTCATTGACAAATCTCTTTTGCAAAAAAATATTTGTCCTACATCCAACTCCTCACTTATAGAGCTTTCTTCGGACCAATCACTCCTTTATGTCTTCAACTTTTGGCTAGAAGAGCTTAAATGAACTTTAGATTTCTTTTACAATTTTTTGTAGGAGCATCTCTATGTTGTGGGATGTCAAATGATTCACTATTCATCTCAACTGGCTCCCATGTAAAAGTATCAACTTTTGAATCATATGACTCATATGATTCCCATATAGCCGAAGTGGTCCCTATCATGTTATCACACAAGCCAACTTCAACTTCACAAACATGAACTTTATTCTCATTTAATGTATCCATTGCAATTGGAGGATAAGGGTTTAAGTTATGAGCTTGGTTGCTCCCAGATACTAAATTGTAATCTTTGCTTAACACTTTCTTGCTTTGATTGCTTTTAGGCTCAAATGAGACGAATAAAGGGACCTCTAATGAATTTTCACTAAGAAGATAAAACTTCAAATCACGGTCATTGCTTAACTCAAATGGAGGAGCTTCGTGTTCCACTTTTACTCATATATGCATCTTATCATTATGTCGAACTTTATAGGGTCAACTTCTGCAAGGTCATATAATTCTGCTTATAAATCTTTATGTGTTATTTCTTTACTCACAACGATGCCTTTTAACATGCCTCCTTCGTATTTTCTTCGTCCCTCATCCCATGTACCACCGTAACGCACTAACATCCGAACATGTGACATCCTTAAACCACCTTATACTTTTTAATTGCTGCAAAATCTGATTTCAAGTTAGAATTTGACATATCACATAAAAAAAGTTTATTGACTTATTTTGCGAAATTAAAAAACAGTAGCTAAACACTAAATAAAACGTGCATAGTCACACCCTAAATAAGTATATGACTAATTAAGTCTTGGACATTTAAAGTTTGACAAGTGCGAGATGTTTACGATATTGCGAGATACAAAAAACAATAGTCAAAAGTCACCCTAAATCAATTCATTTGAGATTAAACATTTAAATTTAAGAACCTGCGAGATGCCTGCGAGATGTTTGCGAGATAAAAAAATACTAATAATAACTTGCTAACATCCTTTGAAACAACCCTAAATCAACTTGAAATAATTAAAAATTATATTTGATTTATACATTTAAGATGCAAATATATATACATATAACACAACACGATTTGGATTAAAAAAAAAATTAAAACAAACCACAATGCGTGAGATGTTCACCGGAGTAGAGGATGAACGACACCGGAGTAAAGCGGAAAGTTGACAAACTTTTGAGAGAGGAGAAGAACTGCAAATCGGTTTTTTTTTTTTTTTTTCCTTTTACGTATTCTACGTTGAAGAGAGGTTGGAAGAGAAGAGTGTGTGAAGAAGTAAAATTAAATAAGGGTATTTTGGACATTTCACCCCAAATTTGTCCTAAATCTCAACTTTTTTAAAATCAATCCTAAAACTCATTTTCTACTCCATTTTTGGCCTATTTTTGACAATTTCCCAACATTTTTTTGGAGAATCCAATGATGACAAAATAAAAAGGATATATGCCCTTTTTTTCTTAAAATAGGGAGCTTCATCCTCCATTTTGGTCTTGGCAATCTAGATTGGCTCTTTTTTTTTTTACTTAATCTTAAATTAATTAATTAATTAATTAATGTTTTATGATAAGAATTTTTATTAGCAATTTTATTATTTTGAATAGTCATAACGTAGCTTGAAATAATGATTATGACCCCTCTTGAATCACCCAAATTGGAATTCAAATTAAGAAAATATTGCTAAAAGAAGTTTAACCAAAAAATAGCTTAACTTAGCGGCCAACTAATCAATTTGAAATAATTAGATAAAGTTATTTGGAGCAACACATGTGGCTTTTGTTTTTTTATTGGCTTTTAAAAAGAAATTGAATTTAATATTAATATTTATCATTGTGTCCGAAAAGATGATGAACTTATTTTATTTGGGTTTTAAACAAATTATTTTAAAAATGACATAAAAATTTATGATAATAGAACTCATGTCACTACATTTTCTAAATTGCAAAAGTAACAAATTTAAAAGCCGATAGCCCTATGATTATTGTCTGATATTACTATTTTTTTTTCTAAATGTTTTTGTCATTTAATGCAATTTTCCTATTATTATTTGTGATTGTGTCTAACGGCTAATTAAGTTTAAATCTCAATCATTCAATTTTCTTTTACTTACCTCCAACGACCCAAAATTATTTTGGATTTCAATATCTTTCCCCTTGTTTTAAATACTTCATTTTCCCCAAAATTTCAAGAACTTTATTCAACTTTACAATTTTCAAAAGGTGAAAAAGCCACTATTATTGTTATTCTCTCTAAAATTTTCCAATTTTTATTCCTTTCATCTTGTCCTTGAGAGAATTCTTATTGTATTGTGATGATTAATTATTGTTAGCTTAAAATTGTATACTCACTCTTTTTAGATAGTTTTCTTTTGAGTATTTTAAAACTTCAACATATTGTGACGGTTGGATCCTAACCCTTGGAAAGGATTGAGTTTGCTCTTGAACTCAAAAAAGGAGCAAGTAGTGGTTCGCTCTAATCTATGGAAAGAGTCAAAAAAAGGTTTTCAATCAAAATTCCAAGAGGTGTTTGGAAAAGTGAATGTAGATCAAGTTTGACCGAACCACTATAAACTTATGGTGTCTTCTTCTCTAACTCTTTTCTAATTATCTTTGCATTTAATTTTAGTTACATATTCTTGTTGGTTGAGTTTGATTACATACTCTATTACATACTTTTTATCAATCTTGTTATTTAACATAATTTAGCTAAAGTTTTTTTATTTAATTTTAAAATGATCTAATTAGTTTAATTTAGGCTTATTTGTTAAAAAGTTTATTAAACCCTATTCATCCTCCTCTAGGGTTGCCATATCGGTCCAACAAAGTAAACAAAAGACCAAAAAAAGATTAAGGTATTTTGTAAAGTTTATAAATTCTGCTACAAATGAAAAAAAAATGGAGAAAAAAAAAAGAAAATTGGCAAAAGTAGCACACTTTTGGTTTTACATTTCGAAAGTAGCATACTAATGTTTGATATTCGTAAACCCTAAACCTTGTGCTCATTTCGGTCGAGATGAAACGTGCTTGCTTCCAAAATTGAAGAGATTTGAAGGATTTTTGCTCACCCAAATTTGAAGAAGTCATCCTCAAGCTTAAGCTTGTGAAGGTAATTTACTTTGAATGATTTCATAGTTTATGGTTGGATTTTAAGTTTTGTTATAATGTTTTTTGTGAAATCTGAAGCAAATGGAAAAATATGGTAGTTGGTTTTCTGTTGTAGTTGGATATAAAACTAGATTTTAAGTTAATATAGGTGGTTTCATTCAATGGATTTTGGTAATTTCATCAATCTAGGCTCATGTAAATGAAGAATCTCGAGCGAGATTAATGAAATTTCCTCGAGAATTAATGAGTCCCAAGAGTTGTTGCATTTCATATGCATTTTGTGGGGTAATCTTGGTTACAATTTTGCCCGAGATTGGACCAAGATACATCACAAAATGCATATAAAACTCTTATGTCGAGGCATTTCAGTATTCTTGGATCGAGTACCATGATGAATTCATGTTGTTCTCGGTCTAGATTGACTCGAGAAGACACTGAGTTTTAAGATAGATTACTGATTTTGTTTTGTTATGTGTGTTTTTTGTTTTTCAGATGCCTCTTGTCACCAAAATCCGTAATGCAGACTTCTTCTTTGCAAACTTAACTTGTTGTTCACACCTAGAGAAGACCATCTCGAACATTAAAAACAAGTTAACACCTAGGCAAATGTATACGTTTAGGAAAACCATGTTTGGACATTTCTTGGACATTAAGTTGGTTTTCAATGGACCCTTGTTTACTTACATCTTGCTTAGAGAGGTTGAGGATGAAGAGGAGGACTTTATTAGCTTTAAATTACTAGGTGAGAAGGCCCCCTTCGGGCTGGAAGATTTTGACATTTCACAGGGTTGAGGTATAGGTCGAGAAGTGTAGTTGAACTTGAAAAGGATAAAGCACTTAGACTACGACAGTTATATTTGAGTGACAGTGTGTGAAGAAAGATAATAATAATTTAAATAATGTTAAAATAAAAGTCTCCAAACAAAGTGAGGTTTGCTCTAAAGTCCTATACAAAAAGATCTTCAAATTTGTCAAAAGTCGTCCACGACAATGACTAACTTAAGTCAAGATTTTTCGTGTGCCTACACAGGAGCATAAGCTCCTTGGAGGTCAACACTACATTGTCCTCAATTCTAATCCTCTGAGGTAAAGCTCGAAAGGCTTTTGATTGTGTGTGCAATAATACAATAAACGCATAATAAATTTAAAATAAAATTAAAGACAAATAGTTCAAGATAAAGGAGAAAATGGTCAAACTCTCGAGGTAGAGCCTCATATCCTCAGAAGAGTCGCCAAATTTTAGCCACATGTTCGAGACGACGTGAAGCGGTCAACATCCTCAGAATGGGTTACTTTTAAAACAAAATAAGAGTCACCACCAATTCTTTTTACAATGTGATTGAACACCGAAATAAAGTAAACAATTTTAAATAAATCATAAAAAAAATGGTCTGTGAAAACTAAAGTTGAGTTTGAAAGTCATTTTTTTTATGAGGAATGTGTTAGTACCCCACAACACTCATTTAGAAAAACACTTGCCAAATTTCAAATCTTGAATTGAAAATATTGTTCTTTACTTTTTTTTAAAACCAATATTTTATTTTACCCCTCATTACTCCAATATTTGAAGCAATTATCTCATAAAATAAGTGGAAAACATTCCATCAATTAGACTCTATTGAAGAAAATCTTCTCACCTCAAGAAAGTAAGAAATTAGTATAATTTATCAAAATCCTTCATAGGAATAGCCTTCTAATAAAGAGATGTTTTTTTAAAAACTTTAGTTAAAATCACTTTTTCTAGGGATCAAATCTTCGACTCTAAAAAATGTAATCCCCACCTCAAAAATTTTAGAAAATCGAACTTCCAAATTTTTTAGATTTTGTTTAAGAAAAAAGGTGTAAGTTTTTAGAAAAGATTGATTAGAAAACCTTGTGAAATCATAGATTAAATTTTGAATGTTTGAAAAAACATAAGAAAAATTATAACTTTAAAGAAAATTTTTCGAAATAATTTAAAAACAAAGATTTCGTGAAAGATTTTAAAACTTAGAGAATTTTAAATTAGAAGGATTTTAAAACGTTAAAAATTTTAATCAGAAAGATTTATAAATTTTAAATAGAAATCGAAATGAGACTTAATAGAAAAATTAAATAAGTAAAAACGAAATCAAAATGAGGCTTAATAGGAAAATTAAATAAGTAAAAACAAGAGTAAAGAAGCATCATAAGAAATCAAGCAAATATAAAATAGCATATTGAGATTTTAATAAAAAAAAACATATTGGAGATCGGTATCGAACTCCCAAAGAATCGACTCTTTGCCTCAATAATTCTAGAAAATTGGACTCCCAATTTTCTAAATTTCGTGGTCGGTTGTTTGTTTTAAAGAAAAAATAATATAAAATTTTAATATTGAACAAGAAATTTCAGCTAATTAAAATATGTCATGTCATCAGAGCAAAAATTGTGATAATTATAATTTGATTGAGTTTGGATAATTAAGTTTTATTATATTCAACCCAATTCGGGTCTCAGATATAAAAATTGGGTGAAAGAAGATAATATGCCAAAGCCAAAGTCCAATAGGCACATGGGCCCAAGCCCATCTAAAACCCATGAAATTCTCTGTAAATAGAGACATTTGTCATTCATTTGAAGATCCTTTGGTTGAAGAAAGAAATGAAGCTCTGAAACATTGAATATTAAAGCTTCTAAAAGCTGTCAAGATGTGCAAGTTCTTATCAACCCCGAGATCATCATCTTCTGAAAGATTGAAGATTTGGAAGATTAATCTTTCCTTGAATTCTAGAAGATTGAAGCTTAAATTGACTTGTAACCATAAGTTTTTGAAGATCGAAGACCAAGAAGTTCTAAGAAGTTTAATTTGTATTCGAGAGAAAGCATCAAAGGAGTAAATACTACAAATTGTATCCATAACACTATATAAATCAATATACAAGTTCAATTTCACGAATTACATTTCTTCATAAATCTCGTGTGAATAGTTAACAAATTTAAACAATTATTAGCAATAACATATTAAATTGACCCCAAAATAAGGAAAAAAAATAAAATATTAGATAACATATAAAAGACGAGAACATATTAAAGAAGCAACAATCAAGATGCGAAAATATTAAAGAAGCAATAATCAATTGTATAAAAAGAAAAAATAAATAAATAAATAAAAATGTTAATTATATATATAAAAAAGTAAAGATACAATATATAAAGAATAAAGTTTAAAAATAAATTAACAAAGGAACGACATAATAATAAATAAAAAGGAGATAAACAACAAGGTAGAAATATGTAATAAATAAAAAATACATATATAAAAGAGAAGCTCATAGGATAATAAATAAATAATTATAATAGAAGTGTATCAATGGTTATCAATGTCTATTATTGATAGAATCTGAAAAATTATGCTATATGTTGAAAATATTTTGTCACATTTGTTATTTTTGACAATTTTTTTTTTTTTTTTTTTATAGAAAGTTTAAAAAAATATATAATATTAGAAGAATCGTAAGAAGAAGAAAAAATAGAGAACTTTGAAGGAAAATAAATAAAATAAGAAGAAGAAGAAAGAAAAGAAAGATTGAAATCCCAACACACTAAACTCACTTATTGTTTGAAGTGTGGATCATTGGGACCAAAACTCTAACATACATCTCCAACTAAGTTAGAGTTTTTTTTTTTTTTTTTTTTTTTTTTTTGGTTGGATTCTTGGCATTTTAGGAAATTTTTGTGAGAAAGATGTAGATTTAAGGGGTTGCTAGAAGAGAAAATAAAATGGATGTTGTAGATCTTTTGGTTTTTTTTTTAAGAAGAGATGAAAGTTAAGAGAAGTAGGGGGTATGAAGATTAGAGGTTTAGATGAAGAAGAGAAGATGTGGAGATTGTAAAAATATCGAAGGTTTTTTTTTATGTGGCTTTTTCTTTATGTTGTGTCTTCCATGGATGAAGAAGAAGAGATTATTTATAGCCAAAAAAGCTTCTCCAAATGACTAAAAATTCGAAATGGCCAGTTTTTTTTTTAAATTTGAAAATAATACTAACTTTGGCGTACATGTGAAGCCCTGATCCGGAGAAAGGAAGTCCTATTGAAGAGGTTCTTTGCTAGGGAGTTATTTCTTCGGATAAGTATAGATATGGGACATCCTACGAGAAAGGATGCGAGAAGAGAAAAGATGATTCGAAGATAAATGCTTAAGTTTAAGTTCTATTGCGTAAAGGTAGGCAACGCGATAAGAATAACTGGCAATGAAGAAGCTTGCGCTGAATGCCAAAGAGTTAGGTGTTTAATGTAGTAAAGCAAGGAAAAGTACCCACGACCTGGAGAATGAGGCGAGGAAGTAGACGTCGTGTTAAGATGACTTGACAACTTGCTGAGGAAAGTAAATGTCTGTAGATTTTTTAGAAGATAAAGAGAGTCAAACGATTAAAGAGTTTAGCTTTTCAAAGAGATAAGGTGTGCATCTTAAGAAAATGTCTAATCGTCACGATATTTAGCCTACGTGTCAAGTTTGGGTTGCCTGCATGGCGTGGCAATCAGTAAGTTGATACGTGTAAAGTGTGGAAGTGACCATTAGATGTGAAAGGTCACTATAAATAGGGCCAAATACCAAAAGAGAAAAGAATTTTGTTCAAAAATATAGATTTCTTGATAAAGATACCTAAGGGAAGGTCTGAGTGTTGAACGATCGATTGTGAGAACACCGTTAGTGGAGAAGAGGAATCCAAAAGCAGAGAAGGAAGAAGTTGAGGTTAAGTACTTTCGTGAGTGATTTTTCTAAAAACAAAAAAAGTATCCTTGTGAGAAAGAAAGTTGGGGAGCTAACCTTTCTATTTGTTGTTTGTAATGACTATGTAACATAAGGAGATGAGATCTATCGCAAGACGTTGGTGGAAATCCTAGGTAAGTTGCATGACGCTAGTCGAATGTGAATCTCAGGTCTAAACGAAGGGAGAATCTCAGGTCGAGACAAGTTGTGATGTGTTCTTGATGCTGGACGCTGGTGAAAATTCTAGGTAACTCGCGTGATACTAGTTGAGTGTGAATCTCAAATCTCGACGAGGAGAGAATTCCATGTCTAGGCGAGGTTATGATGAGACACTGGTTAATTGTGAATTCCAAGTTTGAGAAAGATTGAATGTGACGAGGCACTGACGAAAATTCCAGGGAACTCGTGAGATGCTGGTTGAGTGTGAATCCTAAATCCAGGAGAGGGAAAAATCTTAGATCTTAGTGATGAGCATGATGTGTGAAAAGATCTAAGCACGCAATGTTGGGATTTATGTCATAAAACTCGTAGGTAGTAAATATAATTTATTGACCATTATTTATTAATAAAATGTTATTATTAATATTTCAATAAGTGTTATTGATTATATTATTAGATTTTTCTTAATAATCTAAATCCATTAAACTAACATCCTAAGTTGTTTGATGAGTCTTGAATAGTATGTAGAGACATACATGGATCAATGTTTGATATCATCTTAAAATGTCTATAGTATAGGGATAAGGCTGGGTACCTTATCCAAATAACACTTTGGATAAGACTCACTTTGTATTTGATACAAACACAATGACCAAATGCGTTCAGGTAGATGGCATGCGAGTGAGGGTAAAAGTCTTAGGCAGCGGAAGATTTTACAAAACCATTTCTTAATTTAATTTGAAAATCCCAAAATACCAATAACATTGGCAAAAAAATAATTAAGAAACTAATTTTCTTATTAAGCATGCTTTAATAAAGTATAGATTAGAGAGAGAAAAACTTACGTAGTTTAACGTCTCTGAATCTACTAAATCTTCAAATTTGGGGACACCACCCATCGGAGATCTTCCTATCCTCTGGGATGAGATTGGTTGATGGTAAAATTTTTAGAGAGAACTATTTTTGCAGACAACAAAAGCATCGATTTTTTCTTAATTTCGAAAAACTATTTTTCTTTTACATATTTATAACTCTCTTTCCTTGAGAGAGTAGAAGAGAACCATGGGGTTCTATTAATTTAAAAAATATTAAATTAATAGACATTTCAAATCGACTAATTAACTAATCAGCTAATAATTAATTAAATTATATTTAATAATATTTCATTTAAATCATATTTAATGAATATCTCTTCAATATCTTATAGAATTAATTTAATTTAATTTAATTTAAGGAAAATTTTAAAAAATAGCAAATTTTACAAAATATTTACAACCTATAGTAAATTCTATGTCATTGATATGATATAGTGACATAAGACTATCATTGATAGAATCCAAAATTTTGCTATAACTTGTAAGTATTTTTATTTATTTTGTTATTTTTAAAAATGCCTCTTAATTTAATCAAATTTAATTAAATAAAATTGAACTAAACTATTAATTAATAGCTAAATTAAATATCTTATATTTAACTTAATATTTAAATCATATTCATATATAAATTTCTCTCATAACCAATAATTTTAATATAAATCCAATTCACATTAAATTAATATTTGAACCCATTCAAATATTTTATCTCTCATAAATTAATTTTGAATCAAATCCAAAATTAAATTTATATAATAAAGTTTGATTAAAATATAAACATTATATTATAATGTATCACTATATATTATACTAATTCCCAAAGTAAAATTGAATATTTCAAATTACAACCAATATAAATAAATCTCATTACCCTTTATGAGCTAGAAATGGGACCTAATGGATCTATAGATCAGAAGCTACAATGATATGAGATTAATTGGCTAAACTTATTAACCACATTAATTAATATTCGTTAACTGTGTGTACACTCCATTAAAGACTTATAGGTGAACTCTTCTCACTGTACATATATTTATGTGTCCACAAATATAAACCAATAACAGTAAGTTAGTTTTTAACGAGTGTTCGTAACATCAGTTGGGTCAAATTATCATTTTACCTATAGGTTACCTCTAGTCTTGAATTACCAGTGCTACTTTAATGAACAATCTGTTAATGATCCAACCAATAAACAGAAACCCCTCTCGTGCCATAGAGAGGGTAGGACCCTTTGTACCAGTCTTGGAGACACCATTTAAGAAAACACTCATCTACTTACCTAAAGTTGGGAATGAATGAATTCTATCTTGTGTAATTATGTTTCCAGCTCCCCACTCGATCTTGTCCCCAAAATGATAAGTATATTGCGTTAGCAATCTGGCTACTCTCACCTGTATAAATCAAAGGACAATCCCTCGCAAACAGGAGTTCATAATATACTCAGGATTAAGACTAAGTTACCTAGGTAGTCATCCTAATGAAATAGAAACCTAACTAGTTAACAAAGTTACATCTAGTGGTTACTATTTTGTGGTATGGTCTTATGCAAATTCATTGCATAGGATACCCTCACTCGCATGTTACTTACACGAAGGTGTTTAATCATTGTGTTTGTATCAAATACAAAGTTTGTCGTATCCATAGTGTTACCAGGATAAGGTACCCAGCCTTATCCCTATACTATAAACCTTTGAGCTGATCTTGAACATTGATCTCTGTATATCTCTACATATTGTTCAAGACTCATCAAACAGATTAGGATGTTAGTTTATTGGATTTGGGTTATTAAGACAAAATTAATAATATAATCAATAAAATTTATTATGATAATAACACTTTATTAATAACGGTCAATGAATTATATTTACAATCTAGGAGTTTTAGGACATAAATCCCAACAGTGCTCCTCCGCGATTCATTGTTTTTCTTCTTTTCTTTATAATTTTGCGATAAACACTCAAAACAAGGTAAAACAAGCGTGGATACTTATGTAAGTTGTATTCTCTTATATTTATAAATTGGCGATAAAAGCTACACATTTTGACACATTATTATGTGTTTTAGTTCCATTGTTGTATCTAAAATGACGTGATAACTTGTATTCTACAAGTTATCAATGACTGAGGTAGTTTCAATATTTTCTATTGGGGGCTTGTGAGCTTTTTTTGTTTTCAAAATTGTTCTATACAGTGTAAATATTTTACCGACTTTATTATATTTTTGAAAAAAACACTTGCTTTTTAAATAAACAAAGGAAATGGTTTTGTAAAAAAAAAAAGTGATCATAATTGGTGATAATTTTAGGAATAATAATTAAGTATATACCAATACTCTTAAAAAATTGAAAATGTAGTAAAATCTATTGGTGATAGACTTCTATCGTTCATAAACTCTTATGGTCTATCAGTGATAGATCAATATTTGCAACATCAGTGATAGACTCTTTGCCAGATTTTTTTATATTTTTTAATTTTTTAAAAATGTTGCTATACACTTAATTATTTTGAATCTAATTACCTTATCTAATAAGATTTTTTTAAAAATGATTGTTGGATCAAGTTAATTATTTTGGTTTAATTAAATATGTGAGACCCATTTTTAATTTGGATAAGGAGGTAAAATTTGGCTAAGTATTAAGAAGTTGGCGTTTGAATAAACCAGCGAAAAGGATTAAGCGATAAAATCTTTTATGGTTAAAGTATACGTTTTTGCGATTAAGTGGATAGTTCGCGAAAGAAGTTGTGTGATAAGAAGAGAAAAATTATTCGCGTAAGTTAAGAAGTAAAAGTTGGTTAGTTCACGTGGAAGGTTTCTTATAGTAAAAATATAACCATGCGATAAGGTTATTCGCGAGAAATGGTTAAGTGGTTGAAGTTATTCGCAATTTGGGTTAGGCGGGAAGCAAGATCTGGTGATGAAAATGTCAAATCTGATTTGACAGGGGTTAACGTGTAAGATTAAAAATTTAGACATGGCTAGATTGAATATTAAATTTACACTTGGGAAGTTTTTTAATTAGGAGCTAGCAAACTGAGAAGAGTTTATGCATGACTAAGTTAGTTTAAGGGTTCTATAAATAAGATGATTTTAGTAACTAAGGAGGGGATGATGAGAGTTTTGTTGAAATGTTGAAGTGCTATTGTTTTAGCCACACGAGAAGAAGAAAAAGGACTTTTTTAGTAAATTTTAGTGAGTGACTTTCTTAAATGTTTTTATGTTAAAATCTTTCTTGTGATTTCTCTTTACTATCTTGAAAGATGATTTCAAATGAGAAAGTGTTTCAAAAAGCTTTCAAGCATGATTTATAATGTTAAAGCTTGATTTGATGATTACGATTTCATGCTATGAATTGGTTTTCAAACCATTAGTTGATTCCTTAAGATGATACTAACTTTTATATGCACATAAAGAGTCAAAGTTACCATAAAGTGTACAGACTACATGGTGATAAGAAGTTGGCTTACGCTTTTAAAGGAGCGTATAAAGCTTAGTGGCCTAAGCAACAAGGACGAATTTGTATGTTTTTGGATGCTGTTGATACAGTAATCAAACGCGAGGTAATGAGACCAAGCGTAGAGAACGATTCGGGATCCTTAATGAAAGGAATAACTGTTAACTAATGTGTGTTTATGTGAAATTGTTATGTTGTAAATGTGTTTCTTTTAAGCATAAAAAAAAGGTTTATGTGAAATGAAATGATTTGAAGTTGTTTATGCGAAATGATGTTTATGAAAAGGCATTGTAAAAGGTTTTCATAAAACCTCACTAAGTCTTTTAGACTTACTTTTTAAAAATCTATCTTTCAAGATTAGGCGTTTAGGCCAAGTAGAGAAGAAGGTTGATGGATTTGCGGTGAGGTGATTTAAGGCGTTTTGGAAATGGTTAAGCCTTGGTTATTTGGTCAAAGTATTGTAATAATGAATGAAACCCTTGTTATTAATAAAATTTACGTTTTCGTTTGTATTTACTTTGCTTGGCGTTTCTTTATCCTCCGTTGTGTTTTGAGTGTTAATAGTTTAAAAAGAGTTGAGAATAAGATTTTGCAATAAGAAAATTTCAAGGTTGTAACAAACGTGCATCCTATTCCTACTACTACTTTGACGTTATCGTCGCAGTACAGTTTGGGGTGCGACAAAATATTATTTACCTGGGCTAAAGTTCAATTGAGCAAAAAAAATAAGTATAATGTAACAAGCTAAATATGACCCAAATTCATGTGATTGAACCTATGGGTCTAACTCCACGAAATTTGTCAAATTTGCTCCCCTTCCTCAAATAAGCTTAATTAATTTATCAAATTTGCCTCACCTTTTCAAATCAAGTGTAGGCATCCAACCGATAGAAAATTTGAGGATCAAATACTTGAAGTCGAACCACATCGCATTAAACCAACATAAATACAACATCAACACAAGTTCAACTCCACAAAATAAATTTATCTAGAATTCTCGTGTAAGCATCAACGTTAACCACATCGAAGGTAGGTATTTGAGTTAAATATTTAATGTAGTAACTTAGTCATATAATGTGCTTAATTCTACATCAGACTAGTACAAAAGCACTCTTATGCATAGTGGCTCAGATGATGCATTCGAATCATAGGAGTGAGTGGGTGGAAGAGGGTCAGAACTTGCATGCATAGTTTTGGTGTAGAAATGTAAACAAGAGAGAGGAGGAGGACCACTTCGTATCTCAGTAAAAAAAAAAATATACATTTTGTCTATTCAATAACATACATTCAACAACTTGATTACCCCCATCATCTTTTTCAAATTAAAAACAAAATTTTCAAATCTAAAAAGAGATAAAGTATATGTTGAAAAATATCAACCGAAAAAGTATATTCCATTGGGAATATTAAATGAGTACACCAAAACCAATGAGTATTAGCTGTTAGGTACACCACAGATGTGGGACCCACAATTGAAACAAATAAAGATGAGATGATAACGATAACGATAACTTGATAAGGCGACGATAAGTCCTCCCACCAAATATATTTATTTGTTTTTTATTTTTATCATTTTACTTCCCCCAAAAAAATAAAGATATTTTATTCTTCCGCCTTCTAAGGCCATCTCAATTATTACTCCTTTTTTTTCTTTTCTTTTAATACATAAAAAAAGAAAAAGAAAAAGAAAAAGAAAAATCGGATAAGGAAGAAGCGGACTTCAGTTTTAAAAGAAAAAATATATATGTATTGAACATCTATAAAATCCCCATGCACCCTTCCGTACTCTAACTTTTCCAACTCCCGTCTTCAACCCTATCCATTTCCTCTCTGAACTTTTTATCTTCTTCCATTTTCATTGCAGAGCTTCAACATTCCTGTTGAATGGACCATTGTCTCTCTCTCCATAAATCCTTCCCTCTCATATCTCTTCCCTCTTCTTCTTCCCCCAAATTCAAGCCCTATCTTTCTTCCTTCCGGAAACTCCCGCTTACTTCTAGGTCCTGTTCCTTGGTTGTTCTTGCCAGTACTGGGGCCAGCCACTGTGAGTTTGGCAGTTTGAACACTCCTTTGGACCCCAAGTCCTCCGTTGGTAAGCATCTAAGTAGAGTTTTGCAAAATTATAGACACCTCTTTCATGTTTCTGTTGAGGATGAGTTGAAACGCTTGGCTGATCACCGTGATGCTGCTCTTCATCGTATGCTGCTTTCTGCTGATTCTGATGAAGCCTTGCTTCATAGGTTTGTGTTCTCTATCTAATGATTTTGGATCCTGTGGTTTAGGATGGATGTTATTCGATTTGTACGATTTCAGTATCTGGCGGCGCTTTTTCTGATTTGGTGGATTCTTTCAAATAGCTTCTCCAATACTTAATCTATTATTGATTTAATCATCGTTTTGCATATTCTCGTTTTCTCTTTGCATTATAGTCACTTAACTGTAGGGACTTTGATTGAAGAGACTAAAATCAGGATATTTTCTCTGTTTGATGGGTATTTGTGAGATGTAGGAGCAGTTGTTGATTTGGTTGCTTTGTCACATCTTTTACTTTGTATATTTTACTTTCTTGATTAGTCTATTCTATGTGGTTTGGTTTATATTCCTTTCACTGTGGACAGCTTTGTTGACATGATTGAAGAAGTATTATACTTGTGATTAGATCTTTCAAACAGGTGGTTCCTTTCTGGTCAACGGCTTTTGGTTTGAAGAACCTTTCCAGATAGCTAGTCTGAGACCAAATTGATGAAAATAATCATGTGAATAGATTATTACATAATTCAGGCATAATGAAAGTTGGGGAATGGAAGAACAGAAAGAGAGAGGGGGAGTAGGAAGAGTTTTTTACTAAATAACCTTATATTGGAAAGAGAAGCGTAATCTTATGGAGATATGGAGTTTTGAGTTATGTTGGGCAATGGGAATGTATGAAAAAGTTGTCCTGAAAGTAATTTCTCTAGATTTAGAAGGTTCAGTTGATTCAAGGGATGTGTATCTCGTTAGTCTTCTGTTTACAGTTGACAGTTTGGAGTCCCTTTCTATGAGACCAACTCCAGTATATACTCTCAATCAATTGATATTTATACCTTAGACACCGAATATTAAACTTTTTTCTTTTTCCCTTGAATGAAAGTTTTCTGAGCAAGCTGTTGAGGGGGTTGTAGATGTTCTTTAGGGGGGGAATATGTAAGGTCTCTCCATCTTTCCCACATGGGATGAACATTTTTTTGTTAGATGGAGTTCTATCTTCGAACCAATTGATAATGGAAGGAGTGACACATGCCTCTTTTAAAGATTCTGAGGTCTTCCCATCTTTCCAATGTAGTATTATCAAGTAAGAAACAAGTATAATTTCACTGATGGGATGAAATTCTGACGAAGGACGAGATTGCCCAATCCCTCATAAGTGCAAAAAAAGAAGGTGTTTTAATAGGAAGTAAGATGAGAGATAGCAATATTCTTAAATTAGTAATTCTACACCTAAACAAGCCAAAGAACAAAAAACTCAAGAAAGCTAATAAAGGTTCTTTCCTTGTCACAATAAATGCAGTTGTTTATTTACCTCCATATGGTCCAACCCTGGTGATCAGTAGAGTAGTTAACACTCCCACAAATATATTGAGTGTTGCATTCAAGTATTTAATTCCCTCAAAAGAAGTATTGATAGTTCATGGTCAACATTACTAGGCATGCTTAAAGATTCATTACTAACATATGGTATTTAATTACTCGTTTTTGAAGTAATATCCATATTTACTGACGTATCTTAACCCCAGGAGGATTGCACAATTGAAGGAACATGAGTGCCAAATAGCAGTTCAAGATGTCATGTACATGCTCATTTTCTATCGATTTTCTGAAATCAGAGTTAATTTGGTACCCAAGCTCTCTAGATGTGTATATAATGGAAGACTAGAAATTTTGCCATGCAAAGACTGGGAACTGGAGTCCATTTACGAGTTAGAGGTTCTTGGGATGATTAAAGAACACATAACCACGGTGATTGGTTTGAGAGCAGATTCGAGTGTCACGGACAACTGGGCTATGACTAACATTAGACAAGCACATCTAGGCCGTGTTTACGTGGCCTCCATCTTATATGGCTACTTCTTGAAGTCTGCTATATTGAGGCATCACTTGGAGCAAAAACTAGCCATACCTAACACACACCGTAATGGTGGTCATCCGAAAACTTTCCTCCAGTTCCCTGAGATGTGTCTTTATGGATTTAGAAATCTTCTCTCCGGTCGCCTTACTAACATGCTATCAGTGCCTCACAACCAAGTGTTGAACAGCAACCAGGAGACGGAGCCAGAGAAGTTAAAGCGTTTCTTGACAGGATTTGATTCCGAGGCATTGCAGAGATGTGCAAAGCTGAAATCTAAGGAAGCCTTGAATCTGATTGAGAACCATAGTCACGCATTGCTGGGGAATGAGGAAGTCGGTTTTTTCGAGAACAATGAGGTGATAGTGACTTCATTCTCAAGCTTGAAGAGATTGGTATTAGAGGCTGTTGCTTTTGGCTCTTTCCTTTGGGATGCAGAGGAGTATGTTGACACCATTTATAAGCTTAAGGAGAACTAATCCAGTAAGGTATTTTCGTAGATATAATAACGCTTTCTCTGTATATAGGATGAGTTGAAGACACGTTTTCCAGGAAAATTCACCATTTGTATATAATATTTATATATATAATTTCCTATGAATCTGAGATTGTGAGTTCTTTTAAGTAATTGTTACACATGAATGCTTGAGTTATTTGCCACGTAAGCGGATTTGGTTTTCGTATTGTCTTTAAATACAAGACGTTTGAAGCATTTTGTCAATTGCCTAACTGGATTGACAAAACTTGGGAGAATGTGAATCTTGAAATTGAAAATATGATAATCTGTTTGGTAGGTAAGTTCGAGATTTCTAGAATATGAGTTTGAATAATTGGCAACAAAAAAGTCGAAAGTATATATTATAGAAATGAGTTTTTATCAAACTACGAAATAATTTGGGAGTATCTAATGAGTCAATTTCTGCATTGATTATTTAAGATGAGGGGCTTTGAAAAAAAATGTAATGTGTATTGTGGACTATTTAAGCTACTTCTTTCAAATTAGATTCTAATTATTTACCGTAGCTGATATTTTGTTTTAAGTAGGGTTATTTTTAAATATGTGAAAAGAAACATTTACTTCAAAATCTATCACTATCATTGATAAAAAAATTATTTAGATAACAATTAATTAATTTGTGGGAGGAAAGGAGATGCTAAAGTTAAATCCAAATTATAAACTGAACAGGTTAAATGTGTCCAAATCTTATGAAAAGAACAAAATTGATTTTCTAAAACTGTTTCTATTTTCGTTTGAGAAGTTTGAAAAAGAGAAAAAGGAAAAAAGGAAAAAGAAAAAGAAAAGGCAGAATAAATTTAAAACTTGTGTTCTTTTTGGTTGAGTATAGAGTAGCTTGGAGTGATGAAATATATAAAGTGTACAGTATCTCCTATTAAGCATGCACGTCAAAATTAAAAAAATTTCAAAATCAATAGTACCCTCACTTTCTTTTGTGCAAGACCTTGTAAGACTACTAGTCCTTTTCGTGTGTAAACCATATTATGGCAGATAGTAGGAAAAATTAGCCTAAATATTTTGAAGCTTCTTGAAATTTTGTCAATGAAGACATTTTATTGTCTCGTTTAAGTTTGGGGGGAGGGGATGAGCGTATTTGAAAGTTGCATGTGGGCAAAATTGGTCAATTAATGTGTATTGTTGATGTATATGTACTGGGCATATAGTAGATGCAAAGCAGTAGTTAGAGAGCAGTAGGAAACCTTTGTTTTCTATACTACACAAAAGGATAAGCTGAGAAGTGAGTGAATAATCTTCGTCCTTGTGCTTGACCTTGATGTTGGTAAACTGAAATATTGGAAGTGAGTGTGATATTAAGGACCATCTCGAGATAAGGAAAAACTGCCATATTCATGTCCACTGTTGAGAAATACTTTTGTTTTCATTGGTTGAGGACAAGCAAAGGTTCAAGTTTCAGGGTGTAATAGGTATCATATTCCCCATGTTGGTTAAACCTTTTTTTCCGTGGAAATTAGGTTTAAAGCGGGTGGTTATGACCCCAAAAATCTATTTCAATCAAGATAAGTTATTAATATGTTGTTGGGAGTTTTTTTTAGTGAGTTAAGGATGTTTTGGAGTGAATATTGTTATTTTAAGTTCATTTAAGGATTGTTATTTTGCAGGGAAAATAAAATTACTTAGATGCAATTGTATTTCGTTCCATCGACCCAAAGTTTCTAATTTTTCCTTCTCTAGTTGTTCTTTCACTTTGAAATCGCTGCTTAAAGGAGCATGGATTTCATATATCAACCAACCTATTTGAATCTATAAAAGGTATGAGAAAATCATTAATGAAACATCAATTCAAAATTTGGAAGGAAAAGTGACTATTATTGTAATGATTTACATATGAAATAATTGATAATATAATTATTTATTTTGATGGTTTTGACATATTATGGTTACAATTTTGAGTTTTTAATATGTGAGTAATTATAGATCTAAAATTAATTTTAGATCTAACAAAAGATTTAGATTTACTATGCTTCTACATGGTTTCGAGTTTTTATTTTTCTTTAAGCTTTCTGTGATTCCATTATGTATTCCAGTAAATGCATGTTTGAGTTAGGACGTTGTGTTATTTTTTTGAAGCAATATGCATATGCAATTTAGTATTGAAGTTGCGTCAAATTTTATTTTCAAAGCAATAATCTTTTGTGGACCAAACAATATTCGATATTTGATTTTAACAAAAACAACATGTAGTAGACTTTTTTAGAATGCATGAAAGTTCTTCACAACACTAGAATCAAATATCTTTACTTGTGAATTAAAGTATCGTAGAGTGACACTCATCTTTAAGAAATATTGATTTAATCTTAGAGAGCCTTAGCTTTAGTTGTGAATGCTTTGCACAAGATCATTATCTCCATTGTTTCTATATTTCTACTTACCTTCTTTTTTGGTTTTTTTTGCCATTTTACTATTTTGAGTTACTTACACTTGCAACTATCATAATACACTATAAGAAATTAGGAATCTTTCGATGCTGACCTGTATCGACATAGATACCTAAAGGCGTTAGAAAAAGATATTCCAATGTACGTGGAGATGTCAAGAAGGAAGTCTACAATAATGCATCGAGGGACGAATTTTCACTTGCAAACAGGAAGGCGTCAGGAATGCCTTTCTCCCAAAGCCGCTATTGCCGACGAATAGAGAATGTGAAAAATAGGTCATTGTTGACATCCCATTCAAGGTTTGGAGAATGGCATTCCCGATGCAGCATCAGGAGAAGGTTTCTCTAACACGTTTCTCACGACATCAAGGGGCGGGCATCATTCTCGACGTCCTATGTGTTGGGAGATATTTTTAATATATATTTTTTAATTATTATATTCAATTTTTTTTATCATGCTTTACTCTTTTGGATTTCGATTCGATTTAAATTGAATAAAATTCTAAAAAGAAACTAACACAAAATTAATAAAAAATTATTAAAATACCAAATTGTAATTTATATTAGAAAATAAATGTTAACATCGAACAAATACAATTTTGTTTTTAGAAATTACACAAAAAAGAAAAAATACATTATCTCTTAATTGCTGCGGACGTCATATTCCCACAAGTCCACACATACAATGACATAAAAGTAAATTTAGATATATATCACCGATAACAAATTTATCAACTTAAAAGTTGAAAAATAAGTACCACATGTAACTCTTCAAGGTCCTCTCTATGCCCAACTCATTTCCTCAATCATCTTCTTCATTTCTTCCATTTTTCGGGCATGAACTTTTGAAGGGATAAAAGCCATAGGTAGCGAAAGATTTTACAGAACAATTCCTTAATTTAATTTGGGAATCCCAAAATACCAATACATTGGTAAAATAATACATAAACTAATTTTCTTATTATAACTTAAAGACTAAACATGCTTTCTAATTATACATTAGAGAAAGAAAAACTTACGTAGTTTGATGCCTCTGAATCTACAAAAACTCCAAATTGGGACATCATCCGTCGGAGATCTACCTATCCTCTATAATGAAATTGGTTTGTGAAAATTAATTGATATAAGAAAAATGTTTAGAGAGAAACTATTTTTGCAGAGAGCAGAAACATAGGTTTTATTTTGTTAAGAAAAATTATTTTTCTTTTGCATATTTATAACTCCATTTTCTTTGAGGGAGTAGGATAAAATCATGAGATTCTTTTAATTATAAAAAAATATTAAATTAATAGAAATTTCAAACCTACTAATTAATTAAAACATATTTTATTAAGGGGACGAGGGACGTGCCCTTATATAGATAAACAAATCTCTCGCCGAGATATCATTTATCCATACGGGTTAATACACGTGTCGTCAATAATTATACAAATTGGAGAAAGACAAAGAGGGTAGCCGACAGGACAGGACCCCTGACTGGCATCTTATCTCTTCAGAATCTTTCTTTTTGAAAAGTAAAAGATTACGATAAGATTTGGGTGGGACAGAACCCCCACTTATCCTTATCTTCTCGTAATGATTACAAAACGACAAAAGCATAAAGTAAAGTAAACATAATTACTAAACAAAATAATTACAAAATGACAAAAACTTAAAGTAAAGCGAAAAAGATATGTCTGCAGCTGTCCTCGAGTCTATCTTCGTAATTTCTTCTTTCTTGGTGGTGATGTCACCCGGTTTTGTCTGAATGGCCATGATTGCGCTTACCATGCGACTACTGTCGATCCGTTGATAAGAGAATACATCCAGGGACTTACTCTCGACTGCCCCGCCATTCACTACCCAAGCATTCTTTTCTCTCTGGATCGGTCGATCGCGGTAAGCATTCCTAACCGGAATCAATCGCTGCTCAACAGCACTGGCCTGTGGTTGGTCATTCCACTTCAGTCACCTACCAATCATTTTAATATGAATCCAATTTACATTAAATTAATATTTGAACTCATTTAAATATTTTATCTCTCATAAGTTAATTTTTAATCATATCAAAAATTAAATTTATATAATAAAGTTTGATTAAAATATATAAACTTTATATTATAATGTATCACCATACATTATACTAATTCCCAAAGTAAACTTGAACATTTCAAATTACAAAACCAATATAAATAAATCTCATTACCCTTTAGGAGCTAGAAAGGAGACCTAATGGACTTACATATCAGAAGCTACAACGATATGAAATTAATTGGCTAAACTAACTAACCACATTAATCAATATTCGTTAACTGTGTGTACACTCCACTAAAGACTCACAGGTGAACTCTTCTCAGCGTAAATATATTTATGTGTCCATAGATATAGACCAATAACAGTAAGTTAGTCCTTCACAAGTGTTCGTAACACCACCCGGATCAAATTACCATTTTACCCTAGGTTACCTCTAGTCCTTAAATGACAGTGCTTCTCTAGTGAACAACTTGTTTATGGTCCAATCAATAAACATAAATTCCTCTCGTGTCATAGAGATGGTAGAGTCTTTTGTTTAAGACCCAGAGACACCATTAAAGGGAACACTCATCTACTTACCCACCTAAAGTAGGGAAGAAGTGAATTTCATCTTGTGTAATTATGTTTCTAGCTATCCACTCGGCCTTGTCCCCAAAATGATAAGCATATTGAGTCGAAAATCTGGCTTCTCTTACCCGTACAAATCAAGGGACGATCCCTTGCAAACAGGAGTTCATAATATACTCAGAATTAAGACTAAGTTACCTAGGTCATTCTAATGAAATAGAAACCTAACTAGTTAATAAAGTTACATCTAGTGGTTATTATTTCGTGGTCCAGTCTTATGCAAACTCATTGCATAGGATACCCTCACTCGCATTTCACCTACATGAACGTGTTGGATTATTGCATTTGTATCAAATACAAAGTAAGTCGTATCCATAGTGTTACTAGGATAAGGTACTCAGTCTTATCCCTATACTATAGACCCTTTAAGCTTATCTCGAACATTGATCCTTGTATGTCTCTACATACTGTTCAAGACTCATTAAACAGCTTAGGATGTTAGTTTATTGGATTTGGGTCATTAAGACAAAACTAATATAATCAATAACATTGATTGAAAATATAATAATAACACTTTATTAATAATGGATTATATTTACAATCAACGAGTTTTAGGACATAAATTTCAACAACTTCGACGTTCTTCAATTAATCGTTGAGTTTTTTCAAGGCTAGCTCTTAGTTTGCTAATCTCTCTAGCGTGCATGTCTTGCACATATGAAGACAAAGAACTACTACCACTCTTTCTGAACTTGGGTTTACGGCCTCAACCAAGACCTTTTGAGTGGGTCGGTTGTCTACCCAAAACGTTCTTGCAAATCTCATCTCCAGAGAGTGGTTGAGAACCTTCTTGGGTGGGTTAGGACTGGATTTCCAGCATTTAATCCTGCACCAAAATTTTTAATTAAGTTATGAACTCACAAATACAGTACAAAATAAAAAGAAATTTTTTTATAAACTTACATGCGCATCTGTGGCCGCCTATGAAATGAATTGGCCATTCCTTGCGTGTGTTTCTGTAAACAACTTCACACGGTCAACTAGTTGACCTCGTTGTTCAGTGTGCTCATGTCGTCGCTGTAGGAACGACTTGGACTCGCTACTATGGTTGTAAGGTTGTTGCGTCTAGCATCCTTGTTGGTCCTTGATTGCACTTTCATGTAAACATTTTTTAAAATTATACATGCAGAAAAAAAAAAAGTAATGTGAAGTAACATTACAATATGTAAATCACCTTAAATGTTCGACTCAAATAGTGATCGCATAGGAAGTGCCAATCTTCCAGACAATTCACTAATATGTACAGTGGGTTGGCACATGCTTGTTCAGGATCACTGTATATGGCAGTCTCCCCTAAACTCCTTGAAAGATGTGAGCATCTGATGCTTAATAAATCTATTAAGTGCTTGATCTGTGAAATCAAGCACGAAATAGCGCTACAAAGTAAAGAACATACGTATTAGCTAGGTTTATACTTATGTACGTTTAAAATAAATGTGAATTAATTACCGAAGTTACCTGTAGAGTACCCTTGACCACCTCGATGTATTCTGGTGAAACATCAACCCACTTAAGGCAGAGGACTAGAAATGTATCTCTCACACATACACCAATCGTGTTTCTGAACCGAACAGCTTGTGGAGAGATTGACTTCTCCGCTCCTAGGGTGATGGTGACCATAATCTTCCCATTCTTATGGACATATCTCTCCAACTCCATGTTTCAGGAATGTTGATGTCTCCTAGGAGTGGAAGTGAGTTAAGACCTATCTAATTAAGAAAACAAAATACTATCATAAATAAAACTCTATATGTTCGCAATTATCATCTAAGTCACTATACTAACTTGAAGTGTCGCCCACCGAGGACAATCTCACATTATCGTTATTCAGAATGTTGTCAAAGTCCATAAACAGATCATCTGTCTCCTGGAAATCGATGGAAAATGATGACACAATACTTGTAGACATGAAAACCAAGATTAGTTAAACAAATTATAATATTTCAAACTGAATCTAAAAAAAAATATATGTCCATACTTGATCTCCTGAGGTTATCCGTCGTCGCTTGAACCAATTTGAGGTGATAATTGTTCATCATCATCATTTATGAAGTTATCAACGACATGACGCATAATCGATCTTTCAACCACTGTGGGATCAACGTTAGGTCTGCACAGAATGTCATCCTCAATGTGTTCATCCACACGATGTCCGACAACAATTTTCAATTCATTCAAAAGTTCATTCTCAAAATCTTTCACCTTGGACACGTCTCATATATGTTTATTTTCGGTCACTTGAACAACTTTCCAATTGGTACCATTTTTTGGGTCATCGAGGTAAATACTTGATGTGGCTGAGTCGCGAGAATGATTGGTTCCTCAACGAACCAAAAACACGACGTGTTGATTGATTTATAGCCTAGTTCCACCTGTGTTCTATGACTTTTGTTGTTGTTGGTGTCAAACCATCTACACTTGATTTGCCAAACACGTCATTCTAGCGGATATTGAACATCCAACACTTCATCTAACACACCATAGAAATTATTGTCGGCACTTCCACTGCAACTATTTTCACCGACTACCATGACTCCACTATTCTGTGTAGAGCATCGAGAATCATGCTCTACCGTGTGAAATTGTACCCCATCGACAATGCATCCACTGTAGGAGCGAACCTCAGATGAAGTTCCCATTGCAAGTGAGAAAAAATCATGAGAAAGGTTTTCTCTCTCACATATTTCTAGAACCTGAAATTCATATTGTAAATGTAATTCGGCTGAATGAGGTATTCGAGACAAGACATCGACTGCTTTATTATGAAGACTGGGTTGGTATAATACTTGAGAGTCGTATCCTAACAATTTCGTCAACCATTTTTGGAAGTGGGGTGTAATTTGGCCAAATGGGGTATCCAAGATAAGACATCAACTACTTTGTTATGAAGACTGGGTTGGTATAATATTTTGAAGTCGTATCCCAACAATTTCGTTAACCATTTTTTAAATTGGGGTTGTATTTCATGTTGTTCAATTAAGAATTTGAGCACCTTTTGATTTGAAATGATTGTGAATTTTCTTTCCAGTAGATAGTGCCTCCACTTTTGCTTTGATAAAACCACTGTCATGAATTCCCTTGCATAGGTGGACTTAGTTTGAGCTCATGGTGAGAGTTTCTGACTAAAGAAGGCTATGGGCCTTGAATTTTGTGATAAAATCACCCCCAAACTAAATCTGGATGCATCAATTTCGATCACGAAGGGAAGTGTGAAGTTAGGGAGAGTTAATATTGGTATTGAAATCATTGCCCTTTTTAATGTGTTAAATGCCATGGTTGTTTCTTCCTCTCATTTAAAAGCATTTTTCTGTAACAGTTTGGTAGTGGTGCTCCAATATCTCCATAGTTTCTCACTAGCCTTCTCTAGTAATCTGAGTCTAAAAAAATTTCTTAGCTTCGTTACATTTTTGGGTTGCGGCCAATTTACCATAACTCGGATTTTCTCTCTGTTGACCTCTACTCATTTACTTGATATTCAATGACCCAAATCTTGAACCATGTGGTGTCGTATGACACATTTTTTGCTGTTGGCATGAAGTTCATGATCATCCCCCAAAATGTTGAAAACCACTCCCAAACGTCTCTCATGTTTTTTATGTTCGAGTTGTACACTAAGATGTCATTGAAGAAAACAAGTACAAAACGGTGGAGAAACTGCCAAAATATTTGATTCATCAGAGATAGGAAAGTGGACGACTCGTTAGTGTGCCCAAATGGCATTACAAGATATTCATAAGTCCTTTGTGAGTGGAGAAGACTGTCTTTTCGATGTTTTCTTCTCTCATTTGTATTTGATGATATCGATGATACCCTGATTTAAGGTCAAGTTTGGAAAAAATTATCGCTCTATGTAGTCCGTTAACTCTTCAATCATTGGGATTGAAAACTTATCGGCCATAGTTATTCTGTTCCATTTGTGATAGTCAACACAAAACCTCCAACCTCCATCCTTCTTTTTAACTAAAAGAATCGAACTTGAATAATGGCTTCAGCTTGGTCTGATTATTTCAACTTTTAACATTTCCATCACCAGTTTTTCATTTTCTTCCTTTTGTGCATGGCCATATTTGTAGCTGACATTAATCGGCTTCTGTCCTTCTAAGGTTAATATTCGATGATCAACTTCCTATTTCAGGGTAGCTTTACCGATGCTTTAAAAACATCCTTATAGTGATTCAGCAATATTTGAATCACTAGAAGACCTTCCTTTTCTCCTCCTCCTTTCGTTTCATTCTCTGCCTCATCACTTTCATCGTTTTCACTATTTTGAACTTCCACCAAGTATCAACGATCCCTTTCTTCCCATGATTTAGTCAGGGTCTTCGAGGAACACTTAGCTGTGATTAGTGATGAGTCCCCACGGAGTATGATTGTTTTCTCCCCTATCATAAACACTATCGATCTTGATGGCCAGTGTATCCCTATGAATCCTGTTGAACACAACCAGGGGATGCTCAAAATTACATACAACTGTTCTAAATTAATTGCCAAGAAGTTAGGCTTGATAGTCACTTTGGTCAACACCAATTCTACCCTTGTGCATATTCATTGCCCGGATATGGCTGTTCCATCACCAATTGTTACTTCAAACTGTTGGATCCTCCCATCACTAGTAAGTATAATTCCCCAACAATATTATGATGAATGAAGTTGTGCATGGCTCCACTTAAAGAGATTTTCGAACAACACAAAGTTGCCACATCTCTCCCTTTGATTTTTTCCTTTAATTTTATGGTCCCCTTGTCGGAAAAACCATGTAAGGACCTTAAAGAGATTTTCGTGTCTTCTTCCAACTCTATTCTTTTTAGCTCCACGACTTTGTTTGCTTCTGGTTCGACTTCTCCTTCTTCCTCAAATTCCACTTCGTCATTCGTAATACATAACATCAACTCTCTGTTCTCTCTCACCTTGCAAACCACTTTTCGTTACATGTAAAAATAGCCCCTTATCAAGCCTCATTCAGAACTCACTATCCGAAAGCCTCTTAGTCGGCACCTCCCCTATCATGAAATTTCTTGGTTCTCTCTTTACAAAACTTCCACGTGTTTAGGGATTATTTTCCTGGTTTGGGCCTCCTTAACTTTTAGTTCAAACTTTTTACCTTGACTTGTATGGGCCTTTCCCAATTGGGCTTTTTTCTATTTGGGTCGTGGAACCCTAATTCACTTATAACAAGTTATAGGGCTATATTTCTGTCATTCACCAATTAGGCTTCCCTCATATATTCATCTAAATTCTTAGGGTGTCGGCTCATCACCTCCGCCCTCAATTCCAGCGACAACCTTGTCACAAAGGCATCCATCAAGATGCTTTCTCCCATTTCCGATAAAGGAGTTGAGTAATTCAATTTTTCTTTTCAGAAAATCTTTATACGAGTCATCTTGTTGAATTTAGATTAATCTTACTCCTAAGCTACCTTCCCCCGTTGGTTGCAAGTGGTCGAACATCCTTTGCTTTAAATCTTCTCATGATTTGACCTTCTTCTAATTATTACATCAACGAAACCAATTGACTTCATCTTGCCCGAAGCTCACCACTGCTACCTTCACCTTCTTTTCATTGTTGACTAAATCATTTATGTCGAACAAGTGTTCAACTTGATACACCCAAGATTCTAGGTTCATTCCATTGAGGATCAACATTTCCAATTTTTTGTATTTGCTTCTTCCAATGTTGCCTTTTCAGTCACCAGTTCATTTTCTTCTTCATCCATTTTTCCTTTCTTTGTTCACATGGAGGCATCCAAAGTACCAGATTTCTCCTTCTTTTTCTCCCTAACATCTTTAATAAGTCGTTCCATTCCCTTTTTTAATCCTTCTAGCAACTCTCTTAACTCCTTAATCTCCTTTCCACTGGATTCCATCCTCTCTTCTAGTTGCTTCTGAGCCATGGACCTTGTATTTCCTCAGGATGTTAAGGCTCTGATACCAATTCGTTAGGATTCTTAACCTTAAGCACAAAAAATTCCTAACAAGACAACACAGAGGCAGCGGTTCACTATACTATATTGATAATAGAAATCAAAATGTTTCACAAACTTATACCAATAGTCCAGAAAAGAGAAAACAACAAGAATAATAATCAACCCCTTTAAGAAGGTTGGAAACTTCTCCTATGAAGGCTATCAAATCTTTCACCCAAAAAGAAAACATAAAACCACCTAAAAACAACAATCTCCAAAACATTCTCTATAAATACCCAATTCACACAATGAGTCCTTAATGTTGTTTTCTTTCTTTCCGTTCCCTGAATTACCATCAACACTGTCAAATCCCTTTTCTGCCCCTTCTCTTATATGTATGTAATATTGGGGGTCTAACAAAGTGGTCGTTGCAGAAGTTGATCAATATATATGGTCTTCATAGGAGCTTGGTTGCTGGTAAATGTCATCATGTAGGTCGTGGTTGTCAACCAAGGAGTTAGTAAGGTAAATTGTCATAGGTGGTTGTCACTAGAGTGAATCTTCAAAGGTGGTTGTCAGAGCCCAAAGTTGGCCACCACAATTCAGAGTTTGTCTGAATGATTGTCACAATTGAACGCCAAAGGTGGTGGTCGTTCAAGTTGATCACTAGAGGTGGTCTTTGTTGGGGTTGGTTGCCTTGAAGTAAATGTCATCATAACTCATAGATGATTGGTTGTCTATACGTGAAGTAAAAAAATTGAACTTTTGATTTTGAAGTTATGATATAAATCAAATGAGTATATTCGTTTGGACTAAATGTACTCTTTTTTCTTATATGAAAAACAAATATAAATCAATTATGACTAAACAAGGTTCTTTTAAGAGATAACAATAATTTAACAGGCCGATAAAAGCAAATTGATGCGATAGCTAAAAAGACTATATATATAACTTTGATAGAGATACCTTCAATGACGCGCTTTTCAATTGTCTGTTCACATTAAACACTGTCTCTTAGTTGGATCCCATACTCTCTCTCGCTCTCTCTCCCTCACACACACAAACTCCCACAGATCTCCTCCTTTTCTCTCCTCTCTTTCTTCAACCTTTCTCTCACACACCCAACAATGGCGATTCTACGGAATACTACTAGAGCCGTTAATGGAGGTTTTCTTCAAACCTTGCTTAGATTTTTCTCCTTCAGAGCTCTCCTTTCCGCCATTTCCATCGCATTTCTTCTCTTCCTCTCTTTCTCATTCTTCTTCACTCCCTCCACTCACTCTTACGATCTCATCACCCTTCCTGTAAGTTCTCTCTCTCTTCTTACTTTTTGTTTTCTTCCTCATTATCCTTTCTAATTCTCTGTTTATGTTTCTCTCCCTTCCGACAATCATCGTGATTTTACTTTGTTTCTTGTGTTACTGGACTTCTCATTTATGGAACATCACTTAAAATGTCACCGTTATCCTTGTATGATTATTTTTTATTGTTTTGTGTTTGGATGTTTGGATCCGGTTTCCGTAGATGCTCTCTCTCGCTTTAGATCGGAATTCTTCGTGCATTTTCTTTTGGCAAAGTTCACTGTATGAAACGTTTGCTTTTCAGAGTTTGATTTTTTGTTTTTTCTTTGGAATTTGTTTGAATGATCTTTTATGTTGCGCTCTGAAGTAAATGTGTGTTGTGAAATTTTAGGGTTACGATTCTGTTCCGTACCGAATTAATTCCAGAACTAGGCTTCCGTTAGCTGTTAAATCAGACCCGTTAAAACCCCGGTTCGATCAGATCCGGAAGCAAGCCGATGACCATCGGACTTTGCTTCACGCCTATGCTTCTTACGCTCGAAGGCTTAAATTGGAGTATTCGAAGCTTGTTAGGGTATTCGCGGATCTTTCTCAGAACTATACGGATCTCAATAATAAGCCTGGTTACCGTAGTCTTTTTGAGCCTGAAACGGCTTCCATCGATGAGGCTCTGCTTCGTCAGTTTGAAAAAGAGGTCAAAGAGCGTATTAAAGTCACGAGACAAGTCATTGCTGAAGCCAAAGAATCATTTGACAATCAACTTAAGATTCAGAAATTGAAGGATACGATTTTTTCAGTGAATGAGTTATTGTCGAAAGCCAAGAAACAAGGTGCCTTCTCAAGTTTAATTGCGGCTAAATCTCTTCCAAAAAGCTTGCATTGCATTGCAATGAGGTTGATGGAAGAGAGAATTGCACATCCAGACAAATATTCAGATGTAGGAAAGGAAGTACCACCAGAAATTGAGGATCCAAATCTTTACCATTATGCAATATTCTCAGACAATGTAGTTGCTGCATCCGTGGTCGTTAATTCAGCTAGTAAGAATGCTGAAGAACCATGGAAACATGTGTTTCATGTTGTTACTGACAAGATGAATCTTGGGGCAATGCAAGTTATGTTCAAATTGAAGGACTATAATGGAGCTCATATTGAAGTTAAGGCAGTGGAGGATTATAAGTTCTTGAATTCTTCCTATGTTCCAGTGCTTCGCCAGTTAGAGTCTGCAAATTTACAAAGGTTTTACTTTGAGAATAGTGTAGAAAATGCAACGAAGGATACAACAAATATGAAGTTTAGAAATCCCAAATATCTATCAATTCTCAACCATTTGCGGTTTTACTTACCTGAGATGTACCCAAAACTACACAGAATTCTGTTTTTGGATGATGACATAGTTGTCCAGAAGGACTTGACTGGCTTGTGGAAGATCGATATGGATGGAAAAGTAAATGGCGCGGTAGAGACATGTTTTGGCTCATTTCACAGATATGCACAGTATATGAACTTTTCACATCCATTAATCAAGGAGAAGTTTGATCCCAAGGCATGTGCATGGGCTTACGGAATGAACTTCTTCGATTTGGATGCTTGGAGAAGGGAAAAGTGCACAGAAGAATATCACTATTGGCAGAATATGGTAAGACAAACTACTTTCTCAACTTGTATTCTGAATGTTCAATTCCTTTATTGCAAGTCTTTTAGCAATTTTGTGGTCTGTCCTATTTCATATATCTGACTTCCTATTAAGTTACAACCAAATCATCTATACTTTAATGACTCAGTATTCTAATTGGCTATTTCCTGGTTTATTAGACAACTTAACCCTTTATGTTAAAGTGAGTTCTTTTGTACGAATGATCCATTCTTTGTTAGGTAAATGACTATTGATGCATGCCTTATAGGATCATGTTAGGGATGCCCATGTTTATTGTAGCCCTAACACAATGACTATGTCTATCACAATCTTCATTTTTCTCACACTTTGTTGCGTTTTCACTATGAAGATTGTGGAGAAGTGGAGAAAAATAAAGATCTCCATAGACATGGTCATCGTGTTAGAGTTACAATAGACATGGCTATCTCTAATGCAATACTATATAAAAAGCGGTTGCGGATGTGCATGGTAATGCACTAGAATTCATTTGTTTATGAAGGGGTGGGTCATTAATCATTTAAGGGGTTGCAAATAAGTTATCCATACAAAAATTTCTAACTCATTAACTTAAGCTTTAGGTCATTCGATGATTTATTATGGTATTAGAGCAAAAGGCCTTAAGCTTTTAAGTCATCCGATGATTTATTATGGTATTAGAGCAAGAGGCCTTAAGCTTTTAGGTCATTCGATGATTTATTATGGTATTAGAGCAAGAGGCCTTGTGTTCAAACCACAGTCTTGCCAAATACTCCCTTGCACTTGAACACAATTCATATTTAAGACAGTGTTTGTGAGTGTTTGTAATAGCAACAGTTAATATTTAATGTGTAATGATGAATCATTTTGATGTTTGATTCTATACTCCTCAAAATTATTCGTACTCTTCCATTTGCCCCATCTATATATAACCTATTAGCTATCATTTCGTGCAGAATGAAAACCGAACCTTGTGGAAATTGGGGACACTGCCTCCTGGTTTAATCACATTCTACTCCACAACAAAGCCACTAGACAAGACATGGCATGTCCTTGGACTCGGTTACAATCCCAGCATCAGCAAGGGGGAGATCGAAAATGCTGCAGTTGTGCACTTCAATGGGAACATGAAACCTTGGCTAGACATTGCCATAACTCAATTTCGGCCATATTGGACCAAGTATGTGGATTACGGTTTGGAATTTGTTCAAGCCTGCAATCTTGGTCTTTAAATTTATTTCATCATGGCATGTTCATGTTTTTTTATAGTTTTATAGAAGGAAAGATGTTGGCTCTATGCTTGTCCAAAGGAAAGCATTGACCACTTTTAGTGCCTTTAAATATAATTATCATTTTGATTCCCTTCTATTTTTGCTAAATAGAAATATTTGAGTTTCCGAGTAAAATTATATAATTCTTTGAGTGTGTTGAGATCTGTCGGTGGCAATGGCATTATAGATAGTCAGCTTCATCCATTAATTTTTGGGGGCCTACCTTACTTTGAAATATGGTTACATTCATTTTATTATTATTATTATTATTATTATTATTATTATTATTATTATTATT
>CM046883.1:19262516-19303835 GCA_025688845.1 Cucumis hystrix
TTATTATTATTATTATTATTATTATTATTATTATTATTATTATTATTATTATTATCATCATTATCATTATTAACATTATTAAGAGAATTAATTATTTGCTTTTTCCCTTGGGAAGTTGGCTTCATTTAAATTAATTTTGAAGCCTGTCGGTATATTGTCAATTTCTTATTTCTGTTTTGTTTCTTCTTTGTCAAATTAGAACTTTTGGTTCATACCAGAAATTATTTTAAATGTTAAAAACTTTTCAAAAATACTTATAAATATAATACACACAACACAACACAAATCTAACATCTATTTGTATTTAATTTGGACAGCATATTCTGAATTTCATCCCACGTATATATGTATATATTTTTTAAAAAATTAAGTAAAATCCATATTCAAGTCATACAGTTCAATCTCAATTTATGAAAATTGTTGTATTAGTTTTCAGTTCAATATCAAATTTAAGTAAATTTGAAAAGTAAAAGGTATTTGAAATAAAAATTGTTATTGAAATATAGCAAAACAAGATTTGTTAAATTGAAGTTAAATAACTTTTGCATCCAATACCTGTATTGTTTAACTTACCACTAAATAATTTCCATACTAAACAACTCTATACATAATAACTCAATTGAGAGCTCGTCGTCAAAGCCAAGTCAAGTTATGCATAGCCATGGCATACTTTTTATCATTTTCATATTTTTTTTTAAAAAACAATTTGAATTCTCCGTAAAAATAATTTGAACTCTTAACCTCTTTTTTTTTATTTAAAAAATGTTGTCTTGAGTAATATATCCACACAATATAGTTGAGATAGTCAAATTATAGATTCATTTGAAATATGATATCCCATTTTGTCAAAAAGTGCCGATTACAACAGATGAAATTAGTAGGGTTCGACTGCGAGATCGAACTGTTCGACCCTTCAAGCATTGTGTCACTTTGACCTTTACCATTTCCTTTATAAATTTTATTTAAAATATCGTTGACTTAAATTGACAACTTAATTTAACATAGTAGAGTCTGTAATGCCAGAAGGTTAAGATATATATATTGATTTCACAAAGAAATATGGAACTAAAAGGTTAGAGATAGGATGGGATTGTCATGTAGTTTTAGGTAGGAAGCACAAATACATCTAATTGTGCAGAGAATTATATGTATCTGATAAGGATACATTCAAAGACGTTATAGATACATGCTAATACATGATTTGAAGTATCTAATCTTTTTTTTTTATTTGCAGATACAATGTATCCCCTCCAAATCTGTAAAAATGATACGTTGGCTACATTTTTTTCTTTCAAAATTAAGCTCAACAACTTAAAACAAAATTAAGTCCAACAACATGAAAAGCCCATCACAAAACATATATTATTTTAAAGTGATAGTTGTAAATTTAGCAATTAGATTCAAAATAATTAAGTATATAGCAACATTTTAAAAAATTTGCAAATATAGCAAAATTTGTCAAATACTATAAATAATAGAAGTCTATCACCGATAGACCATGTTGTAAATATTGATCTATCACTGATAGACCATACGTGTCTATCAGCGATACAAGTCTATCAGTGATAGTTTTGCTATATTTGATTTTTTTTAAAATGTTGCTATATCCTTATTATTATTCCTAAAATGACCATCAATTACAATTACCCTATTTTAAAATGGGGTGATCGGTTTAAGGGCTGAGAAGAAGAATGACAAAATAGGATGTTCACTTCATATAAATAGAAAATTTATTTTTAAATTGATAAAATAGCAAAACAGACAAATCTGAAAAAAAAAAAAAACATGAACATTGTCTTACATGCCCCTACCTAACTGAAAAATTTTGAATCCTAAATACAATAATAGAATAAACTCCAAATACAATGTAATTAAGAAAAAAAACTCCCCCACACAATTAAACCTTATGAAAAATCTAATTTTCCCTAAAACCCAAAAAAGAAACTTCATCACCATCAAATCTCCACCCAAGTTCTGCAACAATTTCACATCCCATTCAAACGGTGCAGGCATTGAAAATAGCATTGAAACGGTATAGGAATTAAACCTCCACTTTGAAACCCTAGCACTTTCGAAAGGTCTTCCACTAAATTCACATTTACGTCCGTTGCTCCAAACCCTATCATCCATTCCACAAGAATTTTAATTCGTCTGCTCCATCGAGAAGCATTCTTTCGCTCCACATTTATTCCATTCGTCCGCTCCAAAATCTCCAATCGGTTGAAGAAAGCATTCGACGAACAGGTGAGCTTTTTCCATCCGACCACTCCAAAATCTCCAATCGGTTGAACAAAGCTCCAAAATCTCCAATCAGTGAGTTGTTCAAGGTCTTCATACGTACCAGATTGAAGTAAGGCCTTAATTGGCGAACATGTGAGCTTTTTTCCGATTGTAATGTATTTCTGATTGTAGTGTATTTCTCCTTTGTTGTGACCCGTGTAGAGAAATTTGGTGTGTATTTCTCCTTTCTGATTGTAGGGAAATTTTTTCGATTGTAGGGATCTTCTTTCTGATTGTAGTGTATTTCTACTCTTTGTTTGATGTTCAATGTCTTCTTTGTGTTGTTTCGGTTGGTTTTCTTCTCATTATACTTCTTGATTTAGGCATGCACAACAACGATGATTGAAAATTGTTTAGTTTTTGAAAAGTTTCAATTGTTTCGATACAAACGAAAGAGAAACGTAAATTGTATAATAATTTTTTGTTTTTGATAATAGGTTATATATATATATAGATACATTTGGGGATAATTTTATTTTTTATCTGTTTATTTAATTATATTTTAAAATTATATTAACAAAATATCAACAGATCGATATGCCCTTCCTTTTAGGAACAACAAACAAGGGTTTGATTTGTATGGTTTTTTCTTTTTAAACATTTACTGTTTTTATAAATTATAACAATTTTAAAGATGACAAAAAAAGAAGTATGAAGGAAGAACAATAACAAGTGACAGGTTACGATCTGCTGGTTACATTGGTTCAAAAAAAACCATTAGCAACAGTGATTCAAAAACTTTCAAGTTCTTCGGACGATGTATTATTGTATATTTTTTTCAATTGTAAACAAGTTGTAAATTATTATAACTTATTGTATGACTAATTACAGGAAAGTCCATAATATACTATGAACAAGGGGTTAGGAAGCAAGCATGATATTCCAAAAACATCAAGAAAGGGAGGAGTAATGAACCTCCAAAAGAAGTTGGCCCTGTTGTACAGGAAAAACAGAGAATAAAAAGCATGGTAAAATGCCTTGTTAACATTTGTTTTCTAATGAATACAGTGACATTTTTAATGATGTGGCCTGTGTAGGTTTCAAAAAGGCAAATTATAACAAGAAAACGTGAAGAAGATAAAGAAGAAGAGATTAAAGAAAATATGTCTTGTACATTGTTCTAATTCAATTCATAAAATGTACGATGTTGTCTAAATTCATAATATAAACTTGATGCACAGGAAAATAGTGAAAATGAAGAAGAGCAGCCAACAGAAGAAGATATTGATGAAGAAGGGCAAGGGGAGACCACAATAAATGAAGAATTCAATTCATCGACAAAAGACACAAGTGAACAAAATGAGGAATCCATGGATAATAAAAAGAGTAAAAAGAGAACACAAAAGGGAAAGAAGGTAACCGTATATGACATTCGATAATTGTAACTATATCATTTGTATACTTATGACTATAACTGTAACATTTTTATAACATAGGTGAAGACTACGAAAAAGGAAGAAAAGGGAAAAGAAAATAGATGTAGGAAAGGGAAAGCACCGATGAAAGAAGAAAAGGCTAAGGTATGTTTGATATTGTATTGTGGTTTATATTACATAGGGCTAATTACACTGTACTTGTGATTTCTGTTGTGTATGATGTAATCCATTATGTAATGGTCTGAAAATAGTCTAATAGAATTACAAGGTATTTGTATTACGTTTTGGAGTGTGATGCATTATTGATTATGATACTTTGAATTTTCATAATTTGTGGTTTTAGATTATAAATACACTGTATTTGTCAAGTCTGTTGTATATGATGCGATCGATGATATGAATGGAGTGAATCATTTATCGGAATTAAATTGTATTTGTGTACCATGTGTTGAGTGTTATGCATTATGTATTATGATATTACGATTAACTGTAGTGTATTACTCATCGATATTGGGACTTGTTATACCCGATGTGCTATGAACGGAGGAACGAACCTCTAAAAATAAATCTGCAAACAAAAAACACAATAATAGGGAAGATAAAAGATAACCTCAGAGAAAGGTTGACAAATAGATTTAGAGAAGGGATATTTGGACACTTCCTTAATTTCTCCATAACAAACCAATCCTTCCAATTATTGATGCACCTTATTCAACGAATGTGCAAGCCGAAATCGACTAGCCAACTATATTCTATAATAGGAGGGAGGGTACTTAAATTTGGGTTGAGAGAGTTTTCCCTAATTACTAGTCTCAACTGCCACGAAATACCTGAGATTCAGAACGAAGATATTAAGGGGGCTGGGCGGCTGAAAAAAGTGTATTTCGAGAACTTAAAATATGTAACCAGACAGTATTTGAACATAATGTTCAACATAAGCACTGGGAACAAATGACCATCGGATAAGAATGACGAACTTATACTTCCTAGAGAGCTTCTTGGTCCCAAGGCAAAAGTGCTTAAGTATAGAATGGTATCATATATATTATGATGGTAGATAACGATGAAATGTTTGACAGGTATCCTTGGGGGAGGGTTGCTTTTGATCTTCTAGTGGACTTCATGAATAGGGTGGTGTCTAGCAAAGGGCAGACGGATATATCAATGGTAGACTTTATTTTTCCTAGTCTTGCTTGGGCTTACAAGGTAATCCCAACATTGAGTACGCCACCCAACTACTTTGCAATAAAGATATCAAATGAAGTCCCTAGAATCATTAATTGGACAGCAGACAAGCAACCAAAATGGAAGGACCTAAAACAGAAAGTCTTCGATTCAACAACGATATGCAAATTTTTTTATAACAATTTCAATACTTATAACAGTTTTAACACTATAAAATATTCTTTTTCTTCTTGAATCTCCTTGAAGTATCCCTTATGCTCGCTACACCTAACGAAGTGGGCAGGCCATACTTTGCACCATTCCTTGAGGCAAAAAAAACAATACTTAAAGAAACAGAAGATAAGTTTAGAAATTACCAACAAACTGACCGCGTAGCTCATGTTTCGCTAAATATAGCATGCCCTCTACAAGTCAGCATGATGGACTAACAAAGATTGTGGAGAGTATTCAAAAAGGCCAAGAACGAATGGAGAAGAGAATGGAGGTTATTCTTGGATTTTTTAAATCCGTAAAGTTGAAGATGACTAAAATTTTTGAAAAACTAGGGAACAAACTAAACGACATTATTGAAGACATTAAGCGATAGCAACCTAGTTCTTCAGTTGTCCAAGATACTAATGAATACATGGTAAGCATGTGGTATACATGTTTGACATGTAACATACTTTATTTGGGATGCATGTAACATGTAACATACTTTCAAAATACATTGTATTTGGGATGCATGGAGCAAGATCCTTTGAAGAGCACCTTGATAAGGTAGAAGAGGACCAAGAAGAAGAAGAACAAAAATATGAAGATATAAACTTGAACTTGGAATCAAGCAATAGAAAAGGCCTTGGAAAAAAGATGACAATGAAGAGGGTGAAGGAAAGGAAACATGGCTGGAAGTGGGAACCAAACTTTCGAAAGGCCAAATGGTGGATAAACTACATTGAACAAATTAGAAACAACACCTACAACCCAAGGACAAGATGGAGATCTCTCACTGTATCAGGTAAAAAAAATTGAATATAGTAAAACCTGTTTTGAAACTGTTTAGAATACATCTTCGAATCTAAAATGTGTACATAATTGTAATAAGGCACAGAGGATGCTGATGAAAAATAAACAGGCTGATCAGGTCAATTGATGAGAAAATTATATATGATGAAATGAAGAGAAAAGACGAAGACGGAATGAAAATGGTATAGTACTTAATTATTGAAATATGTTTGTATAATGAATGACTATGAGATTTTAAGAATCGTTGATAATAATTATAGTGTATATGAAACTCTGACTGTATGAAATAGGTTCTACTGTCATCAATGATATGTATGTATCTTTGCTATGGAAAAAATGTATCTGTTTATTAACATTAGTAACTTGGAATTTCTACAAACTATGAATTTAATTCTATTTAGTTTATGGATTGAGTACTTTATTGATGAGTTGAGTAATGTGTATGTAGAATATATTGTATTTGATATGCTGAACCTATTGATGTGAATTTCAATTACAATATTCATTATGAGTTTGAAGACAAGATGAACAGGGTATAGTACCAAATAATTGGAATATATTTGTACAATGAATGATTGAATTTTAAGGGTTGTGGATCACAATTACAGTGTATTTGAGGCTTTGACTGCATGAAATATGTTCCACTGTCATTGATGGTATATATATATATATATATTGTTATGAAAAATTTGTATCTGTTTGTTAACATCAGTGACTTGTAATTTCTACAAACTATGTATTTGAATTCTATATAATTAATGATTTGAGTACTTTATTGATGAGTTGAGTAGTGTATATGTAAAATATACTGTATTTGACATATTGAACCTACTGATGCGAATTTCCATTACAATATTTAATAATTTTGCTTGATGGACTTGTAGTTTGACTACTCATTCCTTGTATCGATGTGAATAGCTGTGTATGAATACTGTTAACTAATCCTTGAGAAATATTAAAGTATATATAGGGTCCACCTTCATTGAATTCTACCGTCAAAATAATGAAAAAACTGCAACCAACCTTTGGAAGAACAAAAGAACGACCACAAATGGCGAAGGTAATAACATAAATAGTATGAACATCGGATTCACAATTTCGAGAATGATACATTTAAACTTTCTTTTGCTAAAAACTTATAGGTTAAAGGAAAGTTGCCAAGTGAGGACAAACTTCCAAATATAGACGAAAATAATCCAGCAACAAGGTTTATATCAAAACAAGCAAGCATATCCCATACTAAAAAATGTTTAATTATCCTATGTAATTTATGATTATTTATCCTATTAATGAACTTCGTTTTTATTTTTAATAATTGAACATGACAAAAGAAGAGTTGGTAACGATGACGGAGGATAAGGAAAAACGAATGAAGTTATGAAGTGATAACCAATATAGAGAGATTAAACCAGTGACATTAGGGATATGGATAGATGCAGCAAGAGGGAAAATAAGTCCATCAAACAAAGAGAAGGAGAATTCATATCCAGACATGTCATCATTTGATTTGCATCTGAGTCGGGCTTGATAGTTTGTTCTTAAACTTTTATGTTATGGTGGCATCTTAGATTTATGAACTTATATTTTGGTTTGTTGGTTTACTTACATTAGAACTATAAATTTCTTTATTTAATTGAAATCTATTATTATTTTTAGATATATGAACTTTGTGAACTTATGTTTTAGATATGTGAACTTTATGAACATATGTTGTATAATAAATTTAAATACACCGTATTTATTTAATAATGTTTATACTGAAGTCCGTCTCATATTCGATCTTATTCAAATGATTGAAATGTAAACAAACAATATGGATGTATTTCAAAGTGTTAACTTTGAACAAACCTTACATGTACATAAATACAACCTGCTTGTTGAAAATAACCAATATGTTCGATTTACAAATAAAAATAAAATAATGTCACGACCCTCATATTATGACGACCTCAAATACTTAAATTTCAAACGAACAACATACAAAATAGTATACTTGCAAAGTGAACATGCTTAAATCGCTATAAAATATAGTAAATACTATGTATGTTAATAAAAAAAATCAATTTTATATGAACCAACTATTCAATCTGAATTACAAACAAACAAAAAATCAAGTACTTAAAATTTGTAACTAATACTTATAGAAATTATTAAACGGTAACTTAACGTTGAATGGGTTTGTTACAAGACCTACAATTGTGACCTCTTTGACCACACCCGATGCAACGAACAATCGCCTTTTTCTCTAAAAATGACATAAATCGCTTCTTTTTAGGCCTTCCAGTGGGACATTTAACATGCGGTGAAAGTAGTCCATCATTGTCACCTTGGTACGTGTTCCTAATTTGGTCTACACTACCAATAGGATGTGTTTCTTTCTTGTACAAGTTTATTAAATTTGAAACATGGTAGAACTTATCAGTGTACATATGTAGATTAAGATTCCTTGTAGAAAGTGCAATACATGCATGTGAACAAGGGATCAAATCGAGGTCTCATTAACGACATGAGCATGTGTAGTCTAAAATATTAACAACATATTGTTCCTTATGATGGTGGATTTCAAATTCATGTTGGTCTATAGGATATATCTGCCAAATTGTTAAAAAAAAATGTCATTTAGTTCAAAGTGCGTACATAAACTTTGTATTTATTATTCAAATTATATCAAACAACTTACATTCATTGAGCAAAAGCTTCTAGAATCATATCTTTTGCATATATATCAAAAGTTCTGTGCGTTGAAAATTCTATTTGGTACGATGTTCGTAGAACCATTTTTGAACCAAACTACAAATTGATTCTAGAAGTTTAATTACGGGCAATTCTTGGGACTCTTTCAACGTATAATTCATACTTTCACAAATGTTGGTAGTAATAACCGAGTATCTTTTTCTCCTAAAAAATGCCGTAGCCCACTTATGTCTTCCAACAACTTCCAACTCATGCCTAATTGGGGGAGAGAGATGATTAGTTCTCTCATATAGTACTCAAACATCAATGGAGTGTAAGCTCTGGCACAACTGTGGAAGGACTCCTCGATTGGAAGCGTCTTATGGTTCTTTTTCCAGTTCTTGTACAAATGGAATGCACATAATCCATGTTCATCTATTTCATACACAACATTAAATCCATTTTCTATACTCTTGTGAGCATCAGACACAATTACCATTTCATTATGTTCTCCAAAAACAGCTTTAATATTTGTGAAAAAACCATGCCCATGACAAGTCATTATCTAAATCAACAACTACAAGGGCTAGTGGAACAATTTGAGAATTGTCATCAATAGTGCAAGCAAAAATGAGCGTACCAAGATCTTTGTTCTTCAAGGTTGCATCATCAATTGAAATAACTGGTACACATAATTCCATGCATCAACTGAAGCTTCAACAAGTGTCATGAAATAAAACTTAAGCCGACCTTTGTCATCTGCTTCTTCAGTCGTATACTTTCCTAAAAACGATGAAATAAAACAATACATGAGAATTACAGTGTATTTTTGTAATGATCAATTAATAAAATTCCAATTACAGTGTATTTGTTATAGATTATGCCTGGGTTGTTTTAGATCAATGCATCTGAAAATGCTGCCAACATTGCATACGAGGCCTTCGGAGTACCCTTAATGGAATTCAATGCAATCTCACATCCTCTCCAAGCCTTGTCATATCTTACATTAACTCCGTGATTAATCTTCATGTAATTAATAACGTCAGAAGGGTGACATTGAGCCTTATTGTTCATTTTGAAAAATGACTTCGTACACTCAGAAACAACCCAAGATGTTGCTTGTTTGTGATTGTTTTTAACAATGTCAACAGCACATATGGGTATCCGTAAATTTACGAACAATCCAAATATCATTTTTTTAAATATAGAAGCACGTAGGCACCAAGGACAAGACAAATCTTTACAACGAATATAAAAAAATGTGTGATTGGACCTAACTGTAACAAGTTCAAAGCTATTGTTCACATCCAACAGATAAATCGCTTTCTTCAAAACTAATTTATTTCTAAACATTACTCCTATCTTAATAGGTGTATTCCGGCATGCGACGAATCAAATGCATCAACGTCAATAATCCCTATTACATGATGTAAATCTTACAGTCTAGGTACTTCATTGTTCAAATACGGTGTATTTCCAACTGCCCCAGCAGGTGCAGAGTCAACAACAACCAGTAAATCATTGTCGGAAAATTTTGACAAAACTAACATAAGCCAATACACATCCTTATCTTCAACAATTCGAATGAAGTTCGAATTGTTGCAACTGTCCCAATAAAGAGTCAAAAGAGACACCAAAAGATCTGAAGATGGGAAAAGTATACCTTGAATGCATTCTAGAAAATTTTGAAACAAAGATGATATTGGAATGTATACATCAACCACAAGGTAATCAATATATTGGGACGATTCAATCCATCTACCATCCAACACAAACTTTACCCGTTGTAAAGCCATCACAAATAACGCTACAGGATAACGTAAAGAAAGCCAACACAGTTTTACGCTAAAAGAAGGCTTCGACAAAAACAGTAACATACAAAATAAAACGTCTAATTAAAATAAACATGAATATTAACATAATTAAAAAACACGACGTGAAAAAATAATTATTCAATACAATAGGCACAATAAAATAATTTTTAAAATAAAAATCAACCAAAATAAGTGGATAATCGTAATTAGCACGATTATAGAGGATGATAAAATTTTAAATTCAAATTATTACTAACCATACGTACTATATATTATCGGATAGATTTTTTATAAATAATTTGAAATATAAATAATACGAAAATGTCGAATTTATGTTTGCCATTATTTTAGGGATATGATGTAATATTTGAATTCAAAATATTATGAAATATAATAAATCCGAAACGGTTGAAATTCTCTTAGCCATTTTTGTTTTAGGAAAAATCGTTATTAAACATAAGTCTTATGAATTATATAAATAAATGTTAATTAATTTGATTTAAATACTAAAAATAAAAAAATCTATTATGAATTATAGGCATATATTTAGGGGATATTTGAGAAATCTTGTCCAACCCGAAAATATCATAAATTAGTTAAGATTTCAAATTGATTGTTGTTTGCAAATACAGTGTATTTGTGACTGTGTGATATTCCGTCTCATTCTTTGAATCATGCAAATACACTGTATCTGTAAAAAATGTAGTGTCCTACATAAATGGGTATAAACGGGTAAAAAAAGTAAAAAAAAAATCTGGAACCACCAATTTTGCCATAAATCTTAATATTTTTTAGATTTGCTATTTTTTAGTTTGTTATTAAAAATTTTGACATTCTCACAGTTATCTCTTGGTTAAATGACCAAAATAAAACGACGTTTGTTTAAAATAGTAAAGCATATTTTTCTTTGGCTAAATGGCCAAATCATTAAGTCTATTACTATTTAAATTTTAATAATAGGCAAAAATACTTATGGGTTTTTTAATATAACAAATCAACAAAATATTTAGTGTATATAGAACAATTTCGAAAACGAAAAAAGCCACAGGGTCCACAACGCGTAATATATTTGGTAAAAAATCATTTAGGTTTGGCTATTTTTTGGTACACGATCTTTTATTCAAGATTCTTTGGTACACGGTCGTTTAAATTTGGCTACCCAATATCCCAACGATTTTTTTTTTCATGATCTTTTATATTCGGCACATGATCTTGAACAATCAAATAACAGTTTGAAAAAAAATTAAAAATAGATATTTTATATTTAGATCCAAATAAAAGTTGCAGAAGAAAAAGGAAAAAAACGATGAAAAGGAAAATAAAAATTGCAAACGAAAGAAGATGAAAAAGAAGGACAAACCTAGAATATTTTAAAAACATAGTCAGCTTCGGAAAGTTTTTTATTTTGTTATCCAAATAGTAAATATTTTGATATTTTTGTTATATTTATGAAATTCTCCCATAACTTATTCTCTACGATTATGCTCTATTTTCAAGAAAAGACAAAAGCTAACAATACTAAAACAAAATCTAATAAAGTCAAACCACCCAAAATCTAACCTTAATTCTAAAAACAGTAATAGATCTAAACACAAACACAAACAAAAATTAAAGTTTACAATATCTAAAGAAAACAGACTTAAAATTAATCATAAAAATATTTTATTATTGTTATAAATTCAAAATTTAGAGACGAAATAAGTAAATGCCTTATATTCAAAACAGCTATTAAATATCTTACCCATTAATTAAGCTATAGAGATACCTTCTACTCCTAAACAATTAAAATTCATATTTTGACACACATATATTCATCAGACTGTCATGCAAAGACCTTGTATAGTTAGAATGTAGTCCATCTTATTCTGTCAATACTATACTATAAAAGCTAAAATTTTTATGGAATGAAGTCCTTCAAATAATGCAAATGCTGTATGTATTAAAAACCCATCAACTAAATCATACAAATACCATATACTAATAAATATGAACTATCCTCACATTTATTGTGGGCTACATCAATTATCATGGGTTTTTCATAAAAGTATTGATTTAGATCATTCAAAAACCAGTTACCTTCATGTTTGGATGTGTTTCGACATTCCAATGACTAAATTATTGTTTCTTAAAAAATCAACATCTCTTATGACAATCAAACAAAATCAAACATTACAAATATGGAGGGGTACCCTTTGCATAATGGATCGCCAATAGATTTTAAAAATCAGCATCTCTTATGAGAATCGAACAAAATCAAACATTACATACCTAGAGGTTATTCTTGTATAATGGATCGCTAAAAGATGAAAAAAAATCTACATGGTGGAACTTCTAAAATTGGGATAAAAGTGCTTAAACAAAAAAAAAAAAAGCTAATTAAATAATTACCTTAACAAACTCTTAAATGTTTTGAAACAAAGTTCAATAATAAAACAATTTAAAGTGAACCTTCTGATATTGCATCATGCATAAATACTTTGTATTAAAAATAACTTAAATGTTCAATTATGTGGTACTTTTATTCTAGTAGATATGTCATACGGAACCTAACCTTAAACTACTTAACGGTTTAACTCATCTATTTTCAAAATAAATTTGAATTTGATTCGGCCCCTCATTTTGAGTTGAAGTCCTTGAATGGGAATGTTATCTCTATTTGGATCCACCCTCCCAAATTGGATCAAAAGCTTGCAAAAAATAAGATGAATTCTTTTGAAAACAAAAGGATAATATAGATGGCTGTTACTAAGGAAAGTTAGATATAAGATTATATAGTTGAACTACCTCATATCCTAAAATAGTATACAATTTTAGATTGCACTTGTGAAAAAAGAACAAAAAGAAAAGGTGTAACGCCCTTAAAAAAAAAACATTTTATTATTAATTATTAAATATTATATTATTATAATAATAATAATAATAATTATTATTATTATTATTATTATTATTATTATTAATAAAACAAAAAAGGAAAAGGGACAGTCCCCCTCTCTCCTTCCCCGCGCGACAGCTCCCCCCCCTCCATTTTTTTTTCTTCTTTTCTTCTTCTCCTTCTCCCAGCCCTAGCCGCCACCGCCGCCTCAAGTCCGGCTGCCGCCCGTGTCTCCGTCCTCGAAGCCAAGCCGCACGCCGTAGTCTGCTCAAGAAGACCGAAATGCCCCCCCTTGGATCTGATCTTCTCGCGTCGTCCGACGGCTGTTCGCGAAGCACCCCGCCGCACCCCTTCAGATCGGTCTCCTCGCGCCGTCCGTCCGACGAAAACCTAGCCTGAGCCGTGTCGCCACACCACCTGTCGTCTTCCGTTAGCCGCACCGCTCGGATAGCTGCGTTGCTCGGCTCGCACAAGACGTCTGTCAACCGATCCGCGCAGCCGCGACGTCCGTCAACCGTTTCGTGCCGCCGCGACGTCCGTCAACCGTTTCGCGCCGCCGCGTCTCTCTCCGCCCAGTCGCATCTCCCACCTTCCAGCCCGCGTCACCCCATTTTCCAGCCGCGGATTGGAAGCCGACCCATGCCCAAATTGATTTCACAATGTCGTTTGCCCAAATCTTGTGTGTCGCTGCCGCTGCGTCGTTGAAATTTCGTTGGGTAAGGATGAAATTGATGGATTTAAGAGTCTTAACTGAAATCTCGATTAGTTGATATTATTTAATTGGGTGTTTGATTGTTTGTTCTCGAAGGCGATATAGGAGATTTGAAGAATTGGGACTTTGAGTCTTGTCGTAAGCTTCGTTGGAGTCGTCTCTCCACTTCTTGGGTAAGTTGCGGAGTTTACGTATAGGTGAATTGAATGGATAAAGCTATTTAGAAGGATGTTAATTTTACGTTTGATTATGTTTAGGAATTTATTCGTTTGAAATTGCTCGATTGAAGAACTTGCATAAAAGTGAGGTAAGGGATTTTCTACTTGACTCAATAACAAGAATTAAGATGTATTGACTATATGGACTGAATGTTATATCTGGACTGAGTAGGGATGACGTTTATGATGTTTGTTTGGGTGTGGACTGAAAGTTTAACGTATATTGTGCTTGACTGAATGAAATTTATATATGTATGTATGGATTGACGTGGACTTGTTGTCTAGCGTATGTTGTGACTGCTGGGTTATTTATGTTGATGACTGGGTTATTTATGTTGATGACTGATGTAGTGATATGTTTGACTGTCCTTGGGTGAAATTTGGATAATATGGTTGTTCGAGGTTAAATGGGGAGCTTATGTGATAAGAAAATTTAACTGTATTGAGCATGACCGTTAAGATGTTTAGAATGGACTGAGAGGATAAATTATTAGTTTCCTAGTGGATAGTTACCCTGCGGGTGTCCTTCAGGATCATCCCCTTTATGTGCATCCTTCGGGAGCACTAGATTGATATGTGCATCCTTCGGGAGCACTAGACTGATATGTGCATCCTACGGGATCACAAGACTGTGACTGTGCAGGGTACACCATAGGATGCTAATAATTTATTTTTCCCCGAACGGGACCAGTAGTGGGTCCCTTACTGAGTATATTAATACTCACCCTTTTTATGTTTAACTTTTCAGGCAAAGGTAACACGAGGGGCAGACCGACGAGGGACAAGAAGGACTCGTGAATTTCCATAGGAGACTGTCTTTAAACTGCTTCCGCTGACGGTTTGAAAATATTTTGATTTAACTATGTCTACAAATAGTTAAATTTTTTGTAAACAGTATTTGAAATTTTGTATTTTTGAAATAGGGCCCGATTAAATTTTCCTTCGTTTTCTTACAGTTTCAACTGAATCTTTCTATGTCTTTTGTCAACAAACGGTTTTGTGTCAAATTGACGACTTAAACGGTCAGTCCGAAAAGTCTAGGTCGTCACATGTTATATTTTTCATATTTACAACATGCAAAAAAGAGGTAATATGTAAAAAGGTGCTATGAGCTGTTTTTTTTTTTCAATTGTCATATGATGCAATTTTTGCATTATTATTTCTTTTACGAAAATAAAGAAATAAGAGAATTAGAAAAGGTTGGAGTTACTCATTTCTCTTTGTAATATATGAGAATTTAGATGATAATTTTCTCCGTTATATGACTCATTGTCTACTTCCGAGTTTATCGATAACAAAGGTTAAACTTTTTTTTTTTTTTTTTTGTATTCAACAATATGTATGAGTGAGAATTATAACTTCTCACATTCTTGTCGAAGTTATAATATTTAAACTACTTCACCTAATTAGTAAATCTTTAAAGAAAATGTTAAAAGGTAAGAAATTAAACTATTTTTTCTAGTGTTTTAGTCAACTTTAAGATAATTTAATTAGTCAAACCTACTAAACAAATTACGTTTAGAAGCCAAAATAAACCACTTAAAATAAGGAGCATAAAGAATTGAAGACTTTAGATCCTCCAAAGTGTTATGTGCAACACAGTGCGCGAAAGCATTCTAACTGTAACGAACATGAGAAAATGAGACAACACTAAGCTTTTCATCTCTAATCTTAACTTCCTCACTAAACAAGGAAACTTTAGAAAAATCTACAGCATCACCATTCAGATTAATAATGCCTCCAAGCAATCAAACTCCACCAAAATGTTTGAAACACAAATAGTAGTCAATGTTTCAAGTCCAAAACAAATCGCCAGAGCTTCAAGGATCTTCATGTTCTGACATATGGAGACAAACCTAAGGCCTGCTGAAAACACGATCCAAGTGGTAAAGTAGCACTCAATCAAAACCGCTTGAGTTAATGGTAGGGTTCCAAGATACATAAGTATTCAACTTCCAAGTTGAGACAAAAGAGACGCTAGTCTAACTCGGTTGGGATATGGATAGAATGGATTGACCCATTTCCTTTACCATCGATAGAGTCACCACCATAGCATGAATAAAATAGTCAAGACATGTATCATTGACAAATAAGTTACAGATTTTATCAACTGCAACATATTAATTAAGTTAGAAAGGTCTTGTAAAAATAGTTTAGTTGTACCTTGGTTAAGAAAATTATGTAGTTTATTTAAACATCTAAACTCTTAAAATGAATACCCGTTATTTTAAAGAAAATAATATAATAAGAAAAGTTATTTTAAATGACAAAACTGTTAAAAGTATTTACAAATTATAGAAAAATTTCAGAATCTATAATTTTCATAAATATAACAAAACATTAACAAAACAATGTTAATTTTTATAAATATAACAAAACATCAAAATACTTATGGCGGGTGTAACAAAATAAAAAAGCTTATGAACCCAACCATTTTTTTTTTAATATTTGAGGTTTGTTCTTATTTTCGTGCAATTTTTCTTTTTCTTTCTATCACTTTTTTCTCTTCTTCTGCAATTTTTCTTTTATATTTTTTTGAAATCATGATCTTTGTTTTCAATCAATTATAAATGTTGTATTGTTTTTTTTAAGGTGTTATATGGTTTAAGTTCATGTACCATATATAAAAGATCTTGAACAAAGATGGTTGGGATATTGGTACACGATGTTTAGATTTGGCTACGACCAAATCTAACAAAGATCTTGAACAATCTAAACAATCGTGGACTAAAAAGAAATATGACTTGTTGACTTTTTTTTCATTTTCGAAATTGTTTTATATAGTATAAATATCAGGTCGATTTGTTATATTTTTTTTATAAAAAAAACCCTTAAAACAATACTATAATAATAATAATATATAAAAGTTGGAGCTCTTATAATTTATGAAGATAAGCTATATTGTATTCAACAAATGACTCTCTCTCGACTTTCTCTCTCCAAAAAAAAAAAACAGATAAAATAAAAGGAGCAATTTTTTTTAAAAGGTAAAATTGGAAAATGGAAAAAGGGCATTTGAGGAATAAAAAGTTTGTGTAGAGGCAAAAGGTATTAGCCTTTCATTCGCTCAAAAATTCAACCAAACCAGCTCTTTATTTTTTCCAAAGCCACAGCCTCTCTCTTTTCTTCCCTTTCAGCAACAACACCACTATGCCACCAGTTCACCACCTTCTCTCAACTCTCAACCCAAAAAACACACCCAAAAATGCCACCAATTACATATACAATTCCCAAAACTTGGTTTTATTGTACTTCTAGATGCATGTTTTTCACTCACTACCCCCCTTTTTTCTTGCACATTCACCAACCTTCTTCTTTTGTTTTTTCTCTTCAATTCTCCCAATTGAGTTTTGATTCTGTGAAATCTCTGTTTCTTTAGGTTGTTTATTCCCCATGTTTGCTGTTTTTTCAGGTACTATTCTACACATTTCACTCACTTTCTTCTCCAATGGCTTCCCCTTTCCTTGGAGCTTTCATGGCTACCCCATTTTACCTTTTTTTTTTTTTTTTTTTTTTTTTTTTTTATGGCTATTGTATTTTTCTCTGCTTTTTCCTTTCTGGGTCTCTCTCTTTTTTGGTGTTTGGTTTTGCATTTTGGGGCATTTGTGGGTTCCTTTTATTTTTAGCCTCTCCTAGAAGAAAAGGTGGTGGTTGGTTGATGGGATATTGGGTTGACTTATTTCTCAAGAGAGAGAAAAAGAGATTAAGAACTCTCTTGGGTTTTTTCTCTGTTTTTTTTTTGTTTTTTTATATTTGGTTTTGGATTAGTAATATACAAATTTGATAGATGCCCATGTTTGCTGTCATTCCCCTTTTTCCTTTTTGTGATTTTTTCTTTTCTAGAGCTTGAAGTTCTTGTTGTTCATTATGTTGGAACTCAGATGATTGTATATTGCTGTGTTTTTCTTTTTTGTTTGCAACTGAGTTGTTTATGCAGAATCTAACGCTGGGTTCTTGCAAATTTAATAGGATTTTTATGAGACTCTTGAATTAGTATCTTTTAAGTAAAATGAAAAGCTGCTTCTTTTGAGTTTTCTATTAAGGATTGTTTTAAGATATGGGAGTTAAATTTGGTTTACTAGTTTTTGAGATCGTATACCTTGTGGATAGATCCCTTCTTTTCATCAATTTGTATCAACTGTAGAAGCTGGTTAAATGGTTTTGGCCTCCAGTCATGATGCTATCTTGATGATTTTTATTTGTAACTGCCACGAATATGTAAGCGAAAAATGTCTTCTCTGTACCATTTTGTCCTCTCTCAATATCTTCCTTATTATCCTTTCTGATAAACATGTTTTCCTTGGGTTCTTTGGATGCTTAGCTCTATAAATGGAGTCCTTCAATCCACCATTTTTTAATGAGTTTTTTTATAAAAGGAAAGGCGAAAATCATGTTATTTTTGGGTAATTGGATTGAGCTTCAAGCATCGACATAAATGCTTTAGAGATTATGTTTCCATATTTAGGTTGATGCACCTAAACTAGAAACTTTTAAAGTATTCAGTATCTCTCAAGTTATTATTAATGAGCTTCCATCCTTGGTGAATTGGTCCTCTTGTTTTGCTCAGTATCTTTATTTTCCAACTTTATCATTTTTTTTGAGTCTTCGTGTTCATGACGATGTTTAGTATTTTCTGTATTACTTCAGAACCTCTTGTTTTGCTCAGTATCCTTATTTTCCAGCTTTTTCGCTTTCTTTTGAGCCTTCATGTTCACGACAATGTTTAATATTTTCTGTATAACATCAAACTCCTCTTGTTTTGCTCAATATTCTTATTTTTCAGCCTTTTCGATTTCTTTCGAGTCTTCTTGTTCACGACGATGTTTAATATTTTATGTATAACACCAGAGGTTACATTCAAAATTTGACCGTAAATGCCTCTCCTTTGAATCCAAGGTGGGACAGATTCATGATAAACAATTCGTTGCATACATTGTGCACGACGTAAAGATAGACATCAACTATGGTGAGCTTAAGAAGACGCAGGCTGTTAGGACTATGCTCCGGTAAATTTAAATATTCTTGTGATATAAATGATTGTTTGTTGAATAAGGAATCATCTTTAATTTTTCTTTGGTGATACTTTCTAGAAAGTTTGTATGTTGTCTTTCTTTCCTAGCTCAAAAAGTTCACAATTCAATTTATTAAAATTGTTTGTTGAAACTTTCTGAGACATTTCAGGGAAAAGTTCATTTGTAGCTCCACTTCCTAAGTTTTCAGATCACGAAACCGCTCTCGAAAATCCTAGTCCAAGTAACAAACTCATCACTTTGCATCCAAAGTCTTCTGATGATGTTAACATCAGAGATAGGGTAAGGTTACAAGCTTGAAACCTTTTCTGACAATTTGGCACGTACACGTAACAGTGATAAAGTTCATATGAAGTTACTCCCACATGCAAGTTGATACCTTTAAGATCTATTCTTGTTTCTTCCAAGAATATTGATATTGGAAGATCGGTTAAGCTTCCTAGATTTTGCTGATAAAAGTCGGTAAAACGATTTATGCATTTCATTCTTTACATGTTACTTTAAATAGTTGTTCTGAAATCTTATTCCGTACCATATGGAGATCTATGATTGCTTCACATTTTCTTACTAAATGCTTTTATTCTGAATTGGCTAAGAATATTCTAAAACACTATGTTTTTAAGCTTTATCTTGGGTAAAAAATTTTCTACCTTTTAAATATGCTGCCGAAATTCAGGAGGATCGGTCTGAGTTCTTTAAACGCTCTTGCTTCTACAAGTTGGATGAATCTGCAATACAACTACAATGTAAATTAATCTGACTGAATAGGAAATGTTGTCAATATATACATTGAATTTTCTCTTTCTCTACAAAAGCCTGTGAAGATCTCAGGCTTTCGAACTTGAACTCATAATTATGGACGGATGGATTAAACTTCAGTAACTGATGGAAGTTAAATCCTCAATTTTCTATTTCGTTCGATTCTTCAAATACACATTTTAAGGACGCAGGTTTAAAGAATTCATGTGCCTGACTTGATTTTTACTGAGTGCTGTCATTCAGAGGATCTTGCTGATTACTATTTAATGAATACATAGTTCTATCACAATTTGATTTATTTCACTGCCTTCAAAAAATCTAGGTCTATATACAATTCTTATATATTGGGTGTAATTTAAATTTTCTGAGTTCATTATATCTGCTTTTTGAGCATGTTGGCTTATAATCTGACAGCTATTTTCCAAATTTGGTCTTTTGTTACAGAGCTCTATTGTAAATATGGAATCCAGTTTCAGAAATGCTTTGGAATGGACCTCACTGAATGAACAGTCTAATCAGCCTATTTCAGGTTGTCTGATTAAGAACCGTTTTTATCGCAATCATAGTAGACGGTCATTGTTTGTTTGTGAGTAGATATAAAGTTTTTGTGATGCTCATGTTTGTTTAATATTAACTTTGGCCATTGGTTTTTGTTCCTGTGGTTTTGAAATGGAAATCTTATATATGTGGTTCAATACTTGTTTGTTGTAATTTAGAAGTTACAGATTGATCTTATCGTAGTTCCTTGCAACCAATTGCACGGTTGGGGCATCAGTTTATAAATGCCACGGCATAAGACACTTGTTTTATGCACAAGCGCATTCTTAGCACGACAACTATTGTAATTGTCAGTCTTCCCCTAAGTCAATGTGCACAATGTTCGAATTCGACTACTTACATTTCATCTCTCTTAATACATGGACTTGTGTTGGTAGGGCATCCACTAAAGCATAGAAAGAGACATAGGAGAAAGAACTCTCATAATCAAGAACTATCAATCATGAGGGGTGTCTACTTCAAGAACATGAAATGGCAGGCTGCAATTAAGGTTGACAAGAAACAGATTCATTTGGGAACGTTCGGTTCACAAGAAGAGGCTGCACATTTGTACGACAGGTATTCATTTTCCGAATCATTTCTTATTTCACTTTTAACCTTAAAAAACAGCATTTATATGCAGGCTACGGCTAGGATATATTTTTTTTGTCGAAATGATCATCATAGAGCACCAATACGAGGATGGCTAGAAAATTTCTTTACAGTGATTCAAGTTTCTACAAATCTGTCATTGAAAGAAAGAATCAATGAGTTACAAAACAGAATTTCATGTACCGAATTCTCAACCAAATTAACTGATGCACTATTCGTTTTATTCTATAAGGATTAAGAAACCAAATGTAGACAAGAAAAGATACATTTGTAGAAGTGCTAATTGGTACGGTGTTCTGCATATGAGAGGAAATCAGAGATAAGACATTGTTCATGTATGAAACTTTAATCATATACATAAACGCATAGATTTGTACATAAACGTGCATATATACATATACATACGTACACCAATTCACATGTACGAACTCACCAAGGTATGATACGCATCAGTGTGTGGTTTAGCATTGAACTTGCGTTACTTACTGCTGTGTATCATTTTGTTCATTTATCTATTAAGTTATTAAGTGAGCAGTAACCAGCTCGAGCTTGATTCACATTGATGAGCATCCCTTCAGTTTTGTGTCGATATGAGGTACAATGAACTCACCAGTCTTTTGATTTTGCAGAGCTGCTTTCGTGTGTGGAAGGGAACCGAATTTCGAACTCTCCGAGGAAGAGAAACAAGAACTCCAAAAGTTCAAATGGGAAGACTTCCTTGCTATGACTCGACACGCAATTACGAACAAAAGTAGTCAACTTTTACTCTCAAAAGCTTCCGTTATCCTGTTTTCATACATTAGATTCAGTTCGTTATTAGTTGTAATGTGTTTCAGAGCACAAGAGACTTAGCGTTAGCGCGGGATCATCACCAAAGAAGCTTGGAGCTTCGTCGCTGCAAATCGACAACACCGAATTGAAGCACAGATTCAATGAGTCTCCACTGCCGGAAGACATTAACTTCACTTGAGCTAGTTTTTAACTCAAGAAAATGGTAAAATTTTCTAGTTCCCAAGTTGCTTGAACCTCCATTCAAATTCCTCCCTCCCAAGTAAATGTGCTTTTAGGCTAGAATACATTGCTTCCTTCATGTGGGTAAATTCATTTTTGTTTTCTTCTTCAATTGAAGCTTGTAATATGTTTCAATATAATGTTAATTTCTTTTTAGCAGAAGTATTGAATTGAATCCATATCGAACTGAACACAGAAGTTTGTAATTATTTTCATTACGCTTATTTCTATAACACTTGGAATATCAAATTGTTTGTGTTTGAAAAAATAAACTACTGTTAAGTAACTCCTAGTTATATCACATGCAGTTGACTTTAGTATTAACTAAAGAGATAAGAAGATAAGTAAATGCACGACACTTTGGTAACCCAGTTTGGTAAATATAACCTACATCTGGAGAGCTTTCTTGCTCAGATCAGAAATATTATTAAAGATCATTCTGAATAACAGATTACACTAGTTACATCGATAGTTATAACTATGATTCAACTAACTTCAGGCTCCCCTTGAAAGTAACATGAAACTAACAACCAACACTTTCAGGCTCCTTGAATCTGTAAGGTCAACCCTCAACTCAATGCTTCTTGTGAATATTTCTGATCTGAGTAAAGAAATCCTGAACCATAGAATTACATCTTTTCGTACATAAAGCATATAACCAGTGTCAAACAAATCACCTTTTTCTTTTGCGCTTTCCACTTGTTTTCTATCAGATTGATCGTCGTGTATCTTCACAAGTACACCTATTTTTTCGTTGCTTTTTCATCATCAAACTACTTCATGCTTATCACACACATATACCTGTCATCTCTTTCATTCAGATTCTCCTTTCCTTATTCATAGGGGACAATCTTAACTAATACTCCCTAGATTTTAGAGAGATTTGAAATTAGTTTAAAAGAATCATATATTTGACACAAATCAAATCTTAACAAACTCCCCCTTTTTTTTGTCAAATATACCATCATTCTTTTTGTGATCAATCAGAGCCACATCTTATTCTGACAGCGAAAGCAGTTACCCTAGAGCAAACCAGTTCAGAAGTCACACACAAGGTTAAAAACTAATACAACCACGAACTCACAAGATAAAACACGTGGACCCCTTTTCATTAGCGAAGTTAACATCCATAACAAAAAAAAACATATCAACCAATCATCACCAACCACAAAAGCAACACAACACATCAGCAAAAAAAAAAACAAAAAAAACAACAGCCACAACCATATACTCTGCACTCCCCTGCTCAAGCCACAGCCATATACCCTGCACTCCCCTGCTCTCCTGCCCCATACAACACTATCTTCTCCCCCTTTGATACAAAAACGAATGATCAACTCTCATTTGGAGCAGACGATGTTACGGACCACAAGTAACGTATAAGATCATCAATCTCTAATTTGCGATCTTTGAGAAGAGATATAGATGACCCCAAAGCACGAGACTCAGCAACAAGAGAAGCTAATACTCGTGTGACATCACCACTCTGCAGCCCAGACCTCACAGAAGCACCAGGTACATCAGTAGTAGAAGGATGTGCGGGGTGCGAACAACCAGAGAACTCAATGTCAGCCACATGAGTTCCTTGAAATAGCTTATAGCTCAAGGAGAGAGTGCGAGGACGTGGACCAAGAGCATCAGAAGTCCCAAGAATATCAGGTTGATACCTAAAGAGGGCCATACTGTAAGAGAACCACCAGTTAAAACAGAGGCGAGAGTGGTTGTAGATGGAACCTGTGGTGCGTGGTCCTCTGAGGGAGAGAGGCTAAGGAAGTCATTGATTACAGAAGGAGACAGGACAATGCGTCTACCCCGAACATGGATTGACTGATAGTCCCCACTACTAGGATCATCAAATTCCGATGGTAAATTTGCAATGACTTCACGAAGAAGTCGTGGATAAAAAGGCCCCACATTCATAATTGTGCGAGAAAGTCCTGACTGATTTATTAACTCCATTATTGCCATACACGATTGATGTTGATCCGAAACATTCACCTCATCTGCAATCCGACGTTGAACAACGAACTTCCAGCGCTGAGCATTTTCTTCATGATGAAAAGAAATGCCGTCAATAGGGACTGAAGGTATATTGCGCGGGAGCCGTCGACGCCCAGTCTTAATAGTTACCCCTTTGGGTTCAGACGCCTTAGAAGATTGAGGTATAGAAGCTGCTGGTGGAGGAGGAGACAACCCAACAGGTGCATGAGGATCTCTCGGTGCCGCATTGTCAAGACAACCAGGTGAGGAAGACGATGATGCAGACCGGGAATTTTGTTCATCTGATTGTGGTGGAGGCTAATCAGTGACCATTTTCGCTTTGCCTTTAGCAGATGAAGAACTCGTGTGCTTGCATGGTGATGGAGGCATAGTCAAAACAGACTGAAACTTCAAACGTAGCAACTCGGCCAGCGGAACTTCATCCTGTGACGAAGATTCACCAGTTGACGATCTTGAAGACATAGCCACTGGTTCATTAGGAGCAGATGCCGAACTATCAGAACTAATAGGTAGAGAAACTTTACCTCTATCAGTCATGCGAACATACGGCCAGTGGCCAGGCACACTCTTAACCTTTTTTCCACGCATTTTGACACCGTGCAAGTTAGTCCGGACGACAGTATCTGGGGTGGCAACATCTTGAACCGGATCAGAAGTTTCTTCATAATATCTGCGTCTCATATTCACCATTCTGTGATATTGATCAAGACGACGAGGATAGAACTGAGTAACCAAGAGCACGAACCTGACAAGGATCAAACCCTTCGTTTTCACATATACAATATTCCCGCCTAACAACCAACCAAACAGATAAATTTCAAATCCAAGGGAAGATGACTGCTTTTGGGCCTGGACAAATGGGCCAGATACATTACTCATAAATCTCCTGGGCTCAAACCAAAAAAAAAAAAATTATAAGTAAATTACGTCTACAGACGACATACGCCCAGTTCTGCTCGTAAGTGTGTGAATGAACTTGAATCCAACGGTTTGGTGAAGATATCTGCCAGCTGAAGATTAGACCAAACATGCATAAGAACTATAATTTTGTCTTCCACAAGTTCTCGAATGAAATGGTGTCGGATATCAATATGTTTAGTGTGACTGTGTTGAATAGGATTTTTCGAAATATCTATAGCACTCATATTGTCACAGTAAAGCACCATAGTTTCCTGTGAAAAACCATATTCCTGTATCATCTGCTTCATCCAGATGAGTTGTGAGCAAGCACTGCCAGCTGCAATATATTCAGCTTCAGCCGTTGAGAGAGAGACAGCGTTTTGCTTTTTACTAAACCACGAAATCAAGTTATTTCCCAAGTAGAAACATCCTCCTGAAGTGGATTTTCTATCATCAATACAGCCAGCCCAATCTGCATCACAGTACTCTACCAGAGATGAATTTGTATCAAATGAGTAAAAGATTCCATAATCAGAGGTGCCGTGGACATATTTTATGATACGCTTAGCTGCTTGCATATGTGAATTTCGAGGAGAGGACTGAAACCGAGCACACATTCCTATAGCATAAGCTATGTCTGGGCAACTGGCTGTAAGATACAGTAAACTACCAATAATACTCCGGTATACCTTCTGATCAATGATTTCGGAAGTACACCCTTTAGACAGTTTCACTCGAGTTGCTGCTGGAGTGAGCTTGGACCGCGAATTTTCCATACCAAATTTCTTAATCATATTCTGAGCATATTTAGTCTAACAGATAAATATACCATTCTCATCTTGTTTGATTTGTAAGCCAAGAAAGAATGATAACTCACCTACCATACTCATTTCAAATTCTGATTCCATAACAGTAACAAAGCTATTTACGTTATCATTAGGAAATCCTCCAAAAATGATGTCATCTACATAAATTTGAGCGACAATGAGATCCTGTCCATTTTGATTTATAAACAAAGTTCTGTCAGATCCACCACGAACATAACCATGACTAAGTAAATACTTAGTGAGTCTCTCGTACCAGGCTCGAGGTGCCTGTTTCAGACCATATAGAGCCTTATTTAATCTATACACATGATGAGGAAACTCTGGATCAATGAAGCCTTTGGGTTGAGCAACATATACTTCTTCATTCAAATACCCATTTAAGAAGACACTCTTCACATCCATTTGATATAACTTAATCTTTTGGATACACGCAATGCTGAGCAACAAGCGATGGCTTCAAGTCTAGCGACTAGAGTGAAAGTTTCATCGAAATCAACTCCTTCGACTTGGGTGTAACCTTGGGCGACTAGACGTGCCTTATTACTGTTGGGATTTATGTCCTAAAACTCGTAGATTGTAAAAATAATCCATTGACCGTTATTAATAAAGTGTTATTATTGTAATAATTGTTATTGATTAAATTATTAGTTTTGTCTTAATAACCCAAATCCAATAAACTAACATCCTAAGCTGTTTAATGAGTCTTGAACAGTATGTAGAGACATACAGAGATCAATGTTTAAGATCAGCTTAAAAGATCTATAGTATAGGGATAAGGCTGGGTACCTTATCCTGCTAACACTATTGATACGGCTCACTTTGTATTTGATACAAACGCAATGATCCAACGCGTTCGTGTAGTTGACATGCGAGTGAGGGTGTCCTATGCAATGAGTTTGCATAAGACCGAACCGCGAAATAGTAACCACTAGATGTAACTCCGTTAACTAGTTAGGTTTCTATTTCACTAGGATGACTTAGGTAACTTAGTCTTAATCCTGAGTGTGTTATGAACTCCTGTTCACGAGGGATTGTCCTTTGATTTGTACGGGTGAGAGTGGTCAGATCGCCGACTCAATAAGCTTATCATTTTGGGGACAAGACCGAGTGGGGAGCTGGGAACATAATTACACAAGATGGAATTCACTCATTCCCTACTTTAGGGTAAGTAGATGAGTGTTCCCTTAAATGGTGTCTCCAGGTCTTGAACAAAGGGCCCTACTCTCTCTATGGCGCGAGAGGGGTTTCTGTTTATTGGTAGGACCATAAACAGTTTGTTCATTGGAGTATCACTGGTATTAAAGGATTAGAGGTAACCTAGGGGTAAAACGGTAATTTGACCCAGCTGGTGTTACGAACACTCGTGAAGGACTAACTTACTGTTATTGGTCTATATCCGTGGACACAGAAATATATCTACAGTGAGAAGAGTTCAGCTGTGAGTCTTTAGTGGAGTGTACACACAGTTAACGAATATTGATTAATGTGGTTAATGAGTTTAGCCAATTAATCTCAGATCGTTGTAGCTTCTGATCTGTAGGTCCATTAGGTCCCCTTCCTAGCTCCTAAAGGGCAATGAGATTTATTTATATTGGTTGTAATTTGAAATGTTCAAATTTACATTGGGAATTAGTTTAATGTATGGTGATACATTATAATATAAAGTTTGTGAAACTTTATTATATAAATTTAATTTTGGATATAATTCAAAATTAATTTATAAGAGATAAAATATTTAAATGAGTTCAAATATTAATTTAATGTGAATTGGATTCATATTAAAATTATTGATTATGAGAGAAATTTATATTTGAATATGATTCAAAATTAATTTAAGTTAAATATAAGATATTTAACTTAGCTATTAATTAATTGGAGAATTAATTAATAAGTTAGTTTTATATAATTAAATTAAATTAAATTAAATTTATAAAATAATATTGCAAAGATATTCATTCAAATAAGATTTGAATGAATTATTAATTAAATATGATTTGAATTAATTATATAAACCTATAAGATATTGGAGAGATATTTATTCAAATAAGATTTGAATGAAATATTAATTAAATATGATTTAATTAATTATTAACTAATTGATTAATTGTTAATTAATTAGTAGATTTGATAATAGAATCTCGTGATTCTCTCCTACTCCTTTTCCTGTTCCAAGAAGAAAACAGTTTTCTTTAACTCAAAATTCATTAAAAAAAAAAAAGCCAAGTTTTTTTTTTCTTTCTGCAAAAGAGTTTCTCTCAAATATTTCTAAATCTTTTCCCATCCCAATTGGTTCCCACAAACCAATCTCATCCTAGAGGATAGGAAGGTCTCCGACTCGTGGTGTCCCAATTTGGAGATTGAGTCGTAGATACATCGAAAGTAAGTTCTCGTATCTTATCTTTAAAAGCATGCTTAGAATTTATTTAGAATTTTGATTCTAAAATTTTGCCAATGTATTGGTATTTTAATATTTCCAAATTAATTTGAGTAATGGTTCTTTAAATTCTTCCGCTGCCATAGAGTTTTTATCCCTTCAATTACGAGTAATGAGACCATGCTCATTGGTCTTATTTTTAAAAATCCACTTCGTTCCAATAACATTAGCTTTTGTCGGTTTGGGAACTAGTCTCCACACTTTAAGTCGTTGAAACTGAAGTAGTTCTTCTTGCATGGCACAAATCCATAATCCATCTTCAAGAGCTTCGGTTACTGTCCTTGGTTCAATAGCAGAGGTATAACACACATTTGCAATTAACTTTGCATAATCAATGCGATCCTTCTTCCTGGTAGTCCGATTCTTTGCAATTTCCTGAAGCGTCTGATTCTTCCTTTCAACCACCTCATTCTGTAAGGAGTTAGAGGAGCTGAATACTCATGACTGATTCCTTCAATTTCACAAAATGATTCTATTTCAGAGTTTTCAAATTCCTTCCCATGGTCGCTGCGTAGTCTTATAATATTCCTTCCTTGTTCTCGTTGTAAATTTCGACACAGACTTATACACACTTTCGGTGTTTCAGACTTGGTTTTTAGAAATCGTACCCAAGTATATCGTGAGAAATCATCTACACACACAAATACATACTTCTTTTTTCCCAGACTTTCAGTTTACATTGGACCCATAAGATCCATATGCAAAAGTTCTAAAACTCGGCTTGTATAGCACTCCTTGACACTTTTATGGGAAGCACGGGTCTGTTTTCCTTGTTTGCAGTCTCCACAAAATAGTTGTCTTTTCATATCCATGGTCGGAAGACCCAGAATAACATCATGTTTGAGAGCTTTATCCAGCAACCCCAAACTGACATGTCCCAACTTCTTATGTCACATCTGGGTTAGTTCCTCTCTCGACATATTACATACTTCAAACTGATTTGAGCACCAATGATAGCAATTATCAGTTTGTCTAATACCTCGCATAACCTCTCGGCACTGTTTATCTGTCACAATACACGACTCCTTGCTAAAATTCACAGAATAGCCTTGATCACACAATTGACAAATGCTAATCAAATTTACAGTGAGACCTTCCACATAGCCAACATCTTGTAGTTGAGGGAGATGTTTTCGGACAATGTCTCCCTTGGCTAAAATTTTTCCCTTGGCGCCATCACCAAACGTCACATGCCCTGAGTTGCATTCAACAGAGTTTGTGAAATAGAACCGCTTACCAGTCATATGTCTGGAGCATCCACTATCAAAAAACCAGTCCTCTCGAGACACTAGAACTGATGTAAAAGCTATGTGACTCTTCTCCAATTGTTGTTTGATTCTCCAAGGATATTCTACTTCTACTTGTTCTTCATGATATAAATATAAAATATAACTTCTTTAAATATCTTACATCAACTGAAAGTTTTAGATATAATAGTTTATATATAATTGTCTGTGTTCGAGGTTGAAATCTATTTTAGTAGTTATAATAATCAGTTAGTTGCATAAATGATATTTAACCAAAAAATAACATAATATATCACAAGAATAAAATAATTAAATATATAACACACAAAATTGATAAGAGACTAAAAAGCTTACACCCAACCAGTGTATCGCACACTCCTTTATGATTTTTTCATATTGAAAGTTATCACTGGTAGCAACTATCATGGATAGCAATTGATAGCTATTATAAATTGTTATTCATGGCAGCTTTCAATTTGAGAAATGTGTTATCAGTGCTAGTAGTGATAGCAATTAGTAGCTATTATAAATTTCTATATGTGGCAACTTTCAATTTGAGAAATATGCTATCAATTAATATCATTGATAGCGACTATCAGTAGGAAGTTCTATCGACGAAAGCTACACTTGACATTTTAATAAGTATTACTAGTTGATTGGGCAAGATTTGCTATTTTTGCATATCCTTGTGCTAAATTTATGTTCTAAATGTATTATTTACTATAATTTTCCTATAATAATTTGTATTTGGTGTATAGTCTATTTTTGTTTAGCTATAATTGTTTATATTTTAGGTGCATGCTATTTTAATCTAGGTAGTAAATCGTAAATATTATAACAAAGAGATATTTGAAATATTAAATTATAGTTAATTGTAGGTTATAATATAGATAAAAGAGATAATAGTAGGAATAACAAATTTGGAGATAGCATCTGAAAATATAGCAACAATAGGTGAAAATAAGAATTTTAACAAATGTGGGACCCGCGAATTTATGAAAATTTTGTTAATCTCGACTCTACCCCTAATTCTAGGATAATTCGTAGATTCAAAGTACAATGTATTTTAATGGATCTATAACGAAACAAGCTCGTGCGGATTTGGGAAATACAATGTATTTTACAAACCATGATTAAATCTTAACTAAATCTGAGATTTTGTTGCGAGACGAGATTACAACAATTTTTTTCTATAATAATAGAATATATTTCTTTCAGATGCTTAGTTAGTTATATCATTATATTATAAATCATTTACTAACAATTTTGGTAGTTAGTTAAATAACACATAACATATATTTTTAATTAGAATTTGGAATTATATAATTAAGTATACATAATATCTATTTTTTAATTAGATTTCGAATACAAGACAAATGTGATATGGAGAAGATATGTACTTCTAATAAGTGTTGAAAATACGTATTTATATTTTTTTCCTTTTATTATTTTAAACTGTATATTTATATTTTTTTCCTTTTATTATTTTAAACTGTATATTTATATTTTTAGTTTCTAAACTATGTTCTTCACGATCCTCTGTTTCATCTTCTCCTTGATGTCGGTCTTCTTCTTCTTGTTTATCATCTTCACTTTCAGTACTCTCCTGTAAATTAAGATTGATTGGTTAATGTTTCTATTGTTAATGTACCATATACATTATACTTTATTAATTGAAGTGCAACAATGTAGATACTATACCTTCTCATCTTTTTTTGTTCTTCCTTTTATTCTTCATTTGTTAGTTCCACTACTTTTCTTTTGCTAGCCTACACATGTTCATTTTAGGTTTCAATTACAATGTATTGCTTAAAAAACCTGTTCAAAAAAGACAAATTACCAAGCTTTTCATCCTTGATTTTTTCTGCACAATATTCTCTTCTTTTGGAGGTTCATTCCCCCCTCTTCTTTGAAGTTTTAGGACTGCCCCAGATTCTAGGATAGTTCGTAGATTCAAAGTATAGTGTATTTTAATGGATCTATCATAGGGCAAGCTCTCACGTGGATTTGGAAAATACAGTGTATTTTACAAACCATGTTTCAACATTATTAAATCCTAACTAAATCTGGAATTTTTTTGTTGAACAAGATTGCAATCATGGGGCAAGCTCTCACGCAGATTTGGGAAATACAGTGTATTTTACAAACCATGTTTCAATATTATTAAATTCTAACTAAATCTGGAATTTTGTTGCTAGACAAGATTGCATCAACTTTATCCTATAATAATGGAATATATATCTTTCAGATGCTTAGTTAGTTATATCATTATATCATAAATCATTTACTAACAATCTTAATAGTATATAGTTAAATACTACATAGTATATATTTTTAAAAGACTTTGAAATTATATAACAATATAAAAGTATTAAATATGTAGATTTTGTTACATTTGGTTAAATAATACACATAAGCATCTACTACAATATAAAGGCATTAATATACAGATTTGTTGGTTCTACGTTCGATGAGAAGGCATCAAACATAATGCTAGGTTGCTGTGTGATAGTTTTGGGTATAGGTGAGTGTTCTTGCTATGTAAACTATCCTTACATTAACACGTCTCAATCTTTGCTAAGAAAAACTTTCTCTTTATAGGAACTGACACATCTTCAGACGTTATCAATGTTGATTCGTCGACTATTGCCATTTGTTGCTGGAAAGGGAGGGCCAGTCTGAGTGTTATAGTGACAGCAATCGATTGCCAAGAACTACTTGAAAGGCTTTCTAATTGACTTGAAAATGATTCATAAGCAAAAGGCGTGTCTTCTGACGTTGAAGCTTAATCTAATACTTGCATGGGTGAAAGTCATGGGAGATGATAAGTAATATGTTTGAAGAATGCTCGTCGATGTTGATTCCCTAATGGGTTTGAACCTTTCGCTGATGCTCGTCATCCATTTAAAAATCTGTGATGCTATTTGGGCTTTGAAGCACGTGTAAGAGACAGTTAGTTGCCCTAATTTTTGTTTTGAAATTGGGTTTTGATGGAGATGAAACTCTACTTTTGAGGGGAAAATGGAGTTTTGATGCTCCAATTTCTGTTTTGAAATTGGGTTTTGGTGAAGATGAAATTGTGCTTTTAGGTGAAAATTTGGCTTTTTATGTAATACCCACAAAATTAAAGTAATTGTAATTCTAATTATGTTGAATTTATTTATAATGTTGGAATTGTTTGGGTGTTATTTTAGATAATTGTTGAAAAATATTTGATTTTTGTGGATTTTGGATGAATTAAATATTTAAGGAAGAATAGTTAATATTTTGAGATTTGAGAGTTTTGGTCAATGACATGTACTGGTTGTATAATTAAAGTTTGGAAGAGAATAATAATTATATTAAGGATAATATAATCATTAAGATTTTATGTTTCATATTTTTTAGGAAATTAAGGATAATTATATATGTGTGTATATAATTAAATGGATTTTTGGATTGAAAGTAATTATATTAAGATAATATAATTATTTAAGAAGCATTTATTTTTGAAAAAGATAAAAAAGAGATGATGTGATGGAGAAAGTTAATGAAGAGAGAGAAGAGGTTAGTTTGTTATTTGGAAAAGGAAAAGGAAAAATAAAAGATAATAATAATAATAATAAATATTATTATTATTAGATATTTAAACCCATTTCGTGAAGCATGCATCAACTATTCACCTTTCTTCTCCACAAAGAAACCCTAGGAGCAGCCGTCGCCCCATTTCCTCTAGTCGTATGCCACACACAACACTTCGGTAGCGTCTCCATTTGTCTAGCCGCTTGCTCGCCGTTCGCTGCAGGCCAGTCAAAGTCGAGAAGCTCCGTCCATCATCTTCCATCTCGAGCCCTTTGTTCATTGTCGGTCGCATCACCAACCGTTTGATTTACAATCGATCGTCGTTGTCCCTCTCAAGTGAAGTCGAGCGTTCGACAGTCGTTACTCCATCGTAGCTTCGACCGCCACATTTCACCAGATATGAGCCGACGTTCTCCTCTCCCAGCCGCGCGCTAGTCTACACAGTTTTTGAAGCTGAGTCGATCCTCCTAGCCAGGTTACAAACCTCCCTTCAAGTTTTTAAAGTAATTTGCCTTTGGAACCATTTTTGGGAGAAATTTGGTAAGTTCTTAACGTGGGTTTAGATATACCCATCAAGTGGCAAACCTTTGGCTTAAGATAATTTAAATTGTGGGTTTGAATTGGATTATTTTTGCTTAAAGGTTTGACAAGTCTTAATTGGAGGACTGATTTGTGCAATTTTCTATTCAAGGTTGTTTTGGTTTCAACCTTAGCCTTGTGGTAAGTTTGGACGCTTAACTAAATCTTTGGATGATTTGTTGACAAAATTGTTAATTGTTAATTTTGTTATGTTTAGGACTGTGTTAATTGGAAATTAACTGTTATCGGGATTTTAGTTAATGTGAGACATGGTTCTAATTTGGGTAAGGAAGTAAAATTTGGCTAAGTATCAAGAAGTTGACATTTGAATAAATCTGCAAAAATGATTAAACAATAAAATCTTTTATGGTTAAAAATATTATGTTTTTGCGATTAAGTGGGTAATTTGCAAAAGTTGTGCGATAAGAAGAGTCTTCGTGTAAGTTAAGAAGTAAAAGTTGATTAGTTCACGTGGAAGGTTTCTTATAGTAAAAATATAACAACGCGATAAGGTTATTCAAGAGAAATGATTAAGTGGTTGAAGTTATTTGCGGTTTGGGTTAGGCGGGAAGCAAAGTCGGGCGATGAAAATGTCAAATCTGATTGGATAGGGGTTAACATGTAAGATTAAGGATTTAGGTATGGCTAAGTTGAATATTAAATTTATACGTGTCAAGTTTTAAGCAGAAGCTGGCAAACTGAAAAGAGTTTATCCAGGACTAAGTTAGTTTAATGGCTCTATAAATTAGAGGATTTGGGTAACTAAGAAGGGGATGATGAGAGTTTTGTTGAAATGTTGAAGTGCTACTGATTTAGCCACACGAGAAGATGCTTGCGAGAAGAAGAAGAACTTCTTTAGTAAAGTTTGATGAGTGACTTTCTTAAATGTTTTTATGTTAAAATCTTTCTTGTGATTTCCCTTTTCTATTTTGAAAGATGATTTCAAATGAGAAAGTGTTTCAAAAAGAGATTTCTATGAAAAGTTTATATGTGTTCAAGCATGATTTATAATGTTAAAGCTTTATTTGATGATTACGATTTCAATGCTATAAATTGGTTTTCAAACCATTAGTTGATTCCTTGAGATGATGATAACTTTTATGTGCACATAAAGAGTCAAGGCCACAATGTGGTGTACGAACTGCATGGTGATAAGAAGTTGGCTTATGAATTGTAAGGAGCGTATAAAGCTTAGCTGCCTGAGCAACAAGGACTAATCTGTATGTTGTTGGATGCTGTTGATACAGTAGTCAAACGTGAGGTAATGAGACCAAGCGTAAATAACGATTTGGGATCCTTGGTGAAAGGAATGACCGTTAACTAATGTGTGTTTATATGAAATTGTTATGTTATAAATGTGTTTCTTTTATGGATAAAGAAAAGTTTATGCGAAATGAAATGATTTGAAGTTTTTATGCGAAATGATGTTTATGAAAAGGTATTGCAAAAGGTTTTTATAAAACCTCACTAAGTCTTTTAAACTTACGTTTTAAAAATCTATCTTCTAGGATCAAACGTTTAGGCCAAGTAGAGAAGAAGATTGAAGAATTTGCAGCGAAGTGATTCAAGGCGTTTTGGAAATGGTTAAACCTTGGTTATTTAGTCAAAGTATTGTAATAATGTATGAAACGCATGTTATTAATAAAGTTTACATTTTGATTTGTATTTACTTTGCTTGGCGTTTCTTTATTCTCCATTGTGTTTTGAGTGTTAATAGTTTAAAAGGAGTTGAGAATAAGATTTTGCGATAAGAAAATTTCAAGGTTGTAACAAACTCGCATCTTATTCCTACTACTTTGGTGTTATCGCCGCAGTACGGTTTGGGGTGTGAGAGTTAATCTCAAGGTAAGAGATTCTACTATTAGACCCTTGACATTATATTTTCTCTTATTATGCATTAACGTAGGTATGATGAATGATATGATTGTTAGGGATGATTGATATTGATAGTTACTTAGACAACCGTTATGTATGACTGAGATATATGATGACCGTGATAGGTTATGAATGAGATATACTATGGTTGAGATACATTATGATTGAGATATGATATTTATGTTATGCTATATGTATAGGTTATGGTGTTCTGTTAGCTTTATCTGTTAGAGTTGTACCATATGGGTGTCCCTCGGGATCACCACCTATTTATGTCTGTGTGGCCAGCTTTTATGTGTGATTCAACGGGATCACTTACAACCCGGCTCTCTTTTAGGGTGATTCCTTTGGGTTCACTGAGAGCCCAGATGTGTCCCTATGGGATCATTGGATAACGTGCATTCGAGAGCACAATAGTTATGCTGTACTTTCTTACAATACTCTAATGGGAAGTTAACAAACATGTAGTGGGATTAGTAGTAGGTCCTTTACTGAGTATATGTTTATACTCACTCTTTTCTATGTTCAATTTTTTCAAGCAAAGGTAGAGATAGAGGTAAACTGGCGATTTCCACCAGTCTTCTTGTTGAGACTATTGAGGCTCCTTTTAGACAAATCCGTTATTCGCGACAAAAGATACTTGTTCCTGATTGTCACTTTGTTCAATTGTTGGTAGTCAATACACAACCTCATTAATCCATCCTTCTTTTTCACAAATAGAACAGGTGCTCCCCAAGGTGAGGTGTTGGATCGAATATAACCCTTTTCTAGTAGTTCCTACAATTGATCGTTCAACTCCTTCAACTCGCTTGGTCCTAAGTGATAATGAGTTTGAGAATTGGTGTTGTTCCTAGTAAAACTTCAAGTGTGAACTTAACTTCTCTTATTGGGGGTAGTCCATAACTTCTCTTATTGGGGGTAGTCAACTTATTTCTTTCAGGTATGCATCTAAGTATTCACAAACTATTGGTACACTTCTTAGTTCCCTTCCTATCACCTAAGTATCAATTACACAAGAAATGTAGGCGGTATGCCCTTTCTTCATCAACTTCCACGCTTTAAACATTGATATTATGTTTGCTAACTCCACTTCTTGTCACCTATAGACTTAATTTTAAATTTTTTTAGTTCTTTCAATACTACCTCCCTTATTGGAACAATCCAATATTGCGTGGTATTTGGTAATAAAATTCATTCCCAAAATCACATTCAATTCATCAAGTTAAAATAAGATCAAATCTACTCTCATCGCAACATTCCCAATCCTAATCTCACATTCCTTACATACTGATTCTACCATAAACACCTCGCCTGAAGGTGTGCTAATCAACATTTCACCTTCTAAAGATTCTATCTTATGGTTCAAATATTTAGCATGCGATACAGAAATAAAAGAATGTGTAGCTCCATAATCAATCAATATAAGGGTAGGAGAGTTACAAATCAGTAACGAACCTGTAATCACATGAGAGTTGTTTTTGGCCTCACTTTCAGTCATGATGAAAACCTTCCCTTGAGACTTGGGTTACCTAAGTCCCTCGACACCACTTTATCCCTCTTCATTCCACTTGGGTGGTAGAGTTGGTTTACAGATTGTGATACAACTCCTTGAGCATTCTGAGCTCCCAAGCTAGGACAATTCTTTACAACATGTCCTGGTTGACCACAATTAAAACAAACCTTTGGAAAACCAGTTATTCCTTCAAGATTTAAATTTGATCCAGCTGTATGTCTTCCTTGATAGGCTTCCTTTGACCATTTTGGAACATTTCCTCTCCCTTAGCTTTTGTTCTGTCTTTGAAAATTCTCATTATAACTCGTTCTAGATCCAAATAGTACATGAGAATGAGATTTGAAATTTTTTCTCTAAATGCATGGTACAAAACGCTTGTGCTCACCATGTCGTTCACCATCAGTACTTTGGCCGCATTGGTCGCATTGGCCGCATTAGCCGCATTGGCCGCACTAGCCTTCCTTTGCTTTTATGTTTTTCTCTTCAGCCAAGCATCTTTCAACGTCCATGGCTGCTTCAACCAGCTTGGAAAAACCTGACCAGTTGTCCCTCGCCTCCATCGTTGCTATATTTTTTTGTCTTCAATCCATCTTCAAAGCGATTACATTTATCTGTCTCATCAATCACAAAGGCTAATGCATACTTAGCCAATTCGGTAAACTTGTTCTCATATTTTGCTACAGTCATGTTGCCTTGAACCAAAATTATAAATTCATCCCTCTTAGCATCACAAAAGGAATGATGGTAGAACTTATTTTGAAACTCTTTTCTAAACTCCTTCCATGAAATAGAGCCTATTCCGTCTGCTCTCACCGCATAGAGTGTCCACCAATCTTCACCATTCACTTACAACAAAAATGTTGCTAACTTTATTTTCTTTTCTTCGAGGCACTCCATCACCCCAAAATACTTTTCAATCAAGCTTAACCACTTTTTCGCATCAGCTGGACTAGTGGTTCCTTCAAAGGTCAATGCTGCCAACTCCTTTAATCTTTCAATGTCAAACTTTTTATATCTAATGGAAGGTGTAGGCATAATGATTAGTTAGTCTTTGAGAAAAGTGGTCAAACATGCTCTCCTCCATGTTTTACCCAGCAGTGTTATGTGGATTAGTAAACATGTTGTCAGATTCTTAGGCTTTATTAGTGCTTCCAGTAGATGGAACACCAGTTGCTACTTGAATGCCTTATTAAGCAATCCTAGTAGTTGGATGTCATTTGCTACATAAGGGGGAATAAGACAAAACATTTAAAAGATTAGACAAAAATGTCTAGTGAATGAGGTCTTTTACCAACACATTTATTAAATCAATTTCTGCCATAATGCGTTGCAATTCATTTCGTCAAACCATGGATATAAATAGTTATGCATTTCAATAATAAAACATTGAGTTCAACTCAAATAATCTCACTACGTCAAGCAATTTACCCAATCCAAATCTCATCAATCAAACATTTATAAATCATATGGAAATCTTTTTCAAATCATTAATAATTGAACATATCGTAGAAAAATGTATATCGCATGATGCATCAAATAGATCATCTCGTAGAATCATTTTGCATGTTTAATTATATCTTTGTACCATTTTCTCAGCTCAATTGTATAACACACTCTTTTGCTATGTTGCAACTATGCGGATTGATATCAATGAAACTCGGTTCTAAGTTTGAAGAATAGCGAGTCAACACAAATGGTGGTTCGGGTTCGAGGGCATGAGAAGACTACAAGCATTCGGGAGCTACAAAGGTAAATTTCCATTTAAACTCTAAATATTTAGTTTATTTAGGATTTTTAATGCACGTTAATTTCAAATAGGATTGGATGCAATTAGAGTAAGTTAGATCCGATTTCTCTTGTGCATGCCTACCAATTCCATCAAAAATTCGACTGTAATAGTATTGGAGTTTTATCTACATACCAATATTTTCACATTAGATTCAATATTTGTTGAGAAGTAAATCAATATTTTTATTATATCATAGAAAAATATACAAAATACACAAAAATACTCCTAATATAAATATAACATGTATATATTGTTGGGATTTATGTCCTAAAATTCGTAGATTGTAAATATAATTCATTGACCGTTGTTAATAAAGTGTTATTATTGTAATAATTGTTATTTATTATATTATTAGTTTTGTCTTAATAACCCAAATCCAATAAACTAACATCCTAAGGTGTTTAATGAGACTTGAACAATATGTGGAGACATACATGGATCAATGTTCGAGATCAGCTTGAAGGGTTTATAGTATATGGATAAGGCTGAGTACCTTATCTTGGAACACTATGGATACGACTCACTTTATATTTGATACAAACCCAATGATCCAACACGTTTTTGTAGTTGACATGCGAGTGAGGGTATCCTATGCAATGAGTTTTCATAAGATCGGACCGAAAAATAGTAACCACTAGATGTAAGTCCGTTAACTACTTAGGTTTCTATTTCATTAGGATGAGTAGGTAACTTAATCTTAATCTTGAGTATATTATGAACTTCTGTTCGCGAGGGATTGTCCTTTGATTTTTACGGGTGAGAGTGGTCAAATCGCTGACTCAATAAGCTTATCATTTTTGTAGGGAACACTCATCTACTTACTCTAAAGTAGGGAAGGAGTGAATTTCATCTTGTGTAATTATGTTCCCAGCTCCCCACTTAGTTTTGTCCCAAAAATGATAAGTGTTCATTAGAGGAGCACAAGTATTTAAGGATTAGAAGTAACCTAGGGGTAAAACAGTAATTTGACCCAACTGGTGTTACGAACACTTGTGAAGGACTAACTTCCTGTTATTGGTCTATATCCGTGGACACAAAAATATATCTACATTGAGAAGAGTTCAGCTATGAGTCTGTAACACCCCAAAATTTTGATGTAATTCTAAAGTGCAATTATCTTATTTTAAATTGAAAAAAAAATTTTAACTTTTTTTTTTTTTTTTGAATGTATTGTATGTTGAAGTTTGGTGAGAAAAAGAAAATGAATTGATGAAGAAAAAAAAAGGATTTAAAAAGAAAAAGAAATGGAAATGTATTAATAATTATGATATAATAATTATCATAATATATATTTATTATTATTATTATTATTATTATTATTATTATTATTATTATTATTATTATTATTAAAACAAAACAAAAAAAAAACAAAAAAAAAATTTCTCTCCCTCTTTTCCCTTTCTTCCCCGCGTGCCTAGCCCCCCCCCCTCCATTTTTCTTTTTCTTTTCTTTCTTCTTCTCCTGCTCTTTGCCCTAGTCGTCGGCCACCCCTTCCTCTCTTCTCCTCCGCTCAACCTCAAGCCAGCCGTCGCCTGCTACAGTCCGTGCCAACCTCTGTTGAGAATCCGCCGCACCGTCCGGCCGGATCTCCGCGACGCCAGCCGAAATGCCCCCCTCCTCAGATCTGTTCTCGCGTCGTCCGTCCGACGAAGCCCGAGCGACGTCTCCCCTTCTCCGTTCACTTGAAGTCGAAGCCCAGCCGTCCGTCCGCGTCGGGGTCCATCCGTGAAGGCCAGCCGCTGCGCGTCTCTCTCCTTCCAGCCGTGATTCTTCATCCGTCACTCGCCACGACTCCCTTAGCCGACCGCCGACCGACCCACACGTAGGGTTTCCTCGAACCGACGGTCGTGCGCCGTGGAGTGCCGCTGCCTCTGTTTTACGGTAATTTGTCGAAGTGGTTTTGTTGGTAACAAATTTAATATGGGTTGAAATTTGTTTCAAAATTTGTTCAAGCAATATGGTTGGAAGAATTGGCTAAGTTGTTAACTTATTTTTTAAGGTGTTGAAAGTAACGCTCGATTTCCTTGGGTTCACAACGAACATTAGTCTTAATTGGAGCTTGTTTCGTGAATTTGGGTAAGTTGTGAAACATCACATTGGGTTGATTTTAAATGAATGATGCGTTGGAGAAATGGTTGATTTTAGTTGTTGACTGATGTATCGACTGTTTCTTGACTGACCTTAGGTTAAATTGGAATGAAATGGTTGTTCGAGGTTAAGTGAAGAGTTTACGTGACGAGGACGTTTAACTGGATTGTAAATTACTGTTAAGGGTATAGAAGGGACTGAGGGGTAAATTATTGGTTTCCTAGGCGTTAGTTACTTTGCGGGTGCCCTACAGGATTATCACCCTTTTGTGCATCCTTCTGGAGCACTAGACTGATATGTGCATCATTCGGGAGCACTAGACTGATATGTACATTCTTCGGGAGTACTAGATTGATATGTGCATCCTTCGGGAGCACTAGACTGATATGTGCATCCTTCGGGAGCACTAGACTGATATGTG
>CM046883.1:19303845-19371502 GCA_025688845.1 Cucumis hystrix
GGGAGCACTAGACTGATATGTGTATCCTACGGGATCACAAGACTGTGACTGTACAGGGTACCCCATAGGAAATTAATAATTTATTTTTCCCCGAACGAGACCAGTAGTGGGTCCCTTACTGGGTATATTAATACTCACCCTTTTTATGTTTAACTTTTCAGGCAAAGGAATCGTGATTAGCCATAGGGGACTGTCTTCTAACTGCTTCCGCTGACTGTTTGAAAATATTTTGATTGAACTAAGTTTACAAATAGTTAAATTTTTTTGTAAACAGCATTTGAAATTTTGTATTTTGGAAATAGGGCCCGATTAAAGTTTTCTTCGATTTCTCATGATTTCAAATAAAGTTTACTAGGTCTTTTGTCAACAAACGGTTTTGGGTAAACGTAACGACTTAGACAAGGTCTGTAAAGTCCGGGTCGTCACACAGTCTTTAGTGGAGTGTACACACAGTTAACGAATATTGATTAATGTGGTTAATTAGTTTAGCCAATTAATCTTATATCGTTGTAGCTTCTGATGTGTAGGTTTATTAGGTCTCATTCCTAGCTCGTAATGGGTAATGAGATTTATTTATATTGGTTGTAATTTGAAATGTTCAAATTTACTTTGGGATTTAGTATAATGTATGCTAATACATTATAATATAAAGTTTATATGTTAATCAAACATTATTGTATAAATTTAATGTTGGATATGATTCAAAATTAATTTATGAGAGATAAAATATTTGAATGAGTTCAAATATTAATTTAATGTGAATTGGATTCATATTAAAATTATTGGTTATGAGAGAAATTTATATTTGAATATAATTCAAATTTAACTTAAGTTAAATATAATATATTTAATTTAGTTATTAATTAATTGGAGAATTAATTAATAGTTTATTTTAATACTATTTAATTAAATTTGATTTAATTAAATTAATATAAAACTATAAGATGTTGGAGAGATATCCATTACATAAGATTTAAATGAAATATTAATTAAATATAATTTAATTAATTATTAACTAATTGATTAATGGTTAATTGATTAGTTGATTTGAATTTTCTATAAATTTAATGTTTTTAAATTAATTGAATCTCATGATTTTCTCCTACTTCTCTTCTTACTCAAAGAAGGAAAGAGAGTTATAAATTTCTAGAAGAAAACAATTTTTTGAACTATTCAATCAACCAAAATAAAGCAAATAATTTTGCTTTTCTGCAAAAGAGTTTTTCTAAAAAAATCTCTAAACTTTTTCTCATCCCAATTGATTCCCACAAACCAATCTTATCCAAGAAGATAGGAAGGTGTCCGACGGGTGGTGTCTCAACTCAGAGATTTACTTTGTAGATTCAGAGACATAAACAAGTAAGTTTTTTTTTTCTAATTTATAATTAGAAAGCATGTTCAGCTTTTATGTCTTAATAAGAAAACTAGTTTCTTAATTATTTTTGACAATGTACTTGTATTTTGGGATTCCCAAATTAAATTGAGGAATGGTTCGGTAAAATCTTCCGCTGTCATAGGGTTTTTATCCATTCATATATATATATATATATATATAATAGACATTTAAAAAATAATAAAATGTTTATTTACTAATCTTAAGTGCTAAAAATTTCTCCATTATTTGAAAAATTGCCAAAAATAGGCCAATTTTGAAGGGGTTGATGACTTTTAGGATTGTGTTTGAAAAAAGTTGAGATTTAAGACAGTTCTCTAAATTGATAGTGACAAGTCATTTTTTTCCTAAATGAAATTCCCTTTCCCTTCCATTTAACCTAAAACATAACGTAAAAAAAAAAAAAAATTGACAGTTCTCTTCTTCTCACGTAAAAGTAAAAAAATTTGACATTTCCCGCTCGCTATTTCTTCTCATCCACTCAAAATTTGTATTCATCTTCTCCTCTGGTGAATGTCTGTGAGGCAACGATGAACGTTGATGCACGCCTTTCCATTGCCTTTATTAAGTTTGCCTAAGGACGTCGGAACACGCCTTTCTTCAGTGGCGACTGAAGTGTCAGTGTAAACTGTTCCTTGTCTTTCTTTTTCTTCAGAACTCATTGAAAACCTATCCTCCGGTGAACGTCGGTGAGGCAACAGTGACCGTTGAAGCATGTCTTTCCATTGCCTTTCTTCGATTTGCCTTTCTTCTGGACTCAGTTCCTCCAGTGGTTTCATTATCCAATTTCTTCTCCAAATCCCCGATAGGTGATCACTCTCCCTTTCTTGTTGTATGTACTTTTTTTTTACCATTGTACAAATAAATTTATATAAATTTGTGGAGCTGTTGTATTCATGATTCTAGGGTATTTCTTAGCATGTTTGAAAACTTTCTATCGTTGGGTTGTCTATTGATTTGTTTTTTTTTTTTTTTTTTTTTTTAATCAAATATATACTTTTTTTTACCGATTTGGATTGTGTGTAGATTATTGTTATTGTTGTCTACTTATTTTTATCGTAGAATATGGAATAGTTGAGCTGTTTTAGGAAGCTTGTACATGTTTTATGCATGTTGAGGAAGTCTTTTAGGCACTTATGTATCATCTTGCACATTCCAAACTTTCACTATGCATTTCAAAATCAAATCTCTACCCATCTTAAGTCCTTTGGAGTGTTTTTATGCACGTTTAGTAGGTTTTAAAGATACTTGTGTATCATCTCACACATCTCACGCATTCCATGGGAAGTGAACACGAGACCACCGTGCTATTCCAACATCGTTAATTAAATATTTTCCTGAACCATTAGGAAATGCAAGAATACTTCTCCACATTTCTAGAAACGTTGATTCACGATATGTTCTCAATGCATTGTAAAACAAAGTTGCTACCTTGTCATTCTTATACTTATCATTTAAATTTTAAGTCAAATGTTGGCACAAAGGCCATGGAATGCGGAGACAAAAACTGATGAAAGAAGCATGTTCTCCAATTTTTCACGAAGCCGAGATTAGGCACCTTCCCTATCACTTCTTTCAATTTTTCTAAGAACCACTATATTGAGGCAACTATTTCTTTATCTTTACTCCAAAGGCAAGAGGATAAATTTGATTGTTACTATCTAAGCAAATAACAACTATCAATTGACCCTGATATTTGTTCTTAAGAAATGTTTCATCCATGATATGATCGATATAATGCAATTTAAGAATCCTCGAACACATGGACCAACTGGCATAAAAAAATATTTGAAGAAACGATACCTTCAAGTTCCATGTGAAATATTGTACCTGGTTTTGTGAGTTTGAGTACTTCACCATATCTAAGCAATAGATTATATGACTCTTCAGGAGACTCTTACACTCATTCATATGCATTTTCTCTGGCATACCATGCTTTTTCATAACTCATATTTATGTCATAGTCCTGTCTCATGTCTTCTATGATATCACATGGTTTATATATGTGATCGACTCCCTTGAATTTGGACATTATTAATTCTCAAACAACCCAAGATTTTGCTTACCTATGGTCACAATTCAAAAACTCAAGAGAACACGAATGAGCTTTGACATACATTTTAATCTTGAATATATCTGAATCCTTCAATCTCGCCACTCGCAATCTCCAACTACACTTATTATCAATGCATCTAATAAAATTAAAAAAAAAATCTTTTATAGATTTTTTTTACTACAAACTAAAAACTTTTTTCATTGCCAAGACACTTAATCTCATTGATGATTCTTTCTTGTAAAAAAATATTTGTCCTACATCCAACTCCTCACTTATAGAGCTTTCTTCGAACCAACCACTTTTTTTTGCTTTCAACTTTCGACTAGTGGAGTCGTTGTGAACTTTGGCTTTTCCTTTCAATCTTTTGTAGGAGCATCTCCTTGTTGTGGGATGTCAAACAATTCATTGTTCATATCAACTAGCTCCCATGTAAAAGTATCATCTTTTGAATCATATGACTCATATGATTTCCATATAACCATATAACCATATAACCGAAGTGGTCCCTAACATGTTATCACACAAGCCAACCTGAACTTCACCAATTTGAACTTCATTCTCATCTAATGTATCCATTGCAATTTGAGGATGAAAGTTTAAGTTATGAACTTGGTTGCTCTCAGATATTGAATTGTAACAGATATTTAGCCCTTTTTTGCTTTGATTGCTTCTAGGCTGAAATGAGACATATAGAGGGCCCTCCAGTGGATTTTCACCAACAATATATTAAACTTTAAATCGCGGTCATTGCTTAACTCAATGGAGGAGCTTCATTTTTCACTTTTATCTCATATATACATCTTATCTTTATGTGGAACTCTATAGGGTCAACTTCTGCAAGACCATAAAATTCAACCAGTAAATCTTTGTGTGTTATTTCTTTACTAACAACAATGCATTTTAAGATGTTTCATTCATATTTTCTTCGTCCCTCATCCCATACACCACCGTAATGCACTAAAATTTGAACATGTGGTATCCTTAAACCACTTAAACTTTTTAGTTCCCGCAGAAATTGATTTGACCTTAGAAGTTGACATATCACATAAAACAAGTGTATGACTTATATGCGAGATTAAAAAACAGTAGCTAAAAACTAAACAAAACATGCATAGTCGCATCCTAAATAAGTATATGACTAATTCAGCATTGTGCATTTAATGTTTGGAAGTTGCAAGATGCAAAAAACAATAGCTAAAAACTCCCTAAACATATATAAAAGCACCCTAAAACACAGAGCACAAGTGTATAATTCATTTGAGATTTAAGCATTCGAACTTCAGAAGTAGATGTTTGCGAGATGAAAAAAAATAACAAATAACTTGTTAATATGTTTGAATCAACTCTAAATCAATATGTAACAATTAAAAATTAGATAAAAACATATATATAACACAATTCAAAGGAAAAAAATAGCAAAAAACATAAAACGTAAAAACTTACACGATACCACAAGAACTTAAGCTAATTATTCTATGAAATGGCAAAACTGTTTAGAGAGCTTCTTGTTTACTATTTAGGAACAAATTGTTTTAGGGCAAAATTAACTTTTCATTTTGGATTTGTACTAAATCTCAATTTTTTTTTCAAACCCATCAAGTCATAATACCTCCGCAAATGGCCAATTTTTGGCAATTTTTCCAATTATTTTGATATTCATTTGTTCGATCATAGCAATCGGCGACGGAAGCTCTCTAAAGCTGGAATGGATTCACCGGATCCAAAAACCCCAAATTCTGACACTCCTCCTTTTTCTTCTTCTACTTCTTCAGATTATGGCGGTTGGAAGGAACGTATCTTCTATCCCACACTTCTCGCAGGTCTCTATTTATTTCATCTTCTCCTCCGTTAACCTTCCATTGTCTTGGAGTTGGATCTATCATTAATTTTTTTTAACATCTCTCTATAGATTGCGTCTTTACTTGTTTCTCTCAAGAACAAACTAAAAACTATTTACATATGCTACTCTCGTTTCTACAGGATTTGTTGGGGGTGGAGCTGGGCTACTGTCCAAGTATCGAAAAGTTCATGGCCTCGCTAACATTTCTGCGACTTATGCCACCAATTTGTCCATTGTCGCTGCTTGCTACTGCGGTAATTCTTTTCTTTTTTTCTAATGCTCATAATTTTTTTGCTTATTGAAGCTTCTCTTGTGATTGGATTTGTTGAATGTTGTTATAATTAGGAAATTGTGAAGTCTTTAGCTAATCAAAGGAAAATAAGGTCATTTACAATAATTAGTGATGACAATTTGAAAATTTTGTTGGCTTGGGTTGGGTTTGTTTGTTCTTTTGCTGATGATGGATACTCTGGTGGTTGGATCAAAATGGGAAGTTTCAATTCAATTGTATCAGATTGGTTAAGTTTCATTCTCTTGAAGAATGAAAGAACGATCATGAATGTTGCTACTTGACATCGTTGGGTGACTTCATTCAATTCATCAACACATGAGAGAACGGGATAAATGGAGGGGTTGGAGTTTGGGCATTCATTCAGTGATAAATTATTTTCCTAAATTGAGGAAAGGATTCTATTCAAAGGAACACCAAAAATGTTGTGGAGTTGGGTTAATTTATTTTTATCAGGTGAGCCAAAATGTAGATACTTGCATAAATCTCCTCGTTATGACTTGTTGATTGAGATAAATGTCATTTAGATTTTTGGGATATTCCACAATTTTCAATACATAGATTTATTCAAACTGTGCATGGATTGATCCAACCTCCTGTGGATTGAGAGACATCGTTAACTTTTGTTAGAGCATCTTTTCACCTTTCTCCTAGAAAAGTAGTTTCAGCCACAATGTATATCTGCTATTCATTGTAGACCATTGTGGTGATCTTTTTCATACTGTGAATCTGAAACCTATCGTGCCATACAGCCATTCAATTCTATTCAGAAGACCTCCAAATATATTAGATACTCCTGCCCTTGCCAACGTGATCTTTACTTGTCAATCCCCAAGTTGTAGTTAGATGTGTTGGTGATATATAATTAAGTTTGCCTTCAACCACTAGCTTAAGCTTTTAGGTGAATTGGTGGTTTAATATGGTATCAGAGCAGGTGGTCCAGGGAGGTCCTGTGTTCAAGCCCTTGCATTGTCGTTTCTTCTCCAATTAAAATTGATTCCACTTGTTGGGCCTTTCAAATATTTCAAGCCCACAAGTGCGGGGGAGTGTTGGTGATATATAATTAAGTTTGCCTTCAACCACTAGCTTAAGCTTTTGGGTGAATTTGTGGTTTAATAAGATGGAGTTCTTTTGTGTTTTGAGTTATGCCACTTTAACCGCAATCCACTAAATTTGTCTCTTCTTTAACTCATGTCTAAGTACTAGTTAGAGTTGAGCTTGGAACATAAACTGTCCATTAAGCATATTTCTATTATCATGAATTAGTTACTTCTAGAGAAGATTTTCTTGAATCCAAGATTCAAGTTAAACCGTGGTGGAACTTTATGTGATTTTTTTTTTTTTTTATAAATAAATATTGAAAAGGAAACGAATTATGTGATTTTGTATTTCAAGGAAAGTTCTGAAGATTAGGATGGGTGTATATTTATTTATACCATAGCGTTCTTTCCATCATGGATGCTAAAAGTTCTTTACACAGTACTTTTTGTCATTAATACTTCACGAATTGAACAGGTGCACGTGAGTTTGTTAGAGTTTCTCGAAGGTCAGAACCTGATGATCTTATGAACTCTGCAATAGCAGGTTTTGGAACTGGAGCTCTTCTCGGTCGGCTTCAAGGTGAACATACTTCACATTCCTCACTCCCATAAAAAGAAGCAAGACTTATTATCTAGGACCTAACTTCTGTTTTGAACCTTTTTCTATGATTCTATTGTAAATCATCATTTTTTATAACTTGAAATTCTGCCTTGTGGAAAGTTTCTGGATGAGTTATGACACAAGTCCTGTGGTTATTTTTCGTTCTGTCTATTATGAATCAGTTTCATGGACAGGAATGAGTCAGAGAAAAGGTAAATAAAAGGATGTTATATAATTTGAAATTTTTTTCTATACACCTGAGTGACCAAGATTTAGAGGGAGAGCCTTCGGATACTTGACCACAAGTGAAGAGATCATGCTTCTCAAAGTTATAGGTTGTACAAAAACGAGTAGAGATGAAATGCTCCTAATAAATTGTGATCTGTGTAGTGTTGCCAAAGTTCAAATATTGTGACTCTACTGTAAACAATTAAATTCTCTTGGACTTGCTAGGTGGTCAGCTCGGCTCTGTTCGATACTCATTGATCTTCACCATTGTTGGGACAACAGTAGATTATGCCACACTCAAACTAAAACCCACGTTAAGAAGCTACAAAGAGTCAATAATTGAAGGAAGTAGTAGCTGGATGAAATTACCAGAATGGTCTCCTATTCAAGTTCTTGATGAGGAAGCCTTAGCTGCTAAACAAGCTCGAGAGCAACAACTCTACGCACAGAGTGCCCTTGGGCAATTAAACAAAAAGGATCCTTGAGACATTCTGTTTTTCCCATTGATCAAGGAAGAAAGGGTCTGAAGTTTTTTTGCTTCTTTCTTTTTTTTTTTGTACAATATGGCAGAGACTAACTATAATAAATAAGAGAAAGCTGATAGTTGACATTCTTGTTTTTCTTCTTGCAGGTTCTGCATTTTACGCCTCTTTCTTGTATTATATTATATAAATTCTCTTTTCAATATAAATGTTGCTAAATTTCTGTTCAATTTCATAAAGTGATTGATATAGGGTATACTGAAATAAAAGTAATTGTAGTGAATAATGAAACTGTCCAAATATTTGTAGATATTATAAAATGTTGTAGATGGCTAGTTGGTTTTTCTTTTTATATTTAAACTTTTCTGAAATCTAATTTTACCCTCAGTCTGTTGGTGATGGACTATTGATATTCTGTTGTTCAATAACATGTAGTCTGCTTCTTATATAAATAATGCTAGCAACTATCGACTCCTACCAATGTTGAACAATCGCAATCCATGTAGTCAAACGGTGAAAAATATATGTAATTAGATACACTCAAGTTGAACAAAACCTACAATGATATAAGCATAGATTTCAATACAGAGAAAGTTGTAATGCAATTATGAAGTTACTGAGATAGACTTGTATAACTTATAACATTATACAACAAAACTATCTTTCAATAGTTTTACAATGGATTTTTCATATGGATGTTACAAAATATTCTTAAGGTAGAGATTCTTTACAATTTTGGATGTAAATAGGTACTTAAAATGAGCGTTGCAATGACATGAAAAGGTATATAGTATTAAAGTCTCAACTTTCATTATAAGTCATTACCACACTTTTGTCCCAAATTTTGTCTGTAGATTTGTTTGAATGGACTTGAAAAAAAAATGCTTTCTAAAGAATTATTTTTCTTTAAACAGTTTTTGTAAAAGTTGTTTAAGTAAAAAACTCTACAGGTAACTTACATTTTTTCAAAAGTGTATATATAAACACGTTTTCTTTGTTTGTTGTATAATAAAAGTGTTTTTTAATGTTAAAATTACTATAAAGTAAAACTATAAATAATGGTTGTCAAAGTTGGCCGGGGGAGGGGGTGTCAGCCACAACACAATGGATTTGGAGTGATGACTTTTGAGGGCCTATTTTTAATTTTAAAAATGGTACAAATGAGGGAGAAATTAACCATTAAATACTAAAAAAATCATTTTCTAAAATTGATTTCAAATATTTATCCTAAACCAACTTGTTTCATAAACTCATTTTCTCAAAAGGTATTTTGAGTGGTTGTCATTGTCCAAACATTCATGTTTTTTTTAAAACATTTTTTAAGAAGTTAAACCAAATACATTCTAACATTCTAATCGATTTCTATTTCAAGAATAGTTTGGAAATGTTGATGAAATATTATTTCAACTTTTGTAATGTTATCCTAATTAATTAGAATTAATTTCTTGCAAAGCTCTTAGTCTTCACAATTTCTGATATTAAAATATTTATTATAATATATATCTATTATCCACCATACTAGGAATATATATATATATAACTTAAGATATAAATACATGAAATGATGTTGTTAATTACTGGTAAATCAGAGTTAAACTCAAAATCAACAACAGAAAAACAAATTTTAAAAAAATTATAGTATTTAGAAAATTCAAATAATACATTTTGATTTATAAAATAATTAATTTTAGACATTAAAAACCATATTTTTAGAAAATGAATTTTAAGGTGATTGAAAGAGAATTTGCAAAAGAAGAAAAATGATCTTAGGTTAAAATTACGAAAATGCTCTCCATTCTGATCTGGCAGTCTATGGTTGACTGGATCATCCGAATTTGACTCAACTAGATAAAACTCAATTGTTGCCATGTATTCTTTTATTTCAAAACAATAATATTTAATCCTCCATTTTTAGCTTATTATAATATTCATCAAATTAGTGAAATTCAAAAAAAAAAATGACAAATTTGGAGTTCATTAGTTGATGATTATTGACTAAAATGAATAATAGCTAGAAAATAAATACGGTTTTATTTTGGTATTTAATTCTTTGGATCATTTTTAAATTTTTAAATGTTATATTTCATTCTTAAATTTTGAATTTAAATTCTATTTGGTCTTAGATTTCAAAGTAGTACATTTCCATGGTTGAGTTTTAGGTTTTGTCTCCTTTGGCCTTTTAGGTTTCAAAATTTATTTCACCAAATATTTACTTTTTTTTTTTTTTTTTTTTGATAATATAATATTTATTAATTAAAGACTACTTGAAAATTAGATCCAAAATTTAAAGACCAATACTATAATTGCGATGTTGTTGAGTTATTTTTTTTCCTTTTGTCAGTAGGATTAATACTATAATTTTTATATGTAGTTATATTTTGGTTATGAATTCAGGTATATAATTTTTTCCTTTCGTCGATAGTTTTTTTTTTTTTTTTGGTTGTGTCTCCTCTACTTTATTTCCATTGAATTTCTAATAAATAGAAATGGAGATAAATGAAGAACGTGATCAAATTGTACAACTTCTCATGTCTAGTTCATATGATATTATTTAAGAAAATCTATTATTATTATTATGTTTTGTTGTTGGAGATCAATTATAATTTTTATGATTATGAATTTAAATATCAAGATACTTAGCTTTTACTTCTAAAATAAAATTATCTAAAAAAATTTAATACGAAAAAAATAATGCTTGGTTTTAACTTTACTAATTTCAAAATTTTAAAACAATTAGTTTCAAGAAATCGTGCAATTAATTTCAAAGTATATTTCTTTTTAAAAAATCAAAATATATGTATTTTTTTTATGAAATTGGGTCATAGTGTTTAGTAGTTCATTATAGTAATTTGAGTTAAGTAAACATTTTTGGTATACGACAAACCAAACAAAATTCACATATAAACACATATAGAAAGATCTAACCAAATAAGTAAGTGTTTAAATTTTAAATTCTTCCAAAGTATTTGAAAAGAAATATATTCTCAAAAAATATTTTTTTGATAGACAAACCAAACTACACCCTAAATTGAAGATGATAATTTCAGTTTGTTGCTTTAATTGTGCCAATCTCATCATCTTCCATTTCTTTTCTTTCCTGTTACAAAGTTTTCTTTTTTAATTCTTAATTATTCATATTTACGTAACCATTTTAATTTTATCTAATATATTAATTTGTTCTTCTCATAATAATGATTCTTGTGGAAATCTTGATATATGTCTGTTTGTGTATATATATATATATGAAAAGACAATAGGAATTGATTAAATTAACAAACAATATTGAATTTAACGTTATAACAAGACATTTAACAAAGAAAAGAAAGATAATAAAAAGAAAATAACACAAAGCACTTGTCACTCCAGTTCAGTGAATGAGAGTTAATGTTAAGAAAAACTTAAAAGAATTAAAAGTTAATACATATACCAACAAGGTACATTTGCCTTTTCGGTGGCTCGATCATAGAAACTTTCAAGTTAATTCTATGTTGAGTGACCTCCTGAAAATTGTGAATTTCAAATCCTGGCCTGGAGCGTTACATTAAAACCTTTAAAACATACCCAAAAAAAAAAAGATTTAACACACCAAAAGGAAAAAACAATCAACTGGCCATTAACACAAATAACACCATATGACCAAAGCACAATAAAAAATTTTAACACGAAAAAAAATACAATAAAAAAATATTTGTACGGCCAACAAAAACATTAACAATATTCCTTTTGGAAATTAATTATGTTATTGATGTAATGGTGTTATAATTTCAGATTTTTAGATGATTGGGAATAAAAGGCAAAGTTATCTCAATTTGCTTCAACTTGATAATTTTGTAGTAAGAAGAATGACTGAATGAAATCATACAATAATTTTATATTGACTTCTGAAAATTATATAATTCCACTATTATAAATATATTAATTAAGGAATGTTGCATTGAAATTGTATCTTCAAGACCTAATTATTTCAAATTAAAGAGTGGATTGTCATAGTTTTTTTTTTTTTAAAGGACTTTATTTCATTTCTTTAGTTATATACTTTAAACTTTAAATAACATCTTTGGCATACCAATCATTCTTTTTCATTTCTTCATTATTCTTTCTACTTTCTTCCAAAAACAATTTGAATTGTGAATTAGAGAAGTAAAAATGACATAAAAAAAGTTCACTCAATACTTTCCAAAACCTTGTAGAGTAGATGTTATGGTTTGTCATTAATCTGACTCTAAATATGTCTTATTAATATACTATTTTGAACTATATATCCTATTTTGATAATCCTTCATAAATATTATGTACAAATCAAACTACACCCAACAATAACATAAAATGAGAAACTCCTACAAACTATTAACACCATAAGTGGAAAACATTTGAAATCATCTTTGGTACTAAATATGGTTTCAAATGTTGATCAAATGTCATTTACACTTTTTGAAGAATCATAAAAAAATAATGAGAAAAATTATTTAAGTCAATAACTGATTGTTTTATAGTTTTTAAACAAGTTAAAATGTTTAGGTTGGGTATGTTATATTCACATTATTAACATTTTATCGTTTATTTTTTTTATTTTTTATTTTAATGATTTTTTTAGAATATAATGAGAATGTTGATTCACAATTAACGTAAAATTCATGAAAATGTAGAAACATCACTCGAAACGTCAATGTTGATAAAAATTTTATATTATGACTAATAAAATCAATGGTAAAAATAAGAAAATAAAAAGGGAAAAATGGGTTTTAAATTAAAGTAAAAAAGCATAATGATATTTGATCTTAAATGATTATCCATAGAAAAAGAAAAAGAAAAGTTGAAAGAATATGGAGGGCAAATAATAGAGAAAAAGAAAAGGTGGATTAGAATTTAGAATTAAACAATAGAATGATGAAGAAAATGACTGAAAAAGTTTCATACTCACAAACTTATATTTATATAGTTGGTATATAAAATCTTTACTAGTACGTAAATATTAAGAAAAATGTTTAATTTTTAACGCTGAAAAAAAAAAGATCTATTGTGTATAAATAGAATCGTTTCAATTTAACTTTTGTAGTGTTTAATTTATTTTAAAAAAAATTCAATGGTATGAAAGTACTCAACATAATTTTAAAAAAAAATATTCAAAGTTTACTTTAAACCAATTTTGTTAGAAGAGTTTAAATGAAATTTGTTCGACAAGATGGATAGCATGAATAGGGGTCAAAGCTTAAGAAGTGGCAAATTTGTTACCGAAAGTGTTGCGGTGCCCTATGACACTGTGTGTGGCTATTGGTGCACTTCAATGGAATTATATTTCGAAAGTACAAATCTGCAAAACAGGAACTTGTTCGTACTATGGTTGGTCATAGATCTCGCTTTCCTTAAGACGTTTGCAACTATGCTTGGTAACAGTTCTGCAAAACAGGAACTCGTTCGTACTATTGTCGTCTCCAGGATAAAATAACATTTATTCGTCAATCGAAGTTACAACGTTTTTTTTTTATTCAATTCAATGATATCAAATGAGAACCAAAGTTAAATATATATATATAGTTCAGGAAAAACATTGGTAACAGTTCAATGGTCAAAATGTTGGTATCAAAAATTAATTAATACACCGCTCCCCGCCGCTGTCGTCACATGTGGATATATTGACAAAGACACATTTTTCCATCTCCTCACCCTCTAAAACTTAGGTACCCATTTCGAGCCCAAACCCATAACTCAAAATATGAGTATTTAAGGGAACTTCCACTTTACTTTCTAAGCAATGTGGAAACCCAACTTTGAATAAAATAATAATATTTTTTATTTATACAATTTTTCATCAACAATCTCCCACTTGAAAATTTTTAAAATATTTTCATTAAGCAATATCTATCTGTGTAATATTGTGCTTAAGCAAAGGTGTCGTACAACGAACCTTTAAGTAGTGACAATGATTTAGAATATTGTGAAGGAACCCTTGGTTTTGAACTTTATCTCTAACAACATTGCACACACAATATTATTCGAGTGAAGTTCTAAATGGTCTTGCTTTAAGGCCTTGAACGTATATCCCAGTTTAGTAGATGTTCTAAAGAATCTGTCTAAAAGTTCATAGGAAGTGACCCTCGCTTACTTCCACATTCATAAAGGCGAATCAATGAAAAGTACTCATGTAGTTATGTACTCCACTTGTCATCAAGTATAGAATTCATTAAGAACTAAAGTTCATCATTTTCATTCCCTTCAGGATATCATGTTAATCATTGTATCATAAGAATGGAACTCCTGGTTATTCTAGCATGACTCTCTTCATATCATTTAGAATCAGTTATTACACATTGAACTTGTTTTTTTTTTATCTCCAGTCTTTCAAGTTGGGTTTACCTCACAAGTGACCCAGTTTTCTATAGGCTTGAGTCCCATTCTCTTTTAGGTTTTGAAAACCTTCTCTCTAGTTAATCCTTTAGTCAAAGGTTCAATCAAGTTAACATCAGTTCATATATGATCCACTATTGTTGCACCAGTAGTGAGAAACTCTCTAATGGTATTGTGCTTACAGCATATCTATTGTCTCTTTGCCATTATAATAATGGTTTTAAACTTTTGTGATACTAATGGTTTTGGTTTAGGGTTTTGGTTTGTGATACTAATGGTTTTGGTTTTAAACTTTTGTGATACTAATGGTTTTAAACTTTTATAATCGTCACTTTGCCATTATAATAATGGTTTTAAACTTTTGTTGCACCAGTAGTGAGAAACTCTCTAATGGTATTGTGCTTACAGCATATCTATCGTCTCTTTGCCATTATAATAATAGTTTTAAACTTTTGTGATAGTTGTAGTACTATCACAGTGGATCAATATGGCTAGTACCGGTCTTTTCCATACGGGAATCTCTCTTATAGGAAGCTTTGGAGCCAGTTTGCTTCTTCACTAGCAATAGCTAGTGCTATCATTTCTAACTCCATCATAGACTTGGCTAAAATAGTCTGTTTTTTGTATTTCCAAGCAACAACCCCTTTTGATATATTGAAGATATAGCCACTTGTAGCCTTTGAGTCATCTTAGAGGGAGTTTCAATCAGCATTGATGTAACCTTCTAAGACAACTAGAAACTTTTGATAATGTAATCCTAGTTTCTGGGTTTTCTTAAGGTATCTCATGACTCTTTCAACAATGTTCCAGTGTTTTAAACTAGGTTTGCTAGTAAACCTACACAGTAATCCTACAACATAAGTTATATATGGCCTAGTGCAATCAATAGCATGTCTAAGGCTGCCTATGATGCTCGCATATTCTGATTGGTTAACAATGTCTTCGGTATTCTTGAACAACTTAACACTAAGATCGTAGGGTGTACAGGTTAGTTTGCTATCAAAGTAATTATTTTTCTTTAGAACCTTTTCTATGTAATGAGACTGATCTAAACAAATTCCCTTTTCAAACCTAGTAATTTTGATACTGAAGATTACATTAGCCTCTCCTAAGTCTTCCATGTCAAAACTTGCACATAATTGATTTTATACAATTTATGATGTGAAAATTTGATTCAAAGATTAACATGTCATCTACATATAAGCATATGATAATGCATAAACCATTCTTAAACTTATAGTAGATGCATTTATCAATCCCATTTGCTTTGAATCTCTTAGACATGATTAGATTATCAAACTTTTTATATCATTATTGCTTAGGAACTTGTTTTAGGTCATATAGAGATTTGTCTAGCTTACAAACTTTAGACTCTTGACCATGAACTATGAAATCTTCATATTGTTCCAAATAGAGATCTCTTTTCTAAATCACCATTTGGGAAAGTAGTCTTAACGTCCATCGGATGTACTAAGAGATTGTTTAGGACAACTATAGAAATCAACACTCTAATTAAGATTATTTTAGTTACTGGGGATAATGTGTAAAAAAGTTGATGTTTTCTATCACACGCTATCTCGCAAGACAAGCAAGTAGGTCTGCGAGGCGGGCTAAACAAGGTAAAGGATTTAAGATGAGTGTCTTTTGCGTTTAATCGAGTCAGAGATGCTCAAGTCGCACTGTGTCTCACAAGAAAAGCAAGAAGGTCTGCAGGGCGGGGTGTGACATATTCCCTCTGTCTAAAGCCTTTTGCTATCAGTCTACCTTTATACTATTGGTTTTTTTTTTTTTTTTTTTTTTTTTTTTTTTTAATTTTTTTTTATTTTTTTTTTTTTTTTTTTTTTTTTGTGCTCTATAATAATTTTATAGATAATTAATTTATTATTTAATTATTTAATAAAAAATATTATTCTCATTAGCAATTGCATGTTAGTGTATAATAATATCCATGAATATGTTATTATATTCTAAATGTTCCTAATCGATTATTATTGTGGGACCAATAATAAATTAAGATTAGTATGAATTATAATTGATAATCATAGGATGATTATGTGTAGAGACAAATTGTATTCATATTTTCTTACTAAAGAATAAGAATTTGACTTACCCTTTTTTTAGACTATTACATGGACATGTGTCATAAATAATCTCAAATAATTGATTGTTTTTATCCTTAGACTTGAGATTATCATAGTGTCAAACATAAGAATTAATCTATTCTGATGCAATCAAACGTTATCTTTAACTGGATAATTATAAAGGTTGTACTCGAATAGTTATGAATTATGTGGTTGACAATGATTAATCAAGATGGAATTTATCCCTCGATTAAGTTTGACTGTAGAAATGCATGATCGTGCTATAAATGAATTAATAAGGGTATTAATGTCATTTATTATTTCAGTATGCTTATTGATCAAGAAAGCAATTGAATTAGATTATAAGGTAACTTTGCCCCTGCATTATATTCAATTATAGATATCGCATGATAAAAGGATTAAAGCAATAATAATATTAGATTATGTTGGATCATTGATTTAATTTAATATGAATAGTCATAATATCTTGCTAGAGACCAATTATGACTTATGGGACATAAAATGAGTTATGGTGCCATTGTCATATTATTAAGGGCTGACATAACCTCTGCAAACGTTTAAATCAGTCTTGGACTTCGGCCGGTTTAGCTTCGTTCGTTCCATTTGGAACCCTAAGAAATTTTCGTTCCATTTGAAATTCATCTCTTCATCTTCTTTAGATATTTTTTCACCGCCAAATCACTAATTTCGTGTCTGTTCCCCATCTCTTCATCTTCTTCACCTATTTTTTCACCTGCCATTTACTTTCGCACGACTTTTGCACGGCTTCACATCCGTTTACTTCGTAATCAGGCTCTTTCACACTTTCCTTCCTAATCAGATTCTTTCAATCTTTAAACCTTGAAACAAAGCTGATAAAAGAACGTATACATCAACCACGCGGTAATCAATATATTGGGACGATTCAATCCATCTACCATCCACCGCAATCTTTAGTCGTTGTAAAGCCATCACAGATAATGCTAAAGGATAACGTAAAGAAAACCAACACAGTATTGCGTTAAAGGAAGGTTTCGACAAAAACAGTAACATACAAAATAAAAAATCTAATTAAAATAAATATGAATATTTACGTAATTAAAAAAGAGAACGTGAAAAATAATTATTCGATATAAGAGGCACAATAAATTAACTTTTTTAATAAAAACCAAACAAAATAAGTGTATAATCATAACTAACACACTTGTAAGGGATGATAAAACTTTATTTTTAAATTATTATTAACCATTATATGATTTTTTTTAAATAACTTGCAATATAAATAATATGAAAATGCTTAATTTTTATGTATGCTTACCATTATTTTAGGGATATGATGTACTATTTGAAATCAAAATATTATGAAATATAATAGATCAAGAACGGTTGAAATTCTCGTAGCCATTAGGCGCTTAGAATTAAACCAAATGAACATCTAATTAGGCGCTTGAAAATGAGGTATTCACCTAACTAAGCCTTAGATCTTAATGCAACCAGGAAGTATTGGAATTGCATGGTTATCATCCTTTCAATTTCAACTAGTTTGTCAATTAGGACAAATTAATTGGCTTTTCCAACTAATTTGGTTAGGCGTTGGCAATCACTTAATTTAGTGGTGAGAGTTCAATTATCAAATATTTCAAATAGGAAAATTGTGTAACAACTCAAATTAGGTCTTCTCGTATCAATTCTTTTCTTAATCTGATTTTGTGCATTTTACTTTGGCACCTAGGTTATGAATTATTTATTAAAGAAATTTAATGTGGTCCTTGTGTTCGATTCAATTATGCCACTGAGACTAGCTCTTGTGAATAGATTCAGTATACTCATTTGGTTCGGATTTAGGTGACGAAATATGTACAATTACCAGATTTTCAAAGAAATTTAATTCATTGGATTTAAACTTTGTATTTGTATTAATTTTAGTATAGCGAGTTAATCTCTAATACATAATCCTTTGATATTTTCTCTTAAAAAATAAATTTGAATTTTTAAACATGTTAATCTTCTTAGATAATCAATCTTTGGACTTGATGATCTTCTTGGATGATCGACCTTTGGGCATGTTGACCTTTTTGGATCAACCCTTGACTTGTTGATAAGCTTGAATCAATCTCTAGCTTGTCGATCAACTTCAATCGACCCCCAACTTTTTTTATCGACTTGTGAGTCTTTTCTTATGTTTGAGGAGATTGAATCTTTAACTTGTAGGTTGTGAAGATACAATTAATTAATTTATTGAAGTCTTCTAATCTTTGAAGCTTCAAATAGTTTAGATGATCTTCAATTCTTGAGAACTTGAGTACTTCAATTTTTGCAACTTAAGAAACTTTGGTCTTCAACACTTGAGAGCTTAAGAGCACTGGTTTTCAAAACTTCATAGCTTCAGTATTTGGATATTGAAAGTTTCATTACTTGGATCTTGAAAGCTTAAATCTTCACGGCTTTTTAATACGTTTTATGATCTTCAAAGCTTTGGTTTTCAGAATTTGAAAGCTTCAGAGTTTGTCTTTAGAATTTAAAATAAATTATATTTTTTATATTTTCATAGTTTATTTCTTCGTAATTTAATAGCTTTAGAGCTTCCGTTTTCGAGGCTTGAGAAGAGTCATATTCTTCAAATCTTTAGAGAGATTTTGGTTTTCAGTTCTACCAACTATTAGGATTAATGTCCTAAAACTCGTAGATTGTAAATATAATTCATTGACCGTTATTAATAAAGTGTTATTATTATAATAAATGTTATTGATTATATTATTAGCTTTGTCTTAATAACCCAAATCTAATAAACTAACAACCTAAGTTGTTTGATGAGTCTTGAACAGTATGTAAAGACATACATGAATCAATGTTCGAGATCAACTTAAAGGGTATATAGTATATGAATAAGACTGGGTACCTTATCCTGGTAACACTATGGATACGGCTCACTTTGTATTTGATACAAACGCAATGATCCAACGCGTTCGTGTAGGTGACATGCGAGTGAGAGTATCCTATGCAATGAGTTTGCATAAGATCGGACCACGAAATAGTAACTACTAGATGTAACTCCGTTAACTAGTTAGATTTCTATTTCATTAGGATGACCTAGGTAACTTAGTCTTAATTATGAGTGTGTTATGAACTCCTGTTTGCGAGAGATTATCCTTTGATTTGTACGGGTGAGAGTGAACAGATCATCGACTCAATATTCTTATCATTTGGAGACAAGACCGAGTGGGGATTTGGGAACATAATTACACAATATGGAATTTACTTCTTTCCGACTTTAGGGTAAATAAATTAATGTTTCTTTAAATGGTGTCTCCGAAACTTGAACAATGGGCCCTACCCTCTCTATGGCACGAGAGGGGTTTCTGTTTATTGATTGGACCATAAACATGTTGTTCATTAGAGGAGCACTGGTATTTAAGGACTAAAGGTAACTCAGGGGTAAAACGGTAATTTGACCCAGCTAGTGTTACGACAACTTGTGAATGACTAACTTATTGTTATTGATCTAAATCCATGGACATAGAAATATATCTACAATGAGAAGAGTTCAACTATGAGTCTTTAGTGGAGTGTATACACACTTAACGAATATTGATTAATGTACTTAATGAATTTAGCCAATTAATCTCATATAGTTGTTATTAGGTCCCCTTTCTAGCTCGTAAAGGGTAATGAGATTTATGTATATTGGTTGTAAATTTGAAATGTTCAATTTTACTTTGGAAATTTGTATAATGTATGGTGATACATTATAATATAAAGTTTATATTTTAATCAAATTTTATTATACAAATTTAATTTTGGATATGATTCAAAATTAATTTACGAGAGATAAACATTTGAATGAGTTCAAATATTAATTTAATGTGAATTGGATTCATATTAAAATTATTGGTTATGAAAGAAATTTATATGGTATTTTTAAAAATAGCAAAATAAATTAAAATATTTACAAGTTATAACAAAATTTTGGATTCTATCACTGATAGTCTTCTATCACTATAGCATATCAATGACTATCAGTGATTGAATTTGCTATATGTTGTAAATATTTTGTAAAATCTACTATTTTTAAAAATTCTTCAAATTTATATGTAAATATGATTCAAATTTAATTTAAGTTAAATATAAGATATTTAATTTAGCTATTAATTAATTGGAGAATTACTTAATAGTTTAATTAAATTAAATTAAAACTATAAGATATTAGATATATATTCATTAAATATGATTTAAATGAAATATTAATTTAATTTAATTTAATTAATTAATAATTGATTAATTGTTAATAAATTAGTTGATTTGAAATTTCTATTAATTTAACATTTTTTAAATTAATAGAATCTTATGATTCTCTCTTACTTCATTTTCTACTTTATAAAGGAAAGAGAGTTATAAATACGTAGAAGAAAACATTTTTCTTCAATCATAATTAATCAAGAAAAAAACTAATGATTTTGCTTTTCTGCAAAATAGTTTCTCTCTAAAACGTTTTCAATCCCAATTGGTTCCCACAAACAAATCTTATCCTAGAGGATATGAAGGTCTCTGACAGGTGGTGTCCCAATTTGAAGTTTTTATAGATTCAAAGGGTCAAATTAAGTAAGTTTTTCTTTCTCTAATTTATAATTAATTAGAAAAGCATGCTTAGTCTTTAAGTTATAATAAGAAAAATAATTTCTGTATTATTTTGTCAATGTATTGGTATTTTGAGATTTTTAAATTAAATTGAAGAATGATTCTCTAAAATGTTGCTCTCTCAAGAGCTTTTATCCCTTCACCAACATTTTTTGAAGGGAGGTCTATTTATAGAGGTTTTCATGGGCTTAGGTTCAATTGCTTGTTGGGCTTCACCCAATATCTTCTTTAACCAAAATTTTTGTCATGTGTTTGAATAGGATTGAGCTCGAGAATTTTAATTACTTGAACCCAACCCATCTGGGATAATAAAGGATATAGCTAGGCTTTTAGGGGTCATATTGAAAAATGGCACCATTTTTCCTTTTGATTTTTAGTAAATCACACTTAGGGCACTTGCATGGTATTTTATAAAATACCACATTTTCGAACTATAATTATTTATTCTCTCTAGGTAATTAATTTATGTTATGTATTTATGAGTCTGTAATTATTTTCAACGGGTTAGAGATATAGCAACCCTTATCATAACCTCTTCCTAATATCTCGGAACTCAACAATTGGTTGTAGATTTTAATAACTTAATTCCATTTTACTAATTTCAAAATAACCAAATTATTATTTTTTTTATTAGCTGAATCACCCTTAATTTTATTTGTTTTAAAATAGGCCAATTCCTGACTTGGCAAAATTGATTTTATTTTAAAAAAGAAAAAAGAAAAAAGAAACACATACTTGGGGTAAATATTGATGTAAATTTAAAAAAGGAATTTGAATGGGTAAAGTATGGAGGGAGAGGTGGAAAGAGTGGTAAGAAGGTTTGATGAAGTCATCCATAATCTTTTACCTTTTCCCTCCAAAATTTTGAGTATTTTTTTAGGAACCACAACCCTCTCCTCCCCCACACGCTTTCTTCCCTCAACTCTCTCAACTCTCTCAACTCTCTCAACTCTTCTCTTTTTTTTCTTTTTTTTTTTTTATTTTTATTTTTATCTTAATATATACATACATGTACGAATATTAAATATATATATATTTATTCACAAGTTTCTTTTTCAATTGTGGAAAAGAATGGTCAATATATCACAAAACACTTTTATCATTAATATATATACATATATGTATAGCAATTATTTTATAATGTATCAAATTTCTTTCTTAAAAAAATTAGAAATTTAAAACTAATATTATCAAACCAACGCATAAACACCTAATACGCATATTTCATTTAACTTTTAGACCATTTTATTAAATGCAACAAACATATTAAAATAAGCCTAAATATTTAAGCTACTTCATTAGCTACGTCATTTTGATCATCCTATAATAAAATTTTAAAAAATTATATACGTTAAATTACAAATCTAGTTATCTAACTGAACTTACCTCAACGATTATTAACATGATTCATCATCCTAAAAAGTGAAATGTTCGATTCTTCATTCTTACATTTGAGTGGAGATGCTATTTTTTTTTTTAGTTTTAGTTCCTTAACTTTTATGTATATTTTAAAATATCAAACTTGTGTTTAAATGTTTTCATCTATATTTAATATGTTTGTCAACTTTATAAAATATCAAATATGTTGATGATTTGTTAGATTCAAAATCAAACGTTTTAAAAAGCTTAAATGAAGTTAAATCTCTAAATTTTCATTCTTGAAATTGAATAATAATAATAATAATAATAATAATAATTAAAGATAGACTTTCACATTTTACTATAGTGTATCAATTAGAACCCTAAACTCTCCGATTTTGTAAAATAAATATTAAATTTGGAAGTTAAATTGTAAACTTGGATAATTGTATGCAATTAAACTATTGATTAAGCTGTATTTGGATAAAATTGATACAATCTATCAAGTGGATAAAATCAAAACTTTAATCAAGATTTAAATGAATGAAATAGAAAGTTTAGAAGTAAAATTGATCGAAAGTGGATGATTAGCTATGAATATGTAGTATGTGTTAGAATTCTATATTATAATATTACAAATGGATGTTGTAAGGATTGATAGCATAAAACTTTGACAAATTTCCCCTTTTCTCTCTCTCTAATTCTCTCTATAGAACACAAAAATGGTGACCCATTTCACATTTCCACACTTTACATTCTCCCACTCACTCAAATGCTCCATTTCCTCCTCCCCCTTCCTCTAGATCCATAATTCCATCACATTCCACATCCTACCATTTCCAATCATGGGTGTTTTGGGCGATTCTTTGTGCTTCTGTAAAGGGGTCGGCAAGTCCGAGAGAACCAAGGCCGCCATTTTTTCCGGCAAAGGCCCTGCCATGGCTCGTATCTCTGCCAATGGAGCCTCCGGCACCGCTTTTTTAATCCACCGGAGCCTTCTTTTGACCACCCATGTCAATCTTCCATCCGTTTCTGCTGCTGAGAGTTGCGAGATCCGCCTCCAAAACGGCGTCGCTGCCACCCTTGTTCCTCACAGGTGATTTATCTTACCTTGTTCTCTTCTGGGTACTGTAGGAAATGTGGAAGAAATGTTGAAGATTAGGATTAGGAAGAGTTGCTGCCTTATGTTCGGGATTGTTTTTGCTTTTGTTCTTGTTTGATGGAAATTGTTGGGATGAGGAAATTTATGGCTGCAGTGACTGTGTGCAACTTCAATGGTTGGAGATTTTGGTTTGCTTCCAATAGAGTTTTAGAATAGTTCATTTACTTTTTTAAAATTTCACAATCAATTGCTTTGATTATTACAGATTTAAAATTGTTTTTGTGTTTGATTCATTTGTTGTGTGGAGATTTGAAGGGCTTGGGAAATGGTGTCTACATTGCATTTCTGTTGGAATGTCAAAATCATGGGACAGACTTTAAAAAAATCTGCAATTATTGTTCATGTTACTGTTGATTTAAAGGCATGTAGGTTACACATACCTCTTAATTCACTTGGTAAAACTTTCATCTACCTTTTCCAAGTGATCATTGGATCTTGGTTTCTTGTTTCTCTACTTGGAAGAGCTGTGGTGTCACTTGCAGCTTGTGGGGTAGTGATTGTTTGTCTCAAATGGTATATTAGGCCCAATAAATATGCATTAATTTGGCCTAATAAATATGTATTCACTTGCAGCTTGGAATATTTATATTATTTCAGTTCGTGTTGGGACAAATTCTAAAGATGCCAGGTAGTTATATCAAAAGGCATGTCAATCATTTAGCGAAAAAAACAATTTTTACTTTTATATTTGGTTCAGCGAGTCAGTTTTAGCCATAAACATTCAATCTCTCATACTTGGCTCAGTAATTCTAATTTTGCAGATTTATGGGTAGATGTGAATCGTGAGCACTTATAGAGCTATATGAGACTTTTTTTTTTGTGGGTGTTGATACCTCTTGCAATATTATAATGCTTTTTAGCTAGGTTCGAGCATGTTTTTGTTAAATTTTCCTTTCTATTTGCTTGATTTTTAGCTAGGTTTGAATATTATCGTGGTTAACGTTGAGAATCTTTGTAGTTTGATTTTGGAGTGTTTTGTTATTTATCGTTGATATGTGAGAAAATTTCTAATTTAGTTTTGAGGATGTAGTAGTTTGACTACTTATTCCAATTTTGGATACACATACAATACAATCTAGTGAAATTGAAAATATAAGGTTAAGGTTAAAATTGACTTGCTAGGCTTAGTATAAGGGAAAAAATGAACTTTCCCTAATGTCTATGAAGATGTGTGCATACCTCCTTCAGCCTTCAGGCCAACTTCTTTTTCGTACAGAATAGGGAAGCTGACATTGATCCTATGGCTTGGCTGTATATGATTCGATTACTTGTAATATGAAGAGGAAAGTTTTTCTTTAGTTACTGGTGATTCTACAAAATGCATCATTCTTAGAGGAAGATTTGTTTTTTTAGATACTATAATTTTGAGAGATGAAATGATTGCTGATCCCATCAAACCAATGGGAGATGAAATGCATTGAGAGGACAAATTGATTGGTGCATGTGGTGAGGAAAAAATGATGGTGGGGAAATAAAGTGAAATTTGGATTTAGCTTCCCATAAGTTCAACAAGGAAAAGCCATTGAAAACTTGTACAAGTGATTTGCCACTTCCACTCCCTTTAGCCTCCACAATAGTTCCCTCATATAGAATGAAAATGAGCGTTCTTTCCTTTTCTTTTCTGTTTAAGGGTTATAGTTTCAATTTTTCTGCACATAAAAGAAGTTTTTTGGAGAAGAGTTGTGTTCTTTTGTGCTTGGATTCTTTCTCATGATTCCATGCACAGAATTTTGTGGAAAACTATCCTCAGACATCACCAAGCTACTCTGTAATTAGATACACTTGTCTTCTAGCAAGTGCTGAAATCCAAATAATTTAAAACCCTTTGCTGTCATTCAAAACTGGCCTTTGGGAGGCTCTTTTTGGATTAACAGGGTGAGCCACGAGCAATATGCAAGGAGTGGGGCTCTCTATACACCTTTTCTTAATTAAAGATATTAGCAATTGATTCATATTGTATGTGGGTGGAATCTCTGTATTCTTCTGAGACTGTCGACCTTTTACTTTTATGAACTTTACATACCCTGTGAATCATTTTATGTCGATGATTTGCTTGGAAGTTTACAACAAATTTTTTTATTTTATTTTGGTTGTAGGTTCTTCGTTACAAGTTCCGTTTTGGATCTTACAATAGTGGGATTAGATGCAGTGGACGGAGACTCCAACTCTCAACAGCTTCAACACTTGAAGATATGTATTAAACCGAATCTTGAACTCGGTAGCACCGTTTACCTCTTGGGATATTCTGAGAAAGACGAATTAATCATTAGTGAGGGAAAGGTGGTTATAGCCACTGATAACCTAATAAAATTGTCGACTGATGGGGTAACATGGAGTCCTGGGTCTGCTGGATTTGATGCACAAGGTAACCTTGCATTCATGGTATGTGATCCCATGAAACTAGCTACATCTCCAAATACCAAATCATCGTCAACTTCTTCGTCAACTTCTTCGTCTTGGAAAAAGGATCTTCCTATGCAATTTGGGATTCCTCTACCAATCATTTGTGGTTGGTTAAACCAACATTGGGAAGGTAGTCTTGATGAACTTAACAAACCAAAGCTACAACTCATCAGATTGATGTCTTCAGGACAAAAGAGTGACCATTCTTCTTCCTTCACATTGAGGCAAGTTTTTAAGCCAATGGAAACGAATGATGAGGAAACACCATCACCATCAAATGTAGTCTCGAAAACCAGGGATCTACCTGGACCGAGCTATTCCACTACCACTAACACCATCAAGGAAGAGGCTCCGATGAATAATCTACATGTGAACCATGTGCAAGGAATTCCTACTCCAGAAATATATGAATCACCAAAGTTGATTTCAGTACCTGTTCGCAAAAGGGAAACCACACCAACACAGCTTCTGAATATAAACTTTCCTCCAAGAATTTCCACAGCTGTGATTATGACGCATCCTACCAGACAAACCCCACCACTCAGCTCCGATGAAAATTCCACAAAGGATGTTTCTCAACATAACCAATTGAGACAAGGGAAAACCATGGACAGAAAAATTGCGGACCCTATCGAAAACAGAGAAGAGGTTGCCTCAACAAATTCTGTAAATGGGGCATTAAGTGAAGTTCAGTCTTGTTCATCTCCTGTCGAAGTTTCAGCAATGCAAGATGAGTATAGCAGCGAGGGAGAGACCACAATGTACTCTGCAGAAACTGCAGAGAGCCGAAACTATACAAGTCCTAGAGAAGGCCATTTTCAGCAGGTCGGAAGGAGTCAGAGTTGTGTAAACTACAATAGATGGGGATCAGTCCAAAGTAATCCCATGGCTCGTCGAACAATGCTAGAGAATCAAAGAAGCTTCAGAAATGGAAGGAAGATGTATTCTCAAGGGGCTGGATCTTACAGAAGCAATGATTACTACAGCCCGACAGTCTCCTCGATCATGAAGAAGCGAAACAGCTCAGAACAAGTTAACAGACCAAGGCAAAGCACGGCTGCTGCTCATTCTTCTCCAAGATGGATGTTCTGATGAATTACCATTCCACACAAGAGTAAAAGGGGGAACAAATATTAAGGTTTGTCAGTGTATTTGGTTCCCATTTTATTTAAAACTTAGATACGGCTTACTCATTTCTTCACTTGTGCAGAGACCGTTTTGAGGTGAATAAGAAAATTTTCTTTCTACATTCTTCATTGTAATTGTAAAATCATTTTGAATTAATTCTTGATTGGAGAAGAAAAAAGAGTAAAGAATAGAAGAAGCAGATGAAAGGTGTCTGGAATTATTTTTTCTTTCTTTTATTGGGGTATGCTTATGCTACTAAATTAAGCACCATTTTGTGATGCCCCTTCTGTAAACAGGAAGTCAATGCAACTCATTTGACTTCACTACAAATATGTGAATTAATTTCAGATTTTGAGTGCTTTAAACATGTTGGACAGTTCTTTTTTGCATTTGTTTAATGTATACGTATGGGTTAAATTATTAATTAAAATTCTTATACTTTGATCTCTGCATGTTGTCCAACTTTAAAACGTTGGATTTTCTTTTCCATAGACTCGTAGACTTTAAATTTTGCGTATAACATATTATGATGGTCTCTCAAATTTCAATAGTTTGTCTAATATTAGGTCTTCAAAAACGTTTAAATTTTGTGTTTAATAAATTCTCGACTTGCAGCTCCACTCCCAAGAACCGCTGAGTGGGCTCTTGATTTTTATCCAAATTTGTAGATCTATTATACACAAATTTGAAATATTATCATTCAGTTATACACAAAATTCTACTTTATCTTGAATATATTTGTAAACTTTTTAAAAAAAATGATTGGATGCTATATTTGTTGGAGGGGAAATTTGAATGTTATATTTATTGTAGTTTATATTAGATAGCTTTGAACTTTTTAGAATTCCAGATATAAATTTTATACCAAGGTTAGAGAGAAAAAATCATTCATCAAGGTTCTTTATTACTCTCCATAAAGGAAAAAAAAGTGTAAAATAAAAAACCTGTTGAATGGTACCAAAGTAATTAAGTATATAGCGCTACCAAATCATTCAAAAGTAACGAATTCAAATAGGCCACTCATTCATAGTAAAACATTCTTTTTTTACACTAGCTTATTGTTAGTCCAAAAAATTTGAGAACAATAGGTTTGATTAGAAAACTAAGGGCCAAGCAAAGATGAACCCAAGTTTTTTCGTTTGAGTATATCTAGACTACATTTTCCCATAGCCATTGAGAAAATGAGATACAAAATTCCCATATTCTTCCATGTGATTTATTTTATTCCAGATAAAAACCATTTTTCATTACACAGTTCTATGCGATATGGCAGAATATGAAAAGGAGATGGAGAGACAGAAACCACAAGGATCAAGAAATTTAGATTGAAGAGAAAATTGGCAACATTTGAAAGTAGTTTAAAAGCTAAATATTCTACCTTCATATTTGAACCTACTTCAAGAGGATCCCCATGCAGCTTTCACTAAACTCATCTCTGGAAGGGGCAGACCGAGATTGAATGATGCAGGGTTTTCCTCAAACCAACCATATTTCTTGATGCACTTGTCAATCAGACTACCGGCCAAGTATGAGAAACCTCCGGCCCCAGCCGCTATAACGATGTAAGACGCTACCGTTTTGATGTACACACCCCACCTATTTGGTCTCTGAATGTAAGCCTTCCCAAGGGCAAGTAATATGATGCATAAAAGAGAAGCTCCTGCCACTGCTGCAAGCTTGAGATCCTTGTCATTGCTCTTGGTGAATGAGAAACCGTAAACGAGAGGAGGGACTAGGCCGAAGAATACAAACGAGAAGATAGCAAGCACAAAATGTAGAATGTAATTCTCTCGGTTTCCGAGTACTACTTCGTATCGGTCTACGCGATCATCATCGTCTGTTTCATTAGACGTCCTTCTGAACTGCTCGCTCTTAAGTCCTGTCAACTGCAAATTTTGTGTATGTTTAGTAAGAGATTGTGATTGAACAAACTTAATGCAATGGGCTTTGTAAAAGAGTCTCCCCAATTCCCTTTCTACCGTTTTTCTTTCTAGTATTCTTTCTAAATTAAATGTTAATTCATCTTTGAGGTCTATCTTAAATTCAGTTACTCACATTATGTCCAAGGATAAAAAGGCCACTGATCAGGTTTGCCAACGACAAAACTACAATGTTCCCTGCAAAAAGAACATGAAAATAGATTAATATGTAAAAAAGTGAGAGGCACAAATTTATAATTGGCGAAACAAGTAATTTAGTTCAAATTTGGAACTTGTTTCAAAAATTCTCTATTACGCTGAAACTTGAGATGTTTGAGCTTTTTCGCATCTCTTGAAGACCCTAAAATGTTTGCACACAACTAGATTTTAAAATATTACCCGGCAATTAAATTTTATGTTTTCTTATCCCAAAATATAAAATGCTTTGAGTTTAAAAACAAAAAAGAAGAAAACCGACCTATCCACGTATTTAGTGTGAATAAAATCAATTCAATCTAGGTATCCTATACATTTCATGACATTGGTTAGTTTTGTAGATTACAAGGGAAAACGGATTGGAATCTTAACAGTTAACAACTATTTTGAGTCTATGAGTAACAAAATAGACGGATGACAATCGTTCCACTAAAAAATTAATACAAGCTATTAATAAGCATCTCATACTAATTGATCAAAGGATAGTCAACATGCCATAAACAGGATGGAAAAAGTTAAAACAGTACCTGTTCCAGTATTGCCACTTGCTGCAGATGTCACAATGCCGAGGCTTGTAATCGATTCGGCTAAACCACCATAAACTATACTTTTCACAATTTCCCACCTGTTATACCTACTTGGTTCAGGTTCTATTTGTTCATCCAGAGAATCATCAATGGAAATAGCCACAGGTCCTGCTTCAACTAATAAATCAATATCAGTCTCAAAACTAATAGAAAACACCTTAAGAACAGAAGGGAAAAAAGTTCAATAAATCTCGATGTCATTGTAGAAATGGAAAATTAACAGCAGGGACACCAAAGCCAAGATTTTTCCACACTTCAATAAACAGGTGTTGTTGACTAAAGCAACATTTAGGTTGAATCTCAACAACCAAAAGTGTATGTTTTATCTAAAAGAAAAGGTAACAAGTACATATCTCAGATGTTATTGGTATGTGAATGAGCTTAAACAGGTGGTGCTAATTCTTCCAGTGTGAGTAGAAAGATAACATCCGAGTCTGACAATACCTTCACGACTGCCCACTGCATTGTCCATTGCTCTCTCAACTGTAGTTGGTGCTTCAAGGGAGGGAGAAACTGGAAAAGAATCAGGCACAGTAGCTTCTACAGATTCTGGTGTTTTTGGGATCTCTGTCTTAGCAACTGAAGCTGACTGATCAGGAACAGGAGTTTTGTTAAAAAATGCAGGTAGCCTAAATCGATCAAGCAGTCCTCCCTTTGACTCTAGGGATGGATATGGAATTCCAACCACAACATTCTCAACATCAATGCCTGCATAAAGTAGGATAAGATCATAACAGTAAGACATGAGAATTTTCGGCAAAAACAGTCTGAAGTTAATTTTACTTTAGACATTAAATATTGAAATCATCAAGTCATGATCTCATCTAGCTCAAATCGAATCATTTTAGAAATCATCAGTCACCAAGGTTTCTATTTTATTCTGGTTTCAAGAATTGAGAATCCTCCTATAACTGGTTCTACAGCATGGTAAACATGGTATATAAGATGGTATTATATCTGCATATACTGCTTATACACACCAACCTCCAATGTACTTGCAGAAAAATAACTCTCCAGTGTTTGTCTGGTTGTTGCTAGAAGTTTCGAGCCGAATTAAGAATTATTAACAGTTGAGAATAAAAAATAATTCAAATATTTGATATATTTTTGCAGTTCGGTTTTCAGTTTTACAAAATTATTAACTTAACATGTGCAGATTTAAGAATCACATTTTAATAGAATAAGTATTGCCATGTCATGCAATCACTAAAACAATTTAAAGCAAACTTTCATTAAAGGTACTGCTACAATATCCTTGTTAGGGCAACAAACCCCTGAATATCTCCACAATGGTATGATATTGTCCACTTTGGGTATACACGCTCGTGACTTTACTTTTGGTACCATCCCAAAAGGCCTCATACCAATGGAGATAGTTGTCATCACTTATATATCCAAGATCATCCTCTTATCTAACTGATGTGCGACTTTGATCATATGCACAATCCTCCCCTCGAACAAGTTCCACGTTAATTATAATCCTCCTCCCCTCGAACAAATTACCATGATCCTCCCCTCAAATAGTCATCCCATCCGCCAAGCTCTATCTAAGCTAACTCCTCTTCTCGGAGCACACTGCCTATCCAATAGAGTCTAACCACGGGTCTCATCATGACCTACTTTTGAGGATTTCAAGGCACTACTACATCTTTGTTCGACATCTAAGGATCATATGAGCATGGTTAAGTTAGAGACATGACTCTGATACCATACTGAAAGTAGAGACAAAGACACATGCCAACTTACGTGGAAACCCGAGTACCGGGAGAAAAACTACAATATAGAACAAAACCACGACTTATTATTTTCTAATGAATTACACAAGTACAAAGAGAGAGATTAAATAGAATACATGGGGGCAAAAGAAAAAAGGAAAAAAAAATATTTTTGGTAAACTTTCCATAACAAAGTTTTTCCATAAACTAACAAACACCTATTTTATTTTAGGGGAATTTTTAAAAATTAGTAGATTTTACAAAATATTTACAACCTATAGCAAATTCTATCACTGATAGTCATTGATATGCTATAGTGATACAAGACTATCAATGATAAAATCCAAAATTTTACTATAACTTGTAGATATTTTAATTTATTTTGCTATTTTTAAAAATGTCCCTTTATTTTATTGTATTTGGTTTTAAAATTATATAAATTTTAATTTATTTTTAGACTATGACAAGTAATATTAGACTTTCCATAATAAGATAGAAGATGTACACTTTAATCTATTAGAAATTAAATAAATGTGGTCTAGTACAACATGAGGATACCAATTGGTATAAGTCACACTCTTGAACATGAGATTAAAGGTTCGAATCCCCCACCCCAAATTATTGTACTAAAAAAATAAATAAATGTGGTCTAGTATTTCTCTCATAATTAGTTTCTCTAGAACAGTACATCTCATGTGGGAATACGGATATGAAACCATGGCATCTTAAAAGAAGTAAAGATGTGTTAAGATCATGTTTGCACATAGCCGTACTTTAAGAATACATAACTAAGAAGAAATGTAAGTTTATCTCCTTCTCTCTTACCATCTAATGAGTTTTGTTTCCTAATGATTAGTTATATATAAGTTCCCATGAACAAGTTACTCCCATTGTCTTCCCTTCCTACTTCTGACCTATTCACCAAATTTTATTTGTTGCAGGCTCAACTAATCTAAACCTCAGTTCTCACTTTCACCTCCCACATCACGTCCATACCTTTACTCTCATATACAAATCGAGTCTACACCTATCAAGATCCCTCAACCCAAGAAGACAACTTGTGCCCATGGTAGAAAGCTAGAATGGCATTACTAGAATCTTTGATTGCATTTTCATGAGCCCGACGATTCTAAATCACTCATCAACTCAACAATATCAACATCTCACTCTCCAACTAAAACCAAAACTTCTGGTTCCTCCAACTCGAACCAAAACTTCTGGTTCCTCTCATATACTAACTGAATCAGGACTTCATTAGAACATCTAAAAGTACTTCCCCTAATAAAGCTTGGTAGTACCTGAGGTTAAACCAAGAAAATTTATGAGATGCTTCTCTAGAAATACTTCTGCATGCATTTTACCAAAAACATATTTTGTATGAGTAAACAGCAGGAGTTATTGTAGACGTTCAATACCATTCTTCAGAGTAGTTTAAATGTGACTGATAGTATAGTCCTAAAAATAACTTCCAGTCCTCACTTGAAGATGTAATGCAAATGCTTGTACCATACCCTTTTTTTCATCAAATGTATCTGTTATGCTCTCAGTATGACCTGGTGTTGAACCAGCTTTAGTATCAGTTCCAGACTTTGATAATACTGCGAATCCATTTGACTCATTCTGAACTAGCAATTTGTTTACTCTGGAAGTTTGATTATCATACTGCACTGATCCATTTGACTCATGTGATGTGTATGGAATTCCAACTACAATATTCTCAACAGTAATTCCTGCATCAAACGCACAAAGTAAGGAAATGCAGGAAGAGAGAACTTATAGTTTATACACTATAATCTGAAATACTCTTGATTAGAAGTCATCTATGTTAAATAGATAGAGATTTACAAGAAACAAGGAGTGATACCGTAAGTCCAACATTAAAGCTTACATGGTCATCCACTTAAAATGAAGCACCTAAACTGAGAAGTTAATGTGATGCACAATGATCAAATTGTCTGAACTTAGAATTTGATAGAGTACGAATCGGTATGCTGCGATATGAAAATACAATAAAGGGACGTTTGCAAAAATAGCAAAAAAAATTATCATAATAGGATCCAATGCACTACATTTTCTAAATTGCAAAAGTAGCATATTTAAAAGCGGATAGCCCTTTGATATATTTAATTACTCATCATATTTGTCATATTTGCAATATGCAAAAAAGAGATGCTATGGGCTGTTTTTTTTCTAATTTTTTTTGTCATTTGATGCAATTTCCCTACAATAAACACCACCCATAAAATTATAGATAACACTTTAATAATGGATATCCTTCTTTCAATGATTTTCAGCTTTTTAAAGTTCATGTACATATATGCATTCATCCTTAACTTGTTATCACCAACATATGAACTTTGCCAAGGTTTTGGCTAGCAAATATAAATGACCAGCCCAGTTTATTGAGATTTTTCACTACGAATACCACTCTACTAAAAAATGTATCGATAGGAACTCCCTAAACAGCTATGTGAACTGATATCAATTCCCTTGCAAGCTAATTACCAAGAAAACTTTTCCACAATTAATCTTATCAAAATTAGAATCAATAACCATATGCTAAAAAGGTAAGGAGGCTGGATCTAAAGTAAAATATCCAATTTTGAGGAGAAACAATAAGCAATCGAAGATTTCCCTATAAATTATGTAAATCTTGAATAGCTAGAACTTATTCTTCCCAATTGAAGGAAACTGTAAATCTATCGCTACAAGAAAAGCCCATACTGTCTCTAACTGTTGATCAGGTAAAAAGGTGGTTCAATATTGTGACCTCATAACGGAGGTGAAATAAAGGGATAGAATTTTTCCATGAGTAGTAACAGTGCCATTAGTTTTTTTGGTTTTATTATCTTACTACCAGAGAGTCAGCACCCAGCAAAGATGGATGGCAAAGTGCTACTCGCATTGTCAAGAAAGTCAGTTTCCATAAACCCTCTTGGCTCTTTTTATTTCTTTATTATTGTTTCTCATATAAAACTCAAAAAAATAAATAAAAAGTAAAGCCCAATGGTTACCTTTCTTGGTGTCCTTTGCACCATCTAGTATACTCGAATTTACAGGAGAATCTACTTTAGTTTCCAGGGTGTTGTCATTGGTCCACATATCAAATTCAACCAACTGATCAGGAACTTGGGTTTTATTAATGGAATCAGCTTGAATTCCTGCACCAAGAATCACAAAAAATTGGCCAAAACTGCTTCAAAGTTATGTTAAATGCTACCTAACCGTTAATTGTTTTCTTCACCACATAGCAAGTTCAAAGAGTAAAGTCCTCCAAACTGTCTTCTCATTTTCCATTATTACCCCTTCTAACCCATACAACATTATACTTTTCTAAAATCAATACAATACTGAAGAAATAATTTTTTTGAAATTGGTCTAGACAAAAAATAAGAAAATGTAATTTTGAAGACATCTGCAGTGTCTCTGATTCATAATGAAGGTAACTGACATCATTTAATAACCAGAAAAATAAGGGGAAAAAAGGTGTGGGTGTGGGGTGGGGGGGGGATCCCTCCAACTATTTTTATCTTTTTGGAGTACATTTCCTTTCAAAACATGATATTACTAAACGCTTGAAATCACCGCTTGTAAGTCCATGTTCTAAGATAAATAAGGATAAAAAGTGTACAACATACAAGAGAGGAAAAGCTAGAAGATGGAGGAGACAACGATTGTAAGTCTATCTAAAGAATAGTAACTCGAGTAAATCGATATGTATAACTCATCACGCAAAACAAGTTCTAAAAAAAAGTAACCACACATGATAGTGCTTAAAATATAATATATATATAGATATATATAATATGCAGTGCAGTGAAGCCTTGAGCTACTACAGGTCATAAAAACTTTGCCCCTACCTTGTTTGCTTTCCACTCCCTTAACCGGCAGAACCCTTTCCTCGGCAACTGTTGGGTTAAGGGAAGGATGAGTCGGCTTTGAATCAGATACAGCATGGATGTCTCGTGTTTGATCAGCTACTGCATTACCAACTGATGGATCAGGCCCGACTGTTCAAAATGTACAGTCTTGAGTTAATTTTGGTAACTTTTAGCTAAATTAATACAATATAAAGGTCTTTTCCACACATTGTGACGTTGGCAAACAATGTTTTCTCTTGTGCAATTATTCCCTCATTGCTTCTTGTTTTAACTGAAGGACAAGCCAAAGTTACAGCACGATCACCTTCATTTTTATCAGCTACTGCATTATCAACTGACTGGTCGGGAACTGGAGCTCTATCAACTTGACTTTCTTGAGAATCTCTTGTTTCCTGAACTTGAAATATCTCTCTTTCTCTGTACTCTATGTTTTCAACATTATTTTCTGCATGAATATTTAGTACAAAAATACCATGAGAACGCTTTGACTTGACATTATTGTTAGAAATAATGGACTTAGGTCATGATGAAAGTTCATGGGTAGTTAAGATTTACTTTGCCCTAATTTTTTATTCTTTTAATTAGGCTCGTGTTGCCTATGAATTTTCCCCTTTGTACCTTTATGTATTATTAGAAAATAATAAGATCTTCAGCACCAGTGGTTTTTCTCCCTGTACTAGGGTTTCCACATGAATTTGTGTATTCTTTGTCTCTACTTTCAATAGTTATATCTCTAAGTAACACAGACAGGAATGTACTTTGGTTATCTTTTATCATTCAACATATTTCTTAGTTTATGATCTTGACTTTCAATATATCTTAGAGTTTGATATTTCTCCAACCGCATAACTGCATAAGTCTATGCTTTTAAGTTCTATAGACAGGAGAAAGTAACTTTTCCATTTCAAGAAACCAAATCATGCAAGTACGGCTTCAGCTGCCCCTCATAGTACGGCCCTTTTATTTCTTGGAGTGTTTGTTTCAAATGATACAAATAATGTACTTTTCTGCACAATTCTTGCTCGCCAATGTTTCCTCTTTTACAATTATTCTCTCTTCACTTGTTGCTTTAAGTGAAGAATGGGCCTGGGGTGCAGCATGATCATTTTCATTTTTATCACTTATGCCATCATCATCTGACCGAGCAGGAACTGGAGCTCTTTCAACTTGACTTTTTGCTCTGATCCCTAAGCTTTCAACTTTATTTCCTGCATGCATGTTTAGTAGGAAGCGGCCATGAAAACACTTTGACTTCACGTCATATATCTTACGGCTATGCCTTCAATATTCCTCCAGCCATATATCCTCATATAGAATATTATATAGACAGTAAACAGAAATCCATATAAAGAAACCAATTCGTTGCCCATATTTATAGCTTTAACCACTTCCATATAATCAAAATATGGAGAAATGTTCCACCCTTTTGAAGGAGGAGATCAGAGCAATAGCTGTGAAAGCAAATGATGAAAGATCTTTCTTCTTTGGTTTTGAACTATCTAGAAGTAAACTAAGGATGGAAGGCAGTTAGATGAATGAATTAAGAGGCTTATCAGCCTTATTATCCACCGTGAGCATTTGGTCATTCACTAGCAATATTCCTACAGCAAGTATTGTTAAAAATTCGATCTTTCTAATTTGCATTTTAGGTCTTGTCGATGAGATAACTTCAAAAGTTTTAAATGACATAAAGCACCACAAATATGTGCAAAATCAGATACCTGGTCTAGATGAAACTTCCTCCTCAGGATCAGGAGAAACCAATCTAGGAAAGAGCCATGAACCTGCTCATTGAAAAATGGTTGAGCTCAGGAATCCTAATAATACCCATTTGATTTAACATATACAAACATCTATTACGTAACAAATACAATCGCTATGAAAATTGGAAATGTTATACCTGGAAATGAATTAAACCAGAACAAGATTTAACCGTGACTGTTTCCAAAGGCTTAGACAATATTCAAAAGGTCTCTTCCGACTGCTAAATTATATGAAATGTATTGGGAACGAGGATGAAACAGTTAGATGATTCCAAGTAGCCCCCGCATAACCTCAGTGATGATTACACCTAAAAGCTAAGTACCCTTCTGGTAACCATTTTGTTCTTTCAAAAACAAAATTAGACCATAAAAAAAATGGATCATTTGTATCAGTAAGAACACGTAATTTATCTCAGACAACTGTCATGAGAATTTGAATCCAAATTCGTGTCTGGTTAACCATTTCGTCCTTTTGAAAATTTAGCCTATAAACACTCTTGTTATCAATTTTTTTCCAATGTTTTCAAAAACCAAATGAAAATTTTGAAAACTAATTGTTATCGTTTTTTAAATTTGGCTAAGAATTCTATCTTGTACTTAAGAAAGAGGCAAGGAAATAGGTTTAATTTTCAAAAACCAAAACAACCAAACAGGCCAAAGATATTTGAGAAACAGTAACTTGAGACTTGCAAGTTTAACTCAACAATTTCTGCCCCCCCCAAACCATGAATAAATATCAATTCTTCGACAAGAATGAGAAAAGCACCTATAGGGATGAGGAAACTGAGGCAAGAGGTGCATCTGAATTTATCAACCTGAGTAGGAGCTGGTGCAGAAACAGTATTATTTACCCATTCTCTATCACGTATAATTACCTTCGTAATACAAGCCTGACAATTAGGACAGTAGAAATTATGTGAGCTGGGTTTCTCATATATCCTTTCAAGATATAAATCTGTCACTTCGGTTCCATTTTCTGTCCTCAATTCCACTCTTTTATATCCAGTAGTCCCATTATCGAGAGAAGTATAATATGAAGCTTGGTTCTCAATTGCTCCATTGGATGGTGGATTAGCAAAAGTTAAAGAGCGGCTCTGATCACGCTGGAACTTAATCGTGGTACCATTCTGGGCGTCTGTTTTTCTTGTGGCTACAACTTCGATCTCATCAGAGGGAATTACTTCGTAAACTGGATGATCACCATCAATTTCCAACCGAGAAGATCCATTAGAATATCCAGTACCTGAAGTTACACAGTCATGAAAACACGTTTATATTCACCCAGTTCAAGAGCAACAACAAGAAAGTACGAGATAGGAAGTACAATCGGATTTCCAATTGAATACCCAGATTTGGAATAATTTGTCGGTCCCAATTCATAAAGGAGGAGGAGGTCTGCTTATCACACTCTTTACGATCTTTTTACATTAACAACAGTACCAATTAACATAATTAGATCCACTTAAAACATGTTCAAGGGGGAAAAAAACAAAACTCCCATCCTTTAAACATCAGCATAATTGAGAAAATTAAAAAAATCTACTTCCATTTGCTTTAGGTGGATAAAAATTTACTAAGGTTCCTGTTCTTGCTTGGTTACAAAACCCAAGGAGTAAAAATTCAAAACCGAAGCGTCCAATAACTCCATTATTCTTACGCTTATTGCAAGAAATTACCAGCATCAAGAACAAAATTGTTAAAGAAATGGCACAAAAGTACAATCTGTTTAAAGCTTCATTAAATTCCTGGGTATTCAACGGTCCCTATTTCTCCTCAAAAAAAAAAAAAAAAAAGCAAAATCGCCTCGTTGGTCCCGTTAGACCGGACCCAGTCCAAATTGGCCAAGAAAAATTACAAATTCTATACGTAAAAATTGTGGGTATTCAGTAAGTTCTTAATATTCTTTTTTAAGATAACGATGGCGGAAATGAAGATTGTAATTGAGCTAAGTTCTTAATATGAAAATGTATAGGAAAACAAAATTAAAGAAAAGAAATTATTGATTACTATGAACGATGATGACGTGTTAATGATTTGGGTATGGAGAAAAGTTTTCATAAAAGTTAACAGCGTAATTAAGAGAATTAATAAAGAATTAGAATTAGGTAATAAATCAAACCAAACCCTGGCCCTCTTATTCCTTTCGTCGAACACGTAGTCTTCGTCAAGAAGAAGCTTGTTTCTTCTCACCAACTCTTTCCGTCAAATTCATTCATTCATTCATTCTTCTTCTTCGCCAAGATTTACGGATGACAGTCGACTATTTTGCTAATCAGAGAAATTAAAATTAACGTAATCGAGTAGATTCTCTAATCTAGGAAGTACTTTGTTATAAAGACGCCAAAGTAAGGAATAAACTTAACTGTCTTTTGACGTTTTAGTCGTCGAAACAGTACCGCAACAATGGCGGACTGTTCCAGACTTCTCCAGACTGATGGAGAATCAGAATGCCAAATTCCACTTCCAAATGGCGTGTGGAGTGAATTAGAAAGAAATGGGAAGAGCAATGATTAATTTGCAGAAACTAATACCTTGGTTTTGTTGTTGATGTTGTTGATCTCGAATGATGAATTGAAGACCCTGGGAATTCCCGGAGAACATTTCATCGCTGTCAGTGGATGATGAGATGCTAGATTGGGCGTGTTGACGAGATGACTTCCGTAGCAAAACATTTCGCTCCTCTTCATCCTCAGCCTCCTCCTCTTCCTCCTCTTCTTCGTGTGTCATTTCTGGTTCCAGCTCCGGCTGATGTTTATCTCCGTTCATCGGAAGAGAAGAAGCCCGGGCGGTGGGAGGACAGAATCAGAGGAGGAAGGTACGTAGAAAGGCTTTTTCTGAGCAACCAATGCGGACACAGTATTTTTGTTTCTTTACTTTTGTTTTTATTTCAGACTTTTGTATCTGAAAAGTTAAATACGAACAAAAGTAATTAAGGAAAAAAAGAAAGAAAGAGATAGAAGCGTTAATGAGTGATGGGTTCATTTTTTACGATTTTACCCTCCAATTTTTTACTTTTTTATATTTAGTACTTTTGGTAGGAAATGGAAGATATGAATTTTATTTCATATTTATAAATCACACGTTAATGTGTGATTTATAATAGGAGGATTTTTAAAAATAATAAAATAAATTAAAATATTTATAAGTTATAGCAAAATTTTGGATTCTATCACCATGTCAATGACTATCAATTTGTTATAGGTTGTAAATATTTTGTAAAATTGACTATTTTTAAAAAATTTCCTCTATAATATTTATAAATTATAAGACTTGCTAAATATCAGTTCACAATAAATTATTTGTTTTAAAAAGAGTATAGAATTTTATTTTCTAATATTATATTATTTATAGGGGCATTTTTAAAAATAGCAAAATAAATTAAAATATTTACTAGCTATAGCAAAATTTTGGATTCTATTCCTATATGAATATTTTCTAAAATCTACTATTTTTAAAAATTCCACTTATTTATTATAATATATTTTATAATACAAAGTTGTATTGAATAGTAATATTATTAAATATAGTAAAATTTACTTTCTATGAATAATATATCTAAATAAATATTTATTATAGTCTATAGATGATAAAAGGGATACATATTTGTTTGAGTCTGTGCAATCTAATATAACAAAAAGGTAAAATTTTTGTTGTATTTATAAATAAGTTAAATCGTTTTACAATATTTTAAAAAAATTATATATAATGTCTATTCTAAATTTTATTGTTACATTAATTTATATTTTGTTTACCTTCTCGTTTAATTACTTTTTTATTCTCATTATCCAACTTCACATCAATTTTCTCACACTTTGTGCTAATCACATTAAAACAAAAGTTGTTTATGTTAGATTTAGTTTTTGTCTTTTAGATGTTTTTAAAACATTTTTTTTAAAAAATATTAAAATTATTTATAAAATATAGAAAAATTCATCGACTCTATAAAATATAGAAATTTTTTTTACAAATGACTTGTTTTTCATATCAATTTTCTTTTTTTTATTATTGATTTTTATTTATCTATAAATATCCATTTCATTTTCTTTTCAACTAACTCACCTCCAAGTTTCAACTTCTTAAATATCAAAAGAAAAGAAAACTCAAACTTCAATAAGTAATAATGTAAAATTTTAAAACATACAATTTAGATTGAAATCGAACTCAAAACTTTATAATTGAAAATGACAGTTTAAAACTTGTATGAAAAATTATATAAACCTTAAACTATACCATAAAGAATGTATTTCTTCCTTTCAAACTTAGAAATTCATCAAGATGAGGAGATATTAACATGTCTAACTTGTCAAGAAAAAAATGATAACACCAACAAAAGTACTGTATAGTTTCCTTTTAGTTCCATTGTAAAATTTGTGTTCATAAATCTTAATAAACTTGCTGACTCACATTAATGAATGAATTAGGGACAAATTTTGGTACATCTTATGGCTCATTTGGTAACGTTTCTATTTCTTGTTCCATGTTCCATGTTTCTTTTTTTTTAGAACAAGAAACATGAATGTGTTTAATAATTGTTTCTGCTTTTTGTTTATTGAAAAAAAAAACAGAAATGTGTTCGATAACTGTTTCTTATTTTATGATTTTCTTCGAGATTTATTTTTTATTTTATTCATGTTATTTTTTTCACATCTAATTCAATTAAATATTACACTACTCACTTTATCAAACCTAGATAGAAAGGTCTTCTAGTAGTCTTATGGAGATCAAGATGAAGATTGAGATCTGAAGGACAGAGCCGACGAGGAGGACAAAAACCCACGATGAAGAGGAAGATTGAAATCCACGAGAAAGAGGAAGACGATAAGAGGCGAGGAGGAAGATGGCGAAGACGATGAGAGGAAAAGGAAGACAATGGTTATTTGGTAAAGACGATGGTTATTTAGGGAAGATGATGGAGATAAGAGGAAGAAAAAGGAAAGCACGTAGAGTGATTATTTGAGAAAGAAAATGGAAATAAGAGGAAGAAAAATGAAATCACATGCGAAAATGGAAAAGGAAAAGGAAATAGAAAAATTATTGAGAAAAAGAAAAAGAAAACCAATCAAAATAATTTAAAAAAAAAAAAGAAAAAAAAGAAACTAATAAAAATAATTGAAAAATGAAATACAAGAAACTATTTTTTTTATTTTTCAATAATTTCTTATAAAATAATAAACGTTTCTATTTTTTTTAGAACGAAAAATAAGAAAAGTTACTAAACACATCTTTTTCTTAAAAAATAAAAACTAAAACAAAAAACTAAAAGGATTCTTGACCACCGAAAATCTTCCAATCTGAACATTTTGTTTGGAATTTAATAATACGAACCTAACACAAAAACACCAAATATAATAATAAATAATACCGATTTTGATAAACTTTTGTTTCCCTTCTACGATATATCTCTTTGGAATTAGCAATTTTTTTCCTGTGAGATTTTGTTGCTGATTTTCAAAAGAGTAGGACACGTGTAACTTGTTTACTGGAGGGAAATGTAGTTGTTGAGAAGCATTAAATTAAAGTTGACATTAATACTTCAAAATATAAACTATTCATTACATCTGCCCATATTATTTATTTATGTTTAAAGATTAGCTTTACATCATAAATTTCAATGAACTATTTACTACCACCTAAAGGGAGATGATCCACAACTTACTCCTAATTGTTCTTTTAAATACCAAAATGATTTTTTTTTTTTAAATAATAGTTTTTTTTAATTTTCTATCCACTTTTTAACTTGAAAATAATTTGTAAGGAATGTGCGTTTACTGATTATTATAATAATAAATTATTATAGCGTGTATAATTTAAAATGTAAATTATTCTAGTTTGAATTATAATAGTATGTATTTGAAGTGTAAACAATTTTAGTTTGATAAATAAATAGTAAATACTATAAAAAAGAATAAAAAAATTATAACGTAAAATAGTAAAAATTATAGTAAGTAATTATTATTATTGCAAATTGAAGTTTTGAAATAATATTGATGCTAGCTAATTAGGGAAGGTCGGGACCAGAGTTATCCAAAACTATAATAACCACCTCTTGTAATAGTAAATATTATTTTGTACCCTTGAATAGTCTACAATCAACGTTGATTCAAAATCCACCATTTGCTACAATATTTACTATTTGCTATAGTTGTTACTATTTTACATTCTTATCAAGCAAATTTCGTAGTCTAAATTCGGATTAAATGAATTTAACCAAATTACACCACAAGAACTACTATTAGTGGTAGGTCCAAGTCAATCATAGCATAGGGAGCTAAAATAATTTCTAAGAAATATAGTTTTCAGCCTGAGCATAACCGATGAGGGGTGTTTGAATGCAAAGAATGATTTATTGCATAAAATAATGATCCGAGAATAAAGAGATGTAAATCAATGCAAGAAAGTCTAGCATGAGTTATGCAAATTTTTCATTTTCAAAATATTTTTTTCATCGAATTCTCATCACCAAACTTAGTTTGTTGCTTACACCTAACCAATTTAATTAGAAAAGTTTACTAAATTGTGCTAAATAACATATGTGTTCAATTCGACTGGATGAGAATGCGTAATTGAATTATTCTAATCACATTAAGATCCAAGGCATGTTAAGTGGAATAATTAACTTACAAATGCTTAGCTAATTGTTTGATCGCTTCAATCCCAGATTGGTTAAATCAATACTTATCCAATTCGATTTGCAATTCATCCTAACTTATCGCTTCATGTAATTAACAAACAATCAATCACAAATCATAAGTTAATCAAAGTAGTAATCATAAATTTCCAAGCCTCCAATAATATAATCAAAATAATTAATATAAACAGAATTGAATAACTTTAATTAAGTTCGAAATCTTAAAAATGCATTGAAATAGGAAAAGAATCCTAAACACTCGAGCTAGATATGACACTACCTTAGCCCATAATCAACATATATGACACAATTTGTTTAATTGCATAAAGAAGATAAAAATAAATCTCAAATCTATTGTTGTAGATTAATAAAAAACGAAAAAACGAAGAAAAAGAGTGGTCATACACTTAAAATGGAAGTTGCGCGTTTGTAACAGTACGTAGCGCTGCTGAACTAGGTAGGGGACAACGCAAAATTGTCAAATCTGTATTCTAGCGTCCTCCTAGAGTGACAGTTTTGTAATTTTTTTTATTATTTTTGCCTATTGCTTTGTTAAAACTTCGAATTGGTCTATTTTAACTCATTTTTCTCCCTAATGCTCGACTATATACCTCTTTATTGCTCGAAACATATAAACTAATCAAATAAACGTAAATTCTAGGAAAAACCTCGAATTAAGTGAAGCTAGATAGCACATTTTTTGTTTTATCACATTAATTTTTTTTAATTATTTGCTACATTATTTACTATTTCCTTCTCAAATTAAAATAGTTTACATCTCAAACACATACTATTATAACTCAAAATAAAAGTGAGTCTTGAACCTAGATTTACAAGGGGCTAGAAGAAAGATTTTCCACTATACTAACTATAAATTTTGATATTTGTGGCCGTTTATAACACACACATATATATTATATAAAGAGCATAAAGTGGAGGGAGACTCGAGCCTTTCCTAGACCTTAACTATATTCACCTCCTAGTAAAAACTTGTGATTACTAGTATACGTTTTGGAACTTTTACTAAAGTTCTAAACAATGCATCAGAACTTGGCAACAACAATATATGCGTTGGAACTAAACAGCAACAATATATTGTTGCTATTTAGTTTCATAGTGTCTGAATTTGGACCCTTAGAACACTTGAGCTGAAACTTAAATGCCTTGTGATTCGGATGTTCGGTAATATGAATGTCTGGTAAATTGGTCGCCTAGACTTAACATCTAGACCTCGTCACCAGAATTAGGGGTGTAAGTCCAACCCTAATAACCCGACAATTCAAACTACCTAACCCATATTATATAGGTTGTTGAGTTGGATTAGTTTAAAATGTGGGTTGGGTTGGGTTGAAGATTTTGGTTTTTTTTTAGGTTGGGGATTGAAAAATTCAATTCAACCCAACCCAACCCGAATTGATACTATATATATAATATGGGGCCATCTCTGTGCCACTAAGACTCGAGATTCAATAACTAAAGGAATAATTATTTAATATCTCGAGACATTTTGGGACAATGTATGTCTGAGATCGAATAAAGAAGAATTCTTTCATCCTGGGTTATCTCGATGCCACTAAGGTTCAAGATCCAATAACTAAAGGAAGAATTCTTTCATCTTGAACATCTTGGGGCAATGTTTGCCAAGATTGAATGAATTAAAAAAATAATACAATCCGACAACCCAACCCAATCGATATTTAATGAATTGGGTTGGTAATACAATTCGGGTTATTCAGGTTGTCAACCCAACCAACACGAAAATATAGGTTGAGTTGAGAATGTCCCCTAACTCAACTTGTTTACACCGCATGGTTCGTGGCCTAGGGTATACGTCCAAAAACTAGTAAAGAGAGGCTGAGTGTGGATTTAAGACGTTTTGCAACTCTGCTCAGAGTGCAAACAGTTCTTGATGTTGTCATGTCACCTCAAAACAAAATAGACAAAACTTAATTGAAACTCCACTTAAACAAATTGGAATACCAACACTCATTTATTTTACTCGAAAAACAAAGAATGGAGAGGGAGAAGATTGAGAAAACTTGTGAAAGATAATTTTTTCGATATCTTATAAATTAGAAATGAGGATGCCTTCATATAAAGATTGAACTTAATGAACATGAGTTTAATATATAACACCTCAATAAATAATGACTCTTAAACGCCTCACTTAAGTAACTCATCAACCAATGGTCCTACCTCACACCTCACTTAAGTGACACGTCAACCACGCTCGAAAGCATATACATTTAATTATTAAAGAGAAAAACCGTTTTAGAAAATTTTCATCAACATAGTCTTTAAAGAGAATCCTGACTCAGAAACGCAACCTAGAAATTATATAACTTATGGTGAATAATTTAAATAATAGTGGTAGATTTATTAACATTTAATAATTTTTGGATTGTGTGTCCAACCAAATATAATAGCATTATCTTATGAAAATAGTCAAAGTGTTCACTGACTCTCTGTATACATACACAAGGTGAGATGGAAATTTGTATCTTCACTTACAAGAAAAGTCATGTGATCAGTTAGTTGTCATAATAGAGATAAGTTTGATTAAATGCTCAATATACCTTTCTTTTATGGGCTCACAGTGTACGTCCTTTTGATAGACCAGTTGAGTTATTGCACACAACAACCATCATTGAAGCTCATGAAAACTTAATAAACAATACTTTGGTCCATTAAGTATAATCTACACAAATCCAAAATCTCTTGGATAAGCATCCCACATTTCCAACTTTGCATTTACTTTTAGATTTTCATATTATAATACTCAAAGGGATGTCACATTTTGTATTACTTTTTTTAGTTTACAATTAAAATCTAATGTTCTCTAATAACTTTCTTTCGTGGTATAATTAAAAAGAAATGCCCAGTAATAATATACAAATAGTTTATAATTCCAAAGGAGCTCGAGTATTCCATCAACAAATAGTTTATACATATAATAAAAAACATTAAAATAACTAAAAGTGTGTTCAAGCTCTATGTTCTACGTTTTTTAGATCGTTTTGATTGAATTGTAAAAGCATTCTAAATAAAAAATTTAGATGAGTCACTATTCACGTAATTAATTGGTTTAGATACATGTGTTGAAAGTGAAATTATTTGAGTGTTAAATGCACATGGATGGTTACAAAGATATCTCTTTCTCTCAAAGGAATGGAATATATGTGTACTTTGTTATGTTTACACAAACTCGCTTGTTGGTCCACCAAACAAAATTAAGTCTCTCAATTGGCCTACTTTATCTAAATCAATATTGGGTGTTGGAGTCCTCCTTTGGCCCTACACAAAATCAATGTGTCACACAAATATATTTTTAAACAATTTTGTTTTCATATGTATTGGTAGTTCCTTATTATATATTGAATGTTTACAATAAGGCTTCTCCCTATCTACAAATATAAATTTGACTGCAATTTAATTACAATTATTGTTGAAAATGTATTTTTGTAACGTTTATTATATATTTAACTAGCATAAAATTTAGAAGGCTTGAACGTCTTGGACCTGCACTAAATCGTCAGTACTCATACACAAAAAGAGTCTGTGTATCATAAACCTACATTTATATATATATAATATTATCTTTTTTTTTTTACACTAACGAATTAAGTTTATATAAAGTTTTTCTATATTTCATAATTCTTTATTTTGAAATTAATAAGTTTAAAATCTATTTTGTTCGCTAAATTTTTTTTCTATTTTGGTCCCTACATTTTTAAAAGCATCTAATTTTGGTCTTTGAACTTTTTTTTAAAAAAAAAACTTACTTTGGCCCATATCATTAAAATTCTATTAACTCTTTAATGGAATAATGATGTGGCTTCTAAACTAAGTTATTTTATAAATCTTTTATACTAATAGAGAAACATAGTCAACATGCTTGAATCAAATAAATTCAAATTTAAAACTTAAATATCTCACATCCCTCCCGACTCCTCACCCTTTATTTATTTATTCAAACTGAAATTTTGAATCAAATAAAAAGAATGACATTGGTAGAATAAAAAAGTAAAATAGAACTAGTACATGTTAGTCTTAAGATTCATGATAAGATAAAATAAACTAAAAAAATAAAATAAGTATAACACACATATAAAATAAACTCATGAAAGAGAAAAAAACATCTTAATGAATCATAAAATATCCTAAAATTGATACCAAACTTAAGACACTAGCACATATGAGTTGAAAAAGTAAAATAGAACAATAATGCGTTCTTGAAATTAAATCAATGTAAGTTTTTGAGCTTTTCTATGAAACATGAATTTACCATATAATCTTAGATTAAAACTTAAAAACCTAGACTATTTGACAATCTAGGGCCCGTTTGGTAACGTTCTCGTTTCCTGTTTCTTGTTCCTTGTTTCCAGTTTCCTGTTCCTTCTTTTTTTAAACAAAAAACAGGAATGTGTTCGGTAACTGTTTCTATTTCTTGTTTCTTGAAAAATAGAAACAGAAATAGAAAATGTGTTTGATAACTGTTTCTTGTTTCCTGATTTTCTTTGAAATTTTTTTATTTTATTTTATTCACATTTAATTCAATTAAACACCAAACAAAAATATATGTCCTCCATTAAACATAAAAAAATTTATCAAACCTAGATAGAAAGGTCTTCTTGTAATCTTATGGAGAACGAGATAAAGATTGAGATCTGAAGAACAGAGCCGACGAGAGGAAGACGAAAACCCACGACGAAGAGGAGGACTGCAACCCACGGAAAAGAGGAAGACAAAAACTCACAGCTAAAACACGGATATGACAAAAACCCGTAAATTCGGCGAAAACCCACAGCGAAAAAATAATTCACGTAAAGAGGAAAAGGAAAACCCAGATCCAGCGAAGAGGAAGACGTTATGTATAGGAAAGACGATGAGGGGTGAAGAGGAAGACGATGAGAGGTGAAGAGAAAAACAACGAAGATGATGAGAGGAAGAGGAAGAGGATGGTTATTTGGAAAAGACGATGGAGATAAGACGAAGAAAAAGGAAACCACGTGGAGACTAGTTATTTGGGAAAGATGGAAATAAGAGGAAGATAAAGAAAATCACAAGAAGAAAATGAAAAAGGAAAATGAAATAGAAATAGGGAACGTTACCAAACACCCCCGTTTCTTGAAAAATGAAAACAGAAACAAGAAACAGGAAACGAGAACGTTACCAAACGGGCCCTTAATATTTCTATATTCAATTTTATGTCATTAAACTTTTTATCTGATTCTGTTTTGTACGTATTTAAATTTCTAAAAAGTATCACTTTTAATTTCTAAACAACCATATCTTCGTTTTTCCGTTAATTCTCTAACAAAATGATGAGGTGACTTCTATATATTGAGTGACTAGGGGCCCGTTTGGTAACGTTCTCGTTTCCTGTTTCTGTTTTCATTTTTCAAGAAACGGGGGTGTTTGGTAACGTTCCTTGTTTCTCGTTCTCAAAAAAAGTAGAAACGTTTCTCATTTTATAAGGAATTATTGGGAACAAAAAAAAGTAGTTTCTCCCGTTCCTGTTCCTCAATTATTTTTATTGGTTTCTTTTTTCTTTTTCTCAATTGTTTCGATTGGTTTTCTTTTTCTTTTTCTTAATTGTTTCCATTGGTTTCCTTTTCTTTTTTCTCAATTCTTTTTATTGGTTTCATTTTCCTTCTTTTCATTTTTTTTTCTATTTCATTTTCTTCTTGTGATTTCCTTTATCTTCCTCTTATTTCCATCTTCCCCAAATAATCAGTCTCCACATGGTTTCCTTTTTCTTCGTCTTATCTCCATCGTCTTTTCCAAATAACCATCCTCTTCCTCTTCCTCTCATCATCTTCGTTGTTTTTCTCTTCGCCTCTCATCTTCTTCCTTTTCGCCCCTCATCGTCTTTCCTATACACGACGCCTTCCTCTTCACTGGATCTGGGTTTTTCTCTTCCTCTTTACGTGAATTATTTTTTCGCTGTGGGTTTTTGCCGAATTTACGGGTTTTTGTCAGATCCGTGTTTTAGCTATGAGTTTTTGTCTTCCTCTTTTCCGTGGGTTGCAGTCCTCCTCTTCGTCGTGGGTTTTCGTCTTCCTCTCGTCGGCTCTGTTCTTCAGATCTCAATCTTTATCTCGTTCTCCATAAGATTACAAGAAGACCTTCCTATCTAGGTTTGATAATTTTTTTTATGTTTAATGGAGGACATATATTTTTGTTTGGTGTTTAATTGAATTAAATGTGAATAAAAAAAAAAAATTTATTTCAAAGAAAATCAGGAAACAATAAACAGTTATCAAACACATTTTCTATTTCTGTTTCTATTTTTCAAGAAACAAGAAATAGAAACAGTTATCGAATACATTCCTGTTTCTTGTTTTAAAAAAAGAAGGAACGGAAAACTAAAAACAGAGAACATGGAACAAGAAACAGAAAACGAGAACGTTGTCAAACGAACCCTAAATATTCGGAGGAGAGTCACACGAAAGTAGGAGGTAATAATAAATAGATTAATAAAGAGTTGAGGAGGGAAAGTTGTGATGAATGAGAGATATGGCCAAGTTGTAAAGTAATGCGGGGGTGAGTGTACACCTGTCATGCTGTCATTGGTTTACATCCTTACAAAGAAAATCAAATTGATGAATATTGATTATTTGTGTTTATCATTATTGTGGGTTTGTTTTAGAGTTTGGATGTGGAAACAACACCCATCTCTCCCTCTCCAATTCTACGCTTCACATTCATTTAATTCTTTTCTTTTTTCTTATTGTAATCATCGCCTTACGCGGCCTAACAATTTGTTTCTTCAACACATCCAAATTAAATATATTCACCAAAACTTTTATAATTAGGTTTAATATCGACCATTTTTTAAAATAGCAAAATAAATTAAAATATTTACAAGTTATAACAAAATTTTGGATTAATAATCTTTAGTCTTCTATTATTATAGCATATCAATGACGATAAGTGATAGAATTTGCTACATATTGTAAATATATTATATAACAATTTACTACTGTAAAAAGCAATTGAATTGAGTGTGTTTCACTCATCAATCAATTTGCATTTTTTTTATTTACATATATCTTATGAATAGAGTGCAAAAACTAAATAGTTAATCACTTCTCTCCAACAATATCACTAAAGAATATAAACAAGTAAAGAGTGTGGAGTCAAAAAAAAAAAATCTCAAGAACAAAAAGGCCCAAATTAAATTAAAATAAATACTACACAAAACATACGTAAACCCCTTATGTTCTCTTCTAATAATTACCCTTATGAAACCACATAACACACCAAATAGAAAAATATCCTTAATCACTCAACAAAAGCAAAAGCAAAATAAAGCAAACCCCTATAACTTTTGCAACTACATCCCATCCATTCAATTCTTTCATATGGATCCCCATGTAGGTTTTGCCAAGTCCATATTAGGGAGCAACAAAGTAGGGACACTTTGGTCTTTCTTAAACCAACCAAGTTGCTCAAGAAGGATATTAACCTCCTTGCCTGCTAAGTATGACAAACCAGACGCCCCAAACCCTAAAGTAACGTAATAAACTAGAGTTTTAGCATACTCTTGCCAATTGTTTGCCTTTTGAACATAAGCTTTCGCGATTGCGAGTAGGGCGATGCATAGAAGAGAGGAAACTGCCACGGCTGCGAGTTTGAGATCGCCATCATCCGTGTCGAGGAACGAGAAACCGTAAACGAGAGGAGGCAGAAGCCCGAAGATTAAGAATGATAGGATGGCTGTTGTGAAGTGAAGAAGGTAATGGTGTCTGTCTCCTAAAGCTTCTTCGTATGGATCTACTTGTGCTCCATCATCACTTTGGTTTGATTCTTTCTTGAGTTGGTTTGATTTGAGTCCAGACAACTGGGAGATAATTAACCTATTTAATCAGGGCTTTCGATCTCTAAACTATTTATTGTTCTAACCCATGTAATTTTTGTACTTACATTGTTTGTGATGACAATAAGACCCGTAATCAAGTTTGCCAATGCCAAAGCTACAATATTCTCTGCAAATAATCCGTTTACATACCAAATTTATATAATTAGTTCATCATTAGATAATAAAATTATTGTAAATGACAAAATTGATCAAAATATTTAAAAACTATTGCAAATATTTCAAAATAGTTATCAAAGATTTTAAAATATTACCCGTTGGAGTACTCGCACTTGCTGCAGAGGTTACAATGCCCAAACTTGTGATGGCTTCGGTTAAACCTCCATACACAATGCTCTTCATTATCTCTAGACTTCTTCCTCCTCTTTGGCCCAAGGTTTCTTCCCCACTGGCCGGAGGAATTGTAAAGGCGATCGACTTGCCACCTTCGATATCAATGAATGGTTGACCATCACGAGAAATAATACTAGGACCAGCATGGCTTGTACCTTCGGTTATTCCTCCTACTGTCGTTGCAATTTCAAAGTTTCAATAAATTGTGCTTCTTCCTCTTCCTTTTTTTTTTCCTTAAAATTTTTTGTGTCTATTTTTAAATATTATACATTAAAATTTGATCAAACCATAAATACTAAGAGGTGAGTTATACAAAATATTTTTGAATATAATAAAATGATAAAACTATGATTAATTAGTATGATAGACAATAATATTTTGTAATATTTTAGTTTATTTTACTAGAAAACGATAGTGCAATACCTATATCAGCTGGAATTGTTGGCTTTTTCGGACCAAATCCTAGTTGAGAGGAGATCCAAGCACCTTAATAATCAGGCAACAAAAAAAAAAAAAGGTTAGAAACACAACAAATTAATAGATCATTTGATATATATATATAGAATAATGATAACAATTTTTTTTTTTTTCATTTAATGAAGTAGATTTGTGACGAAGGGTTTAATATTTAGATATTTATTTTGAAACAATTAATAATTCAACTGTATCTGTCAACACTGTCTTTTTCATTTTTGTTTCTTTAAAGGAATTTATATATAAATATACTAAATCTACAATAAACTTACAAAAACTATTTGTTTTCTATTTCTTGACAACCTGGCTTGGGTTGTAAAGACATGAAGAAAAAGTCTACATAATAATAATAATAATAACGAGTAGAAGAAGAAGGTAAGTTAAATTAGTCTAAAATGATATTTTAATTTAATCTATTAAAATAATAGTAATAATCTAATATTAGAAAATTAAAAGGAAATAAAAAGTTAAAAAAATCAATGAATGATAGGAAGAAATAATATGAAGATGAGCTCACCGATTGGAGTAAGAAAACTAAAGCAATTGCTGCATATGATCCTTCCACCACCCTCTTCCCTGGAAATGATCTCACCATCATTCAGTGCACCAGTCTCTTGGACGACACCCGGTCGGGAGCCCGGGCTCGGGCTCCGTGCCCGCGTCGTGATCTCTGGCGGAATATTAGTCGATGACGGTAGCTGATCATATTCTCTATCCTTCGAGCCCCACTGCGGTCGAGGAGACCGCGACGGTGAGGATGGAGGGTCGCGGAGAATGATGACTTTTGTAATGCAAGATTTGCAGTTGGGGCAAAAGAAGTTGTGGGAATTAGGTAACTTGTAGAGAGTTTGCAAGTCTAGTTCCTGTCCGTCTTCAAATGGTTTTCGATATACGACTTCAGTGACGGTGTTGCCGCCGCCGATGTCGAGAAGGGAGACGGTGGAAGGAGGCGTCAAATTAATATTAATATTTTTGTTGCTATTGTTGCGATTTAGAATTAGAGTTTTGTCAACCACATGTGGAATGTAAATGATATCGGCTTCTCCAGTTGGAGCAATTGCTTTCCCACCCGATTTCAATATTTCTAATCCATAAAAAGAAGAAGAAGAAATTATTAGTATAACAATCTTCTCATCCTTATTATTATAATGAAATGCATAAATTAGATACTATCTTTTAAATATAAAAATGATATATGCAAGAAGTTTACTAAATAGCATTATCAAAATCAAGTTGAAATTCAAAAGACAATATGAAATACAATGATAAAAGTCAAATTTGTTGTATAATTATATAAAACTAAAAATTATATGATACATACATATATAGATATCGAATATGCTGTAAATAGGCACTCATCCATATCTCAAAAAGGTACTAGAGATATTCTCTTACTTCACAGAAAATGAAGATAAAATAAATAAATAAATAAAAAGAGAGAGAAAGTGAAAGGTTGTCTGTTTAGGATGGTGGAGAGAGAGAGAGAGAGAGACGTTATTTTGAAAGAGAATTTTGGTGTATATATATAAGATGGAATTTATAAGTGGATAGAATTGAATGAAATGACCAAAACAAGATCATTTTATATATGTAACCATCACTTTTGAGACAACCAAAACTAATTTCCTTTTAATTCTGCCCTCTCAATTTATTTTCTACTTATCATTGTTTCATTCTTTAGCTTTCAATAACAATTTTATCATTTACAAATGTCCAAAATAAAATTTTGCTCATTAAGTTAAATTAATTAATCAACTTAAAATTGAATTTTGTGTCTAGTAAACTTCTAATTATGTATTTGAAGGTGTTCTCAATTTTAAAAAAATTATTGGTTAATTTGATAATATACTCAATACATTTTTTACACATAAAATTAAATTAGATAGTTGGAGGAACTCAGTAAATATTTTCTAAAGTTTAGAAATATGTATTAAACATGAATTATAAAAAGTTTTAGGAAGTATTTGACAAGTAATTCAAAGTTGAAAATTCTATTTCACATCAACCAACTATGGAATATAAACCTCCAAAATATGTATTTTAATTAGTATTCAAACTTTTGAGATTAATTAACAAATTTTGATATCGTATTTATCTTATAAAAATAATATTGTCCATATTCTAATATAGATCCTACATCAACAAGTTGAAAATTGTTTTATTGTATTTTCTTGTGTACATATATAGTTTAGAAACCACAAACCAAAAAAGAAAAGAGACAACAAAGGAATTGGAAAAACCCAAAAATGAAAGTTATTGATTGCCGAAATAGGAAGAAAGTATGTAAGTTAACATTAAAGTAATTGTTATAAATGATAAAATTATTAAGAAAAATAAATGTAATAAAATAATTATCTATTAGGGATAGAAAACAATATCTTTTTTATATAGATTATTTATCTATTGGTATCACTAGTTCATGACTTTATTCGTGTCGTTTTTCATCATTATCTATCACTAATAAATAATAACATCTTGCTATATATATTTGGTTTTACTATACTTGAAAAGTAACTTAAGAAAATATAATGACAAGCATGATTCTGTCAATAGATAAAAGAAAGAGTTTTCTTCAACTAAATCATACGTATTCCAAAAATGGATAGTTAAAATTTTTGGACGAAAATTTAAAAATAAAATGGCAATGGTAGCTAATAACATGTAATAGAAAATTGAAGATCATCACATCATTTTACTTGTAAGTCATGATCACAGAATTGTAAGTTTCTTGTTCAAAATTTTATAGAAGTGTTAGACATTAACAAAAACGTTATTGTAAGTTGTAAAAGTATAGAAATGCTATAATTTAAAAAAGAGGAGAGCTAAGCTGCCAAAACGATAATATAACTTAACAAAACACACATACAAGGGTTAGACGAAGTAGGTGAGGAAAATGAAAAATACCTTTAGGAGATCCGCCGGAATACATTTCATCGCTATCAGAAGAGGAGCCTGATCTGGTCATGTGCTTCTCAAGTGGCTTCCCATCTCCGGCAATCGGTTCTACCGGCGGCGGCAGGAAATCTACAACGTCTTCCATTAGAAGCAAGGCACAGGGTGGGTCACAGCAGAGAATATTGTTGTCCGATGCTTAAGGCTGTATGGAGAGAGAGAGTGATAGAGAAAAGAGGGGTGGAATGGAGTGGTTTTTATTGGCATATTTTTAGAAATGTGAAGTGAAGAAGAAATGGCAACTTGCTATTATTTTAATAATAAACCCTAAGCGATGGCTTTTGAGTATTTGAAGCTTAATTACAATGTAGAATCGTGCTTTCACATTCTATATATATTTTTTCCTTTCAATCCTCTTTCTTTCTCTTATTCTTCTTCCAATTTTCTTTTATCTTTTTTTTTTGAAAGAATGATCTCCTTTTTTTCCATCCATGATAAATCGTGTATTATTTAGTTAGTTCAATACCAAATATAAAAGATCTTTAAAAATGAAAAATGAGTTTAAAACATAAAAAATCTAAACTACTAAATAATAATCTTTAAAAAAATTGTTTAAATTTGAAACATTCTACACTGTATCAAAACAATTTTGAAAAAAAAATAATTTAGAATTAATATTGTTTAGATTTGACGACTACCCAAGTCTACGATCGTGTAGCAAATAATATATCATGTGTGAATGTCAAGTTAATCGCTTGTTGACAGAGCATTTTGTCGTTATATTTTAAAAAACCTCCTTTCTTTTATATTTTTAATCTATAAATCATATAAATTTTATTTATTAAATAATCTTCCAAGTTAACATTTTGATATAGGTGTCTCATGGAGATTCGATCCTAATAACACACAAAATCCCTGTTTAAGTGGAGAAAAGAGAGAAAAAGAAAATTATATATATATATCGTAAAAATGGTATAATTTAAAATTTTATCATTTAATGAATTTGATAGTTTTGTATGTTTTAAGTATAAAGTTGAACATTTGGAATAATTAATTAGTAATTAGATTGTTTTATCTATATTAGGATGTATTTAAGAATATTTTCTTTATATGAGGTTTTCCATGTCAAATTACCCTTTAAATTTTTTTTTATTTTTTTTTTTGTGTGTGTGTGTGGAAAGTATAGAAATCTTCTGATATATATAGTTTTTCTTTAATACATTTTTTAAATTAAAAAAGTAAACAATGATTAAATTAATTTTAATAGGAATCCATCTACCGTAAAAATGAATAGAAATTTTTGCATAATGAAGAACGAAATGGGAGATATTGTTCTTCGTCAATGCTTTTAACTTGTAGCGATAAATTTAATGTATATTTAAGAAAATGACAGTTCATGATAACAAAAATAAATTTGGTATTTAATGTTTTCCATTGACTTTGAGTTGTCATTGTTAATGGGTCATTAATATTGTTTGAGTTCACACTTTCATTAATGTTTGTTTATTAACTTAATAATTCTCCATCTATTTTCAATAATTTTTCTATTAATATATACTTTTTCTTTAATTACATTTTTATAATGTAGAATGATCTCTCTCCTATCTTATTTTTTTTTAAAATGGATATAACTGTCTCAAAGTGAGGATTTGAATTATGAACCCTAATTGTTTTTATAGGTGATGCTATAATATTTTAATTGGGCTATGTTTAAGTCCCTTGAAAATGTATTTTTTTATTATTCATTAATTATCAATCAAATAATGTTGCCATAATCTTTATAAATCTATAGTTTTTTTATCTTTAATTTTTATATTTTCATAAGTTGGACATCAACTTTAAAAGATGAATTAAATATTTCTATCCTCTAAAAGAGGGGTAAATATGATCAATTTATACTCATAGGTTTGAGAATGGTATAAAGTTAAATCTAAATCTAAATTAATAATTTTATTCATTTAAACTTTTAACTTTTGTAATTGCATCCATTTAAAAATTCAAAACTAATAGTTGTATTAATATAAATCTTGAGTGTATCAATTTAAATTTTTTATTTTGTTTTTTTAATAAACATGGTGTGAGAATTGTAATTTTTCATCAATTTAATCTAATTAAGATTTATTTGAAACCTTGTCCACTAAAATTATAATAGCCAAATTTGTTGAATTGAAATTTGTCGAAATTTACGTATGCGTGTAATAGTTTATAATGAACGAGCTATTTATAAATATATCTTAGTAATTCTTAAAGATTATAATTCAATAGATTTAGTTAATTATAAGAATATAATATTTGATTCTTTCAATTTCTATTTTGTTCCAAAAAGTTATTTCTATTATAAATATAAAATGATATAGATAGATGTTCATTATTTAATAAAACTTAGTGTTCATAGCCACTTGTCATCATCCAACATCGTTGAGATGTGTGTGTTTGTGTTGATGACGATAAAAACACGTTATAACATTGAAGATAGTTCTAAATAATTTGGAAAATTGTTTAAATGATTTTTCTAATTTTCCTTTTCTTTATTTCTTTATTTGATTAATATATGTTATATTAGAGTTATTTTAATATTATATTATTCAATTCACGTATGTTAGTTGTTTCATGGTTGTAGCTTAAAAAAGGATGGAGGTTTTCATCTAGCTTAATTAATAAATAAAATAAACCCTAAATTTTAATATATTATAAGTTATGATTTAATAGCCTAATAGATGGATAGAGAGAGAGAGAGAGAAGGAGAAGATGTTGATCCCTGGAGAGTGGAGAGTGGGTGTGTGATTAAATTCCTTTCGCCTCTCTCTTCCTTTCTTTATTATTCACACACTTTTACTTCTCTTTCTTTTTATCAAACATTTAACCACAAACTAAATTAGTAATAAATGTTGGTGGTTTGATGTTTGCTCTACCAACTAATTCACTCCTTCAATAAATATATGTATTGTATGTACCCCTCAATTTATATCTTAACTACCCTTTGTTAACTCATTGGTCTTTATTTTTAGTTTTTACTCATTTCTAAATTACAATTGTGTATGTTTTTGGGTTTGAAGACCGATAGCTCCCTAAATGAGCTGTTTTAGAGTATTTGACTTTTTAATTTAAAAAATTAGGGTTTATATTGATGTATAGGAGATTAATTAACAAATTTTGATGGGAGGTAGAGGTAGAGGTAGAGGTAGAGGTAGGAGGTAGAATTATTGACTTCAAATTAAACCTATACTTTTATTTATATCTATGTATATATATCTTATAGGAACAAATAATTTGAGGTAAACCACGAAGGTTGCTTTTAAAGTATGTTCAATCCAGCACATCAATAACTTTTTTGGGCTTAATTAAGCAATAATAACATTTTTTACTCTTAATATAAACTACAGAACCAACATATATATATATACATATTCAATTATTTTTGCTTCATTGTCAGCAAATGGACTTCTTCATACATCAACTATTTTTTTAAAAAAACAATATTGTCCCAAACACAAGGTTTATTCTAATGTTAAATTCCAGCCTTATATTACTCTACATTACACATTTATATTAAGGCTTTATACTTGAATAAATTGTGTTAAATGATAGCTAATAAAATATTAACCAGCTAGTTGTTAACATTTTTGTGTCAAAATAACATGACGGAGCTTTTGTATCATAACAATGACTTTAATTTCACTAACACTACTCTATCAACAAAATATATATAGTTTTTATTAGGGTTCATTTTTATAAATATAATAAAACACCAAAGTATTTACAGTTCGTGTAACAAACTTGAAAAGCCCGTAAAATTGACTATTTTTTTTAAATGTTTCAAGTTTGTCATTCTTTTCCATCTTCTTTCTTGTGTTCTTCCTCAGTCATTTTTCTTTTCCTTTTTATCGTCCTTCTCTTCTTCTGCAATTCTTCTTTTATATTTTTTTTGAAATCCTATTCTTTGTTTCAATCAATCATAAACCTTATATATATTTCTTTCAAAGTGTTATTTGGTTCAAAATTGTGTACAAAATATAAAAGATTTTGAAAAAAAATTGTTGGATATCGATACACGATTTTTTAGATTTATAATAATAATAATAATAATTATTATTATTTTGTTTATATATATATGTTTTCAAGATAAAATTGTTAAATTTGTACTCAAACTAAATACGTTAAATAAAAATAGGATCAAATAAGCTCAAACATTATCTGATATATATACTTACAAAATATTTATTGATAATTAAATTCGTCCATTAATACATCAATTCTTACACAAACTATGATTAATTTCCTTGCTATATCCTAATCAATTTCTTGGCTAGGTTCTTGTGTAATACCTCTTCAAAACTTATATCTATGAGAATAAAACAAATATTATCGTCCCACAATTAATATCCTTTATTATCGAAGCTCTCTAAAAACATCGTAACATACGATTTAAAACATAGCTATAATCTAGAAAAAACAAAACAAAAAGTTGTACTTCAGATAATAAAGATAAAGACATTCAGATGGAAACATTATATTTATAGACCTCACTAATAGTGCATATCACGCATGAATTCTTCTTTCCTTACTATTACTAGGTTTAAAGAATGTGACCAAAAATAAACACTGTATCATATGTTATACCTTGTGTTAATAACTAAAACAGAACAACTAGGCAGACATATAGAGAAAACATAACAAATACAACAACTTTGGTAATCCAGTTCGATGACACAACATCTAAATTTGAATGGTCTTAGACCCATGATAAGAGATTGTATTGATCGTGTAGTATTTGACCATTACAATGTTATGACCTAGGATATAAAACACTATAAACATAGATCACCGTGCTGACTATGAACTGATTCAACTATCATAATTATATTGTACAATAACAATATTGTCATAACATTAATAGGATCAATCTCCCTTAATCAATATTCACATGCAATCCTAGCTTCAAGCATTTGATCTCTTATACTCAGTATGCAATATCGTAACATATATGTTCTTGAAAGCACACACTGAAATTTACCACTCGACCGAATATATCACCAACCACACAGAATCAAGAATAATCTTTTTATGTCAACATCATTCAATAATCTAAAAGAACCATGCACTAAGAATATAACAATCCAAACCGCTTGAGAATGATGAGATATCACACCCAACTAGTCTCAACAACCAAATTTAAAATCTAAAATAACAAATAGATATAATAAAGAAAGTGAGACCAATCACAGAATGTATAATATACTTTACAAATAGAGCGAGGGGCACAAACCAATATTTTCGAATGAATTCAAAAGAACCCATAACATCTTGAGGTGATGTTGAGGATCACAACTAAAATTTAAAGGATTTCAAATTTTTTATACATAAGATAATCTATTTTTTTCGTTGTCAACTGATTTAATTTCATCTTATATAATCAATTTTTTTTTTTGAAAAAGATGAGTAAGAGAAGTTTTTGTTTTTTAATTGAGATTTTTTAAATTGCAAATAAAAATAGTTGATGTTTTATTAATGAGGTTTAGATGTCATAAACTTATGTGAAAATTATTAGAGAATTATGAAAATTATGTGAAATTCTATTTGGGTTTGGCATGTGCTATTGAATATAATATATAATTCTAAACAACATATGGTTTTAATCAATGACAAATTTAATAGTATAACTATGAGTGATAGACATACAATTTATTGTATCATAATGATTTCATGGTCGGAACCTCAAAATAGGAAGGTGATTTTTTTAAAAATATTTTGCAAATGTAGATGACTATTTTGATGTATTTGCAATTAAATATTAAAATAATGTCTCCATATATGGAAATAACCTTTTAATGGAAAAAAAAAACATTATACAATTTATTTATTACCTCTATTATCATTATTATTATGATCATAATTAAATTTTATAATTTATTATGGATAGATGTTTAGTTGATGAATGTTAGTAAGGTATATTGTAAATATTTTAATTCATTTTTATATATTTAAAAACAAATTCAAATAAACTTTAATTTGATAAAAGTACTTTTAATTAACCATGAAGTTTTTACATCAAGTATAGGTTCTCTCCACTGTGATTATTGTTTACTAACTCACACAAGTGTATAATTATTATGATAATAAATAAATAGAATATTAGTTTTTATATAGAAAAATTATATAAAAATGTTAAAAATATTTACAAAAATATAGCCAGATTTAAGATTTTAAAGCGATATACTCTATCTGTTGTATTTTGTTAATTGGAATTGAAATAATAATTTTGATTAAAATGGATGAAATAGAACTAGCTAGGATAGTTCACCATCGCAACATAAAAAGAAATTGAAATTAAATAAAGCGAATCATAATTATTAATTTTTATCAATTAAGATACAAATAAGAAAGTGGTTTTTACATAAAAAGAACACACAAAATCTTTTGGGATGTTAAGAAGAATAGCAAATTATGACTTTTACTTTGGAAAAATAGCAAATTTATTTTTAAATTGTTAGAATAGCAAAATTGAAAAATATGAAAAATAAATAAATGGAATAATGTCTTAAATGCTCCTAGCCAATTCAAAAACAGTCATAAATACAATTGTTAACCAAAAACCCAAATACTCTCTAATTAAATAACACATCCTTGTTGAAATTGTGCACGTTTAGGTATTCAAAGCCGAAAAGAATCCAACTTCACTATCTTCCACTTTCTTAGATTCCACCAAATCTTCAAGTCTTCAATCAGTTGCAGAAAAGATTGGAGCTCTAAGCTTCGTCTTCATAAAGACCTTCAAAGTCTTCATACATTCAACGCAAATCAAAGGATTTTCTCCTCAAAACCTTCAAGGTCAGAAAGAAAAAAAATGTAAAGTGTAATATTTTTTTAGTTTTTAATTATAGTTTATATATAGATACAGTTGTGAATATCAAACATCAACCACATACCAGTGAACGAATGGTGATGAAGGAGACCGGCGCGGCTGGCGAATGGAGGGGATGGCTACATAGGTGGAGATCTTGCCTGGACGGAGAACACTCGAACGGAGATGGAGGTGTCATCGGTGGCTAGGGTTTGGTGAGAGTGAAGAAGATGATAAATATTAATATTAATATTAATAATAATATTAAATATTATTATATTATTCTTTTCCCTTAAATATCTTCCTTTTCCTTTTTTCTTTTCCAATTTAAATAAAACAAATCTTTTCTTCTCAATTAATTCCTTCCAAAAATAAAATATTTAAATTTTTTTATAAATTTTGGAATATAAATAATTTGAAAATATTAAATTGATGTTTGCCATTATTTTGGAGATATGAAGCAAATAACACGATTTTAGGGGATGATAAAAATTTTAATAACATAAGTGGATAATCTTAACACGATTTTAGGGATGATAAAACTTTAAATTCAAATTATTATTAATCAGTGCCTATTTTTATAAATTTTTAAAACAATTTTAATATTTTGGCTGTTTCAAATCAAAATTTAAAATCTATTTTTAAAAAACAATTATGGAAAATAAATAAGGGATATTAACAAAATAATTCTAAAATTTTGAAATTATGTTTGGCATCGTTTTAGGAAAATCAATCAAGTAGCACGATTATAGGGGAGATCAAAATTATTACTTGATTTGAAACCTACAAACACGAAAATCTGGTATAAATTGCAGGTATAAATCTAGGGATGTTGATTCAATCAGATCCATCCTGAAAATAAATATTTATTTAATATTTTTACATAACTAAATTATTTGCAAATACATTGTATTTGTGATTCTAGGTTATATTCCATCATTTTAACCTACACAAATACACTGTATCTATCAGATAAATTTTTTTCTCTATATAGGTAAAATCGGCTGAAAATATAAAAAGGTGAAATTCTTGTATTTTTTAGATATTTAAATTCAAATTTTTAGGAATATAAATAGTTCAAAGATATTGAATTTATATTTACCGTTATTTTAGGAATATCAACTAAACTAAATAGCACGACTTTAGGAGTGAATTTGCTTTAATAAAATAAGTGGATAACCGTAATTAACATGATTTTAGGGAATGATAAAATTTTAAATTCAAATTGTTATTAAGCATAGGTATTTTGGAGGTATTTAAATTCAATTTTTTTATAAATATTTTGAAATATAAATAATTAAAAAACGTTGAATTTATGTTTATGTTTGCCATTATTTTAAGGATATGATCGTTTAAAAGAATTCAAATTGACAATTTTATTGGATGTTATAAAATTTAACTTCAAATTGTTATTAGAAATATGAAAAATTTATATTATGTATTATATAATAAAATATTAATAAATATTAAAAGAAACTTTATGAAACGGAAAGTGATGAAATTATATTAACCATTATTTTAGAGGTGACAAAAAAATTTGAATTCAAACAGTTATTACTATATATATTATGAATTGTATAAATAAATTGTTAATTAATTGATTTGAAACCTAAATATCCGAAAATCTTGTATAAACTGCAATCATAAATCTAGGGGATGTTGGTGTAATCTTATATAGTTCAAAAATAAAAAATTATTTAATATTTTCTAAAATTGATGGTTTTTGTAAATACATTGTATTTGTGAATATGTGATACCCTGTATCATTTTTTACACATATAAATATACTGTATCTGACGGAAAATAATTTTCGTATACAAAGGGGTATAATCGGTTAAAAAAAAAGTAAAAAAGAAGTCTACAATCCCAGTTTTGCTATAAATCTTAATATTTTTAAAATTTGCTATTTTTCAGTTTGTTATCCAATTTTTTGTCATTCTCACAGTTATCTCAAATCTTTTCTACTCTCTAAAAGAGGCTAAAGAGAAAACATTCATTTGACTCCTTTAGTAATTTGTTGTGATGTTATATAATGTAATTTTAATTAAAATAAATTATAAAATATTTGATTCTAATAAACCCTAATTCACTTAGATAATTATTTTATCTATATATATATATATATATTTAAAAACGCGAATAATTATCAGTTCATATGGTATATCCTCTTTCTTAAATGCGTGGCAAGTTGTTCTAATGGATCATTGTTGGCTAAATGGTGGAATCGTTTATGGAAGCTTAGAGCTCCAGCAAAAAGTTAAAAGTGTTTATGTGGAGGGCTTGTTGATGCTACTCATCAACTTTTTCGCTGTAACACTTTGTTAGAATGACAAAACCTGCAGCATAGAAATTCGTTAATTGTTGGGTTGAGTCGCAGAACTCGTTGTCTTTAAGACGTTTCACAATTCTACTTTAGGTACTAGCAATTGTTATAGTTCTGTCATATCCAGGATAAAAATGTCTTCTTCGTCGATGAAAACAACACTTAGACTCATTGGAATACCAACACTCAAAATAAACATTCGCTACACTTAACTAAAAAATAATAGAGAAATAAATTCTAAAAAAAATTTGTGCAAAAAGAGGAAAAATGAGAAAGAATTGAGAGGAAGTGAAGTTGTTGTATTTTGTCAAAAAGAGAGGAGGGGTTTTTATAGTGGAGGGATGAAGAGTAAAAAGTGTAATGAAAATCCAACGAATGACCATAATTAACCGGAAGTGCTTCAACGTTCAAAAGGCCAAAAAAGGAGGAGAAGTTTACGTCGCCAACATTGACTTTAAATGGAGAACCAATCTGTACCATATTTTTGGCCCAACATAAAAATATATTTTTGACAAACAATCCTTCACTTAAAATTTTTTAAAAATATATTTATCGAGCAGTGTCTATCTGTGTAATACTGTGCTTAAGGTGTCTTACGGCTTGAACCTTTACGTAGTGACAATGATTAGAATATTGTAAAGTAACTCTTGGTTTTGAACTTTACCTCTAGTAGGATTGCACACACAACATTATTTGAGTGAAGTTCTAAAATGGTCGTGCTTTAAGGCCTCGCATGTATATATCTCAGTTTAGTGAACACTCTAGAAAATTTGCCTAATTAAAATTCCATAGGAAGCAGCCCTCACTTCCATATCCATAAAGGTGAATCTATCAGGAGTACTCCTGTTACTAGGTACTCAACTTGACATCAAGTATAAAATTCATTAAGAACTAAGTTCAACCATTTTTTTTGCTTCAGGATGTCATGCTAATCATAAGAATGAAACTTTTAGGTGTTCTAGCATGATTCTCTTCATATCACTTATGATCTATTATTATCCATTGAACTTGATTCTTGGGATCTCCAGTCTTTCAAGTTGGGTTTGCCTCACAAGAAATTTATTTTTCTATAGGCTTGAGTCCCATTTTTTCTAAGGTTCTGAAAACCTTCTTTCTAACTAGTCCTTTCATCAAAGGATCAACCAAGTTATCATTAGTCCGTATGTGATCCACTATAACTGCACCAGTAATGAGAAACTCTCTAACAGTATTGTGCTTAGGACATATTTATCGTCTCTTGTCGTTGTAATAACAATTCACTTTTGCGATAGCTGTAGTACTATCACAATGAATTAGTATGATTGGTATCGATATTTCCCATGTGGGAATCTCTAATAGTAAGCTTCTAAGCCAACTTGCTTCTTCACTAGCAGTAGCCAGTTCAATCATCTCCGACTCCATCGAAGACTAAGATAAAATAGTTTGTTTCTTGGTTTTTCCAACAACAACCCCACCTGCTATATTAAAAATATAGCCACTTGTAGCCTTTGAGTCATCTGAGAGGGAGTTCCAATCAGCATAATTGTATCCTTCTAGAACAGCAGAAAACTTCTGATAATGTAATACTAGGTTCTGAGTTTTTTAAGGTATCTCGTGACTCTTTCTACGGCTCTCCAGTGTTCTAGGCTAGGTCTACTAGTAAAACTACATAGTAACCCTACAACATAAGCTATTTTTGGCCTAGTACAATCGACAACATATCTCAAACTACCCATGATGCTCGCATACTCAGATTAATTAACATTGTCACTAGTGTTCTTGAACAACTTAACACTAGGGTGTACAAGTTGCTTTACTCTTAAACGTCGTGCAAAAGAAATTCAACTTGAAACACATATAAAATTCAGAGAAAACGTTCTAAAACTGGAACTCACGACCTCCTGCACCAATAGAGCATTGAACAACCACTGCACCAAAAACCATTGATGGTATCTTCAATGCACGCATAAACAATATATTTGTTTCAATTTCCCTTTTTTTAAAGAAATGCTGCTTCAATTGCAACTCTTTACAGAATACAGATCTGGAAAAAAATTCTCATAAAATGCATCTTCACAACAACCAGACACCAACTTACAAACTCTATTGCAAAATTGAAATGCCCAAAAACATCAGGCCTTTACATCAATCAAATTAATGAAAAAGAAAAAAATTGCAATCTAAGGTGCTAAAATCGAAAACATCTATTTTGCAAACCCACATACATTATGCAGAGGGAAGAAAAATACCCACATTTTCTCTGAATTTTGTTTCAAAAACTTGAAAAAAAAATTACACGATATGACCCTGATACCAATTGAAGGAATGGAATTTCCATAGCGGAAGCGTGTGAACACCGTGCAAAAGAAATTCAACTTGAAACACATACAAAATTTAGAGAAAACATTTAAACAAAATTTAGAGAAACCATTTAAACATGCTTTTATGGAGGAAAAGAAGAAAATAAAACTAACATTTATAGAATCTACCAAGAATTCTTAAACCTCCAAAGAACACCACAAAGTCTTTCTTGTTATCCTCAAGATAAAAATCAACAGAGAGTTTGTGGGGCTTATGTGATTTTTGGTTTTGTTAAAGGAAATTTTTTTTTAACAAAGAGAACATAAAAAAAATATTGAGATCGTCCTTTTTTTTTTCTTCAAGTTTGCTTCTGCTATTTCAAGAGTTTGCTGAGCTTCTTGTGGATCAATGTCACTAGCCTTCTCCGCATCATTTACTAAAATAATAACCTCATTATTGCCTATTCTAGCAAAACCACCCATCAGAGCCATTGTTAACCATCCATCATTAGGAGTAAGGCGTATTTTCAAAATACCTATATCTACAGCTGTGGCAATAGGTGCGTGATCTGGTAATACACCAATTTGGCCACTATTCGTAATTAAAATGATTTCTTTCACTTCTTAATCCCAAATAATTCAATTCGGAGTCAGGACACTAAGATTTAAGGTCATTTCTTCAAGTTGCTCTCCATTTCTAAGTTCGTAGAATTTTTAGTAGCTTTATCGATGTTACCTACCAAATAAAAGGCTTGTTCGGGAAGACCATCTAATTGTCTGAAAGGGATTAATTTAAACCCTCTAATTGTTTCTGCTAGGCCAACGTATTTCCTTGGGGAACCTGTAAATACTTCTGCTACGAAAAAGGTTGTGATAAGAAAC
>CM046883.1:19371512-19578912 GCA_025688845.1 Cucumis hystrix
CAGGAGCAGAATCGGTCAAATCGTCCGCAGGTACATAAACAGCTTGAATAGAAGTTATGGACCCTTCCTTGGTAGAAGTAATTCTTTCTTGTAAGGAACCCATTTCGGTACTAAGAGTGGGTTGATAACCCACAGCCGAAGGTAGATCACATAATCATTTTGTATCTCTGTAACCATTTTTTTATTTTAGATTTTAGAGAGATAGAGGAGGTCTCTCCCTCACGTAAAATATATAACTCTCTTGGAAGTTATTTGATTAATTAAAATCATATTAATAAAATAACATTATTATAAATTTAATTCTTATTATATCTCATATAATATTAACTTTATATCATATCATATATAATATAATCAAAGGTTTAGATCTCTCATATGATCTATGGTTCTAATATGAATCAAATCCATATTAATTTTAATCTATAGTTTATTTATGAATCTTATTCATATTATTATTATTATCATTTGAATCATATTCAAATCTTAACTTCTCTCATAAAAATTTATATTATAATGTATAAAATACATTATATTAATTGTATCATATACAATTTATTTCCTTTAAACCATTTGAACAATTCAAATTAAACCAAAATAAAATTTGATTCTCATTTATCCTTATTGAGCTAACAAGGAGACCTTATGGATCTACAGATTGAAGCTCCAATGATGTGAGATTAATTAATTAAATTCTTTAATTAAATTAATCACTATTCATTAACTATCAGTCATTCCACTAAAGAACAAAAGTTGCACTCTTCTTATTATAGATATATTTTTGTGTCCATTAGATATAACCAATCAACAGTGCAATGGCCATTCACAAATTGCTCGTAAGTACAACTAGGCCAAAAATTACCGTTTTGCCCCTGTAGTTACATCTAACTCATTAAGTACCACTGATTCTTCTAATGAACAATAATTATAGTCCCACTATAACTGAACTCCTCTCGAACCAAGAGAGGGTGTGGCACCATATTGTTCAAGCCCTAGAATCAACCCTTAAGAGAACAATTTCTCTACTTACTCTATCTATAGAGAAGGAGTGAATTCCTTCTTGTGTAGTTGTGTTCCCAGCTCCCTAATCAGACGAATCCCCAAAATGGTAGGCCTATTGTGTCGGCGACATAGGTCACTCTCACCCATGCAAATCAAAGGACTGCTTTCATAGGTAAGAGTTCACAACTCACTTAGGATTCAGGTCAAGTCACCTATGGTCATCTTGGTAAAATGTAGTCTAAACTAGTAACGGTGTTAATAAGAGAGACTATTCATTTCATGGTCCAGTCTTATACAAACTCTTTGTATAAAATACCTCTGCTCTAATGTCTCAACATGAATGATTATGATCAAATCATTTGTAGCACTTTAGAACAATTGTAACAACTACAAAGCAGACTGTATTCGTAGTGTCATCAGGATAAGGTATCCAGTCTTATCCAGTCTTATCCATCTACTATAGGCCTTTTAGGTTATCACTTAAACATGATCCACTTGTATGTCTCCACATACATGTTTAGGTTATAAAAGATAACCTTGGATGTTAGTTTATTGGTTTTGTGGGTTAATGCAACTAAATGTCAAATAAAATAAAACACTTTATTTTATTAGATAAATAAAATGTTTGTGTAATATATACAATTACAAACTACAAGACCACAATATTTAGGGCACCAATCTCAACAAGTGGCATCTTCATCTTGGTCATGCTTCTTTTGGAAAACTTCATCTTTTAATTTTTGTTAACAATTTGAATAATGTTACAAAGTTTGTTCCTTTTAATTGCTTAAATTGTAAAATTGCTAAACAACCCGCTTTCCCTTTTTCTCACTCCACTTCTATATGTGATAAACCATTTGATTTAATTCATTCTGATATTTGGGGTTCCACCTCTACTACTACTATCCATGGTTTTCGTTCTTATGCTCTGTTCATTGATGATTACTCTCGATTTACATGGATTTGTTTTCTTAAGCATCACTCTAAATTAACTTACACTTATATTGAGTTTGCTAACATGATTCACACTCAACTCTCTTGTCTTGTCAAAACCCTTCGCACTGATAATGCCGTGGAGTATAAAGACTCCACTCTTCTTTATTTTCTCTCCCAACAGGGCACTCTTGTTGAGAGCTCCTGGCCCCACACCTCTAAACAAAATGGGCATGCTGATCGCAAACATCGCTACATTCTTGACTCGATACGTGTCCTTCTTTTTTCTGCCTCTTGTCCTAAGAAATTTTGGAGTAAAGTTGCTCTTACATTTGTCTATACCATCAACCATTGAAAGACTATATGGTACTCTTCCCAACTACTCTAACCTTAAAGTTTTTTATTGTGCCTGCTTTGTTCTTCTACATCCTCACGAACACACTAAACTTGAACCATGTGCCTGCCTCAGTTGCTTTCTTGGCTATGACATAGAACATGAAGGTTTTCGTTGTTGGGATCTTTTTTCCAACAAACTTTGTATATCTCGCTATGTCACCTTTCAGAAGCGTACTATGTTCTCTGGTTTGTCTTCATTCCACACCTCCTTCTCAAGTCCTCATCCTTTCTTCATTGATATATCTGTTGAACTCTTTCCTCTCTTAGAGTCCACTCCTAATACTGAGCTTGCTTAATCTGCACCTGCTCCTGCAAACCCAAACCAGTCGTCGGTCTTCAATGATGTTCCTAAACCTACTTCAGATATAATCCTCTTCGTCGTTCTACTCAGGTAAAGGAACCTCTCATTCATCTCCATGTTTATCACTGTTTTCCCACTATTGTTTTCCTTGTTGAACCTACCTCTTATTAAGAGGCCAATGCTGACCCTTTATGGCAGAAAGTGATGAATGCTGAATTGCATGCTCTTGAAAAGTTGCACACTTGGGACTATGTTGATTTACCTCTCAATAAAAGATCTACTGGATGCAAGTGGATTAACAAAATCAAGACTCACTCTGATGACACTATTGAGTGTTATAAAACTCGTCTTGTTGCAAAAGGATACTCGCAAGAATATGGTATTGACTATGAAGAAACATTTTTTTTGTGGCTCGAATGACATCTGTTCGAAGTCTGTTAGCTGTTGCTGCTGCCAAGCAATGGCCTCTTCTTTAAATGGATGTTAAAAATGTTTTCCTTAATGGGACCCTTTCTGAAGAAGTCTAAAAGCTATATTCGATACTTCTCCTCCTCCTCACAAGGTGTGCCTCCTACGTCGAGCATTATATGGTTTGAAACAGACTCCACGAGGTTGGTTTGTCATATTTAGCTTTAACATTACTTAACTTAGATTTGCCTCTACTCCTAATGACATTGCGCTTTTTACACACCAGACACCCCATGTTATTATTCTTTTTTTTCTTTATGTTGATGATATGATTATTACTGGTAATGATCCATAATCCATATCTAACCTCCAACATTATCTTGGTCAACATTTTGAGATGAAAGACCTTGAATCTCTCAACTACTTGAAGTCTCTCGGCACTCAGACGAGTATTTAGTGTCTCAAGCAGAATATGCCTTTGATCTTTTAGTCCACTCCAAAATCATCGACTTCAACACAACTTCGACACTGTTAGATCCCAATGTCCATCTGGCCCATTTTGATGGTGTTCCTCTTGAAGATGTGAGTTTGTATCGAAAACTTGTTGGCAGTCTCATCTATCTAACAGTGACTAGTCCAGACATTGCATATGTTGTTCATATTGTTAGTCAGTTTATGGCTGCTCCTCGAACCATCCATTTTATTGTTGTTTTATGCATTCTTTGCTATATCAAGGGAACTTTGGTGCATGAACTTCAATTTTCTTCTCAATCCTCTCTCGTGTTATCTTGTTACTCTGATATAGATTGAGCTGGGGATCCTACGGATCAACAATCTACAACAAACTACTTTTCTACTTAAAAGATTCTCTTATTTCTTGATGTAGTAAGAAATAAAGTGTTATCTCTTGTTCCAGTACTGAATCATAATATTGCTCTTGCTCATGCTACTGCCTCCTATGGCTTCGTCGGCTCCTTGCTGATATGGGTTTTCCTCAATAGGGTCTTACCTTCCTTCATTGTGACAATCGTAGTGCCATCCAGATTGTCCACAATGATGTCTTTCATGAGTGTATGAAGCACATTGAAAATGACTATCACTTTGTTCGTCATCATCTCTTGAGCAACACACTCATTTTACGCTCTGTCTCCACTACGGAGCAACCAGTAAATATCTTCACTAAAAACCTTACCATCTATTCGCTTCAGTCAGTTACTTACCAGACTCAAGTTGACATCTACTATACCACCTTGAGTTTGAGGGAGAGTATAAATGTAAATTATTCAAATTAGGAGTATATTCATCTCTTGCCTTATTTACTTGTATAGGTCTTGTATTTATCCTCTAACTCTTTTCATGTACAATCATAGAATATTTATCAATAAAATATTCCCCACACTATTGATCATCGTGTTAGGTTGATTGTTATTGCCTCTGACTGTGTCATTAAGTGGTTCGTGTGTTTCTGGAAATTGAGAAAAATGAGGATGAGATTAGAGTGTTGGTTAGAGACAACAAGGGGTTGTTAAACTCCTTTGTTTTTGCAGAAAATTGTCATGTTTCGTGTGCGGGCAATGTGGCGGCACATTTGTTTGCAAAGAGGAGTCTTCGTGTGGGTTGCTTTTCTTTTGTTTTTATTTTTATTTTTCAGAGTGGATTCTTGGTTGTGTGTAAAGCCACAAGTTTTCTAGGGTGTAGCTTGTGTGCTTTTCGTTTGAAGTGTTGTGGTTTATGTTATCATAAAAAAATTTAAAAGAAAGTCAATGATGACCATTTTTCCAAAAGATTGATTTCCTATATGTTTTATTGATACTCAAATGTTGTTTGATAAAAGTATTAAAATATAATAATAAGAAATGAAAAGTAATGATAGAGTGGTTGAAGATAGTATAAAAGAAAATGACAATATATTTGTAAAAGTAAATGAGGTGGAAAGTGGTATAATTGAGATGTATTTTGTTTTTGTTTGGAAAGAAGAGAGGAAAACGTATTTTCCAACAAAGGTTTGGTGAAGAAGATGAAGATGATGTTGATGATGAGATGTAAGGCTCAAAGTCCATCTTATTTGACTAAGTAAAGTAAAGCCACGATCTAAGCGTGGTTGACTAAGTATATTATTATATTTATCTATTTTCACACACCTCCTAATATTGTTTATCATTAATTAATTTAATTCATCTTCTTCATATCCAATAATGAACATGACATGTTTTCATTTCTTTTTCCTCAAAGTTTAAATGGCCTATATTTTCCCAACTACTTATCACTTATTCATTTATTTATTAATCACTTTTAATATTGTTTTTGTTTAGGTTGTGTTGTAGTAATCATTCAGGGTCGATTTGGTCATTTCCTTGTTTTTTAAATTACTCTTTTTTTTTTTATAGAAAAAGTCTATTTGATAACTAATTTTATTTTGATTTAAACAATGAACTTATAAATACTACTTTTACGTTCAAATTTCTTCGTTTGAAAAAAAACCAAATCAAAATTTGAAAACTAAAAATAATAGTTTTTAAAACTTGTTTTTGTTTTCGAAATTTGATTAAGAATTCAAACCTTATACTTAAAATTGATGCAAATTGTTGTAAGAAATAAGAATAAGATAGACTTTTTTTCAAAAACAAAACACAAAACACAAAAATGGTTATCTAATGAAGCTTAAGTTATTGAATTTTTAACTTAAGCTTCTAAAAATGTAAGATAGAAACGTGTAAATTTGAATTTTATATGTCTAATAACGTTCTCGCATTCAATTTTATGTTTATGTATGTAAATTTTTAGAAGAATTTGAAATTTTGGTTCTATTTGAACGTTTAGTAACTATTTGATTTTTTGTTTTTAGATTTTGAAAAATTAAGTCTATAAATATTATTTTCATCTTAAACTTTTCATCTATATTTCTAATAAAAAAAAAAAGGTAGTTTTTGAAATTTGAAATTTGGTTAATAACTCAACCCTTTTTATTTAAGAAAGATAGTGACTCATTATAACCAAGTAAAATGAAACAAACTTACTCTTTAAAAAACTTTGTCTCTCCAGTTTTAAAAAATCAAACAAAAGTTTTTGAAAACTATGTAAAAAGAAGAGCAGTTTTTAAAACTTAGCTTCTGTTTTGGATTTTTTTTTAAGTTTTAAAAATGATACTAAAATGCTTAATTAAATTTCTTTGTCAATATTTTAAAGTTAAAAGTAATTTTTCCTAAAGAGATTCTTCAATAAAACGAAAGGAAAAAGAAAAGTAATTTGCTTGGGAGAAAAAAATGTGCACGTGACAATCAAAATGTCTAATGGACATTTTTATTTATTTATTTAAAAAAAGAAAAAAAAAAGATGTACTTTGGGTTAAGGTTTTCTTCTTCAACCTAACTCTAAAAATATATTTATAGTTTTACCTAACCATCTCTCTTATTCATATTAAATATATTAAATACGTCTATAAATTTAAAATAAACATGTTAATTATTTAAGTCTTTTCAACTTTTGTAATCTTTCATTTAATTAATATATATCCTCTTTTACAAGCTTTCTTACTACTTTTAGATTAGAATGGATAAAATGTGATTTTTTTCTTTTTTTTGTGTGGTTTTGTTAATTTGTAGTTTTTTTAAAAAAATAAATTTTCTCTTTTAAATCTTTAATAAGATTTAGATTTAGAATAGATATAATGTGAATTTTTTTTTGAAGTTTTCTTCGAGAATTTAAATTAGATAAAATAAGATTCTTTGTTGCCTTAGCAACTGAGACTGATGTAGATTGTCCATTTTTCTTTACGAGAAAGGAGGCAAGTTTTGGAGAAGCATAGAAAAAATAGAAACACATGGAATTTTTGTTTATTTTTAATATATTTTAAATTAGTTTTTTAAATAAATAGTTATTTCTTTTTAGTGACAATTAATCAAAATCAAAATCAAAGATAGATGTCAATGGAATCTGTTTCATCGTGATTGCAACGCAGAGCGGCGATGCACCAATCATATTAAAAATGTTATTGAACAACTAATTAAAAAAGTATTGATCTACACCAATTAAGATATGAGTATGGAAGGTATTAGCACACTACAACACTTGAAAATGTTTATTAAATTTGACTTATTTTTAATAAAAAATAAGGTCCACAAAATGTTATTTTGCTGTGTTTTTTAATATTTCATGTGTCCTATGTGTTATAGCTCATATCTTAGAAATAAAGCATGAACTAGTAATTATGGATTATATTGGAGTAATTTCATAAAATATGAAAATTTATTTTGAATTTACAGAGTAAGTTCCTATACTTCAATACTATTCTAACTATCAAACTTATTATGTTTTAAATCTTTGTTTGGATGAGAAATTTGATGTATTTAAAAAAATTAATAAATAAAAAAAAACAGAGTAGTCTCCCTTCTGTAATGGTTATTGATTTGAAATGGAAATTGAAATTGTAAATGCTTTCAAATTTAAAATTTAAAATTAGAAAAGTTTCATATAAATACTACTAATTCTCAAATTTAATTTCAGTTAGGCATTTAATTTAATTTATGAGATCTTAACAAAACAAGAGAACACTGCCAAACCTTAAAACCAATTATTAATTTACTTCAATTTTATTTTATTTTATTTTTTTGGGAAAGAAGAGTAAGGAATCATTTTAAAAAGGAGGACATTTAAAATGTACACAAATATGGATATTAAAAGAGATATATAACAGGTTTATGAATACATTCACAGTAAGTAATAAATTGAATGTAATTAATAGATACCTAATACTCAATCATATCATAAGAAAGAGTATGTACCCATCGCATCCATTTCATTTTCCTTTCTGTGTGACCCACAATCACCGTGGACCAATGAAAGGGTTAATACATCTAAACCCCAAATCCAATATACCCATAATTCCTTACATTTTCCTGAATTTAATACTTTCTAAATCGCCCCATTATTCTTTTAGTGGCTGAAATAATAGAATAAAACACAATAAACCTTTGACTCAATGCATACTCAGGGTTTGTATCAAATGGCCAAACTTCAATTTTAGTAGAACAATTTCTCTGATATCTATGAATTTTATAACATCCATCAATCGTATGACTAAGAATGCTGCAGTTGGGTACAAATCCATTCCCATTCTCCAAACCCCAACCTCTTGAGTAACTAAAGAAAATTAAAAGCTCTTTTTTAGACTTCAAAGACACGAGAAGTACATGGTAAAATCATTCCTTATAAGTTTTTGTATAAGCACAAAATATAAACTATCAAGTGTGGAGGTTTATTACATACAAAAACTCACCTTCTTATCTACTAAATCCCTAAGTTTTTTTTTTTCAGTCACAAAACAAATTATGGAAAGTTTAAAGTCATGAGAGATAAAGGTTTAAGAAATGAAATTTTTTCTTCTATACAACTACATAAAGATAAGATGAAGGATCCAACCTTCAACTTCTAAGAAGAAAAACATGCTAAATTATCGTTCAACGATCTTACTTTGATATTGAATAAGTATTACCGGTGACCATTAGTCATACGGCTCAAAATTAGGTTGTGCAGTAGTTGGTTGGAGTCAGTTTTCGACTCAATCATCATTGAACTAAACTAACTTTGACCGTCGGAGAGTAAAAAGTAAATCGGTTGGTCGATTTTATTATTTAAAATATATTTAAAAAATCCCGATTTAAATTATTTATAAATGGCCAATGACTATTCTTCCTGTTCTTTAACTGATTGCCTCTCGGTTTAATTTTTTTTTGGTGATAATGATCCTCCGTAGTTGAATGGGTCAATGATTTCAAATTATTCCAAAACTCAACAAGGGGTTCTAGGTTCCTTCCATTTATGGAAGGGTTTTGAAACTGACATTGACAACATGCTAATTGCAAAGTGTGAATGTGAGCTGTGTAAAGAGAGTAGAGAAGGTGACAGCAATGACATTAGTGTTTGTCATTACGTTGCTTATTTGTTTACAATATTTCATTGGTTGGAAATTTTATATATCCTATGCCTTGTAAGGGAAGGAAAATACATATTTATTGGTTACTCTACCATTTAACCTATGATTACCGATAATGATCTCTATTTATAAAATGCCACTTTAAAAACAAATATTATAGTTCGATTAATTGATATAATAATGCATGCATTATATTTTCATCAGCAGATTAAAAAGTTAAAATAGTTCACTTTGCATATGGTTACATATTCATCTAAAAAGAAATGAAAATAAAAAACAATAACAAATAAATAGATCTAACAATAAAATAACATACAAAATTTATCTCAATTAGATCATTAAGGTTATAATATGTGTCTTCAACTTAATTAATTAATGAGACATATTAGAAAACAAATAAACCATGTCCCACCTTACTTATATGAATTATATGAACTATATTACAATGGATTATTATTGAATCAAGATATATTCTTGATTCAAAGATTTTTTTTTTATAAAAAGAACAATAAGATTAATGAACTTTCACTGTAAAAAGATCATTTAATGACTAGATTAGTATAAACTATTTTTCATGCTTGTATATATATCTTTGGAACAAAATTTTGTTTTTTGGTTTCTAACCAAAACCAAAGTTTTGTGTCAATTAATTAAAGATTTTACTCGATACTCTATTTCTTAGTGCATGATTATACTTATGCCAACAACCTTAGCTTGTTATCAACTAATAAGATCAAAAGATAAGTGAGCTAAAATAAATTCTGTTATGTCTATCCGTTTTAAAGTTAGAGGGTTTAATACTTTTACCTATATATTGTTGATTCAATAATAAAAAAAAAAAAGTTATTTGTATAAATTTAATAAAAAGATCTACCCCTTTTAGGAATGATGTTGTACCAATAAAAACAATTGTTACTTTGAGTGGAATTTCAAACACCTATATGTGATAAAACAAGGTCCAATGGAAGCAATCAGAAGGTCTTTCATATTGGTTAGCCCAAAAAGGCAAAATGGAGGACAATAACGACCAACTAGTCGATGATGAGGTATGGATAACCAAGTTAGGTATGAGGCATATCAAGGCACACGTCTAGTTAACTCTCTTTTAAGTCCTAGTTAACATATGACACATTCTTAACTTAACATTCACGCCGAACCTATCCATATCAGAATCAAATCTTTCAATAAAGTTATACCTATCACCACACACCGATGCAAATATTCTAATATGTAGTTCTTTAGAAGGCGAATCAACATAAGTTTAAATATCACCTATATTTTGTAATCAGGTGTCTTCGGAGAATATTAATGTATATGCATAAATATCATCTCAACATTCAACAAAGACCAAAGACCAACTTTGAAAGACCATGTAAATAACAGCCTTTCATGTAATCATGCTTGTCTGTATTTGCGTATCTACTTTTGGACTTTGAAAAGTTATTTTGTAATTTTTTCATTGATTAATGATATTTCTTTAAAGTATGGGAGATGATGAACGGTTGCTATGATGGTACGAACCTAGTTGTTGTTGTTGTTTTTTTAAAAAAAAAAAAAAAAAAAAAAAGAAGAAGAAGAAGAAAGGAAAAAGGAAATTTAGAAAGATTGGATAGAATATTTTTTTTTTTTGTACAATTCTTGATGCTTAAAGTAGGCATTTCCCATGTGAGAAGAAATTTGGAACACCTCTTGTTTTTACTTTGAAATTTCATGCCAACTTCTCTATATTTAGACACGGTTTCTTATGAACTTTCAACGCAATTAATTCTCTCTTTCATTAATTAATTTAATTAAAATTTAATTATCAAGATACTTTACCCATTTCTCCACCTCAATAATACATATATAAATACAACCATATACTTCGAAAATCTCAAGTAAAGAAAACCAAAGACAATCCTTAAAACATATCCAATAAATATGTTTCTTTAGATCAACATCATGATCCACATATATATAGTTTAATCAGGAGTTTTTTGTGAGGTCTTTTCTTTCTTTAGAAAACATCTAGCGAAGTTACGAGAATGGGGTTAGGAGACATTGGAGCAAGTCTTCCTCCTGGGTTTAGGTTTTATCCAAGTGATGAGGAGTTAGTATGTTATTATTTGTACAAAAAGATCACAAATGAAGAAGAAGCTTTGAAGGGTACTTTGGTTGAAATTGATTTGCATACTTGTGAGCCATGGCAGCTTCCGGGTACCTTTTTTTCTCTCTCTCTTTCAACTTTTATTAGTAGAGTGAAGTGCTTTTTTCTAGAGCATTTTTAGAAAAAAGAGGAATTATACTTTTAATTCATTTAATATCGGACATATAATGCACCGAGATGACTCGAGATGAAAGACAAAAGTGTAGATCTACACGATCCTGTATTTCATTTTAAATGATGGCTTTCAAATTTAGATGATCGTGTAGATCATGATACACGATCTTGGGCCTTAGTTTCATCGAGATGCCTCGAGATGAAAGAACTCCACCTTTAGTTCATTCGATCTCAGGTATAAAATGCCTAGATAGGTCGAGATGCTCTGAAATGAAAGAATTCTTCCTTTAGTTATTGGATCTCGGGTCTTAATGACATCGAGATGATCCGGGGATGAAAGCATTTCGCCTTTATTTTATTTGGTCTATTGCCCTGAGATGAAAGACTTCTACCTTTAGTTATTTGATCTTGGACCTTAATTGCACCGAGATGACTCATGATTAATAAATCGCAAAGAAGATATAAATCGCGAAGGCATATATGTAATTTATGAAAAAATGATCGAATGCCATGGACATTTCTTATTTTGTTAATATGGACGGTAAATATTTTGGGTTTTGTTACTCAACTCTTTTTGTATTATCATTCATTTTAAAAAATAATATGAAATCCATTTTGTATTGTCATTAATTTTAAAAAGTAATATGAAATCCATGAATTGAAATAATTAATTAAGTTCAAATTATATATGTCATATTAGTTCATTCACTTTTTTTTTCTTTTTACTATAAATCGTACACTTTTCTAAACCTTCAAATGTTAACTAATTTTTCATTAAAAAAAAATTGGCTACTTTAACGTTTGCTAATTCTCTACAATTAGCTAGATTATTATATTTTATATTTTTATCAATGGAGATTTGAATAGAACATTTTTTTAGAAGATATCATAATACAAAGTATTTTTTGCTAAGAAAAAAAAATCAATTTGTGTTCAATATGTTTTCAGCGCAGAAAAAGAAAACTCATTTGTATACGATAAATAAATATTTATATGGACTAATATTCAAAATTAAATGTAGTAACTTAATTATAATTTTAAAATTAAATATTGATATTTTAGCTCGGCTTTGTAAACATTTGAATTTTGAAACATAAGTCTTTCCTTTTTAATGGTAAAATTGTTGAAATTTTAGTCAAATTTTAAGTATAAAAACAAGTGTTTAAAAGCTTTTTCTTTAGAGTTGAATTCTTAGTCAAATTTTAAATAAAAAACAATAGTAAATTTTTTAAAAAAAACTTTTGCTTTGCTGAAAATAGATAGACAAAATAAAAAGTTTTGAGATGAAATGACCGTTTATAATCTTAATTTTCTAAAGAAAATGAAAAACAAAGTAAAAAAGAAAAACAAATTTTACAAATTTAAAAAATAAAACAAGTTTTTCCTCTTGTTTTTTTGAAAACAGTGGTTATACATATAGGCAGTGGCGACACTATATATAAAAAAATAGATGTAGTAGATGAGATATGAATCAAGAATCCAAAGTTTTAAAGAGGCACAACTACTATACCAGAGATAAAATTTAGTAACAATAAAACATTATTTAATATATTGTGAGGGGCACGACCCCTTAATAAATTTGTCCCTGTATATAGGCTTAATTCAAAGAATAATAATAAAAAAATAACTAAATAGTTACAAAATTAATTAAACAATATTAGGAGAGTTAGGAGAGACAAACATAATAAAGAAGATTTGCAATTGAATTGTATATATTAGTTTAAGAATTAAAAACAAATAGAACAAACACAAAGTATAAATATCAAAATAGTATATTAATTACCCTAAGAATATTAAGTATTGTTATCTAATGTGATAGCTACTAATAACATATACATGAACTTAAATAATAGTATGGTTCATTTTATTTTTCTTTCCATTTTGCAAAGTTCTATCTAAATGAATATGTCATATTGAATTTTCTTAATACTATATAAAAGAGACTTAACAATACCATAATTCATCTACTTAGAAACAAATGCACAATAATAATTGTATGGAATTATATTTTTGTACTAAATGAAAAGTTTTCTTTTAATAAGGATGCTACCTTGACCAACCTCATTAATTATTCTCATGTATATATTTTTGTCCACACCCACCATTATTTGAGGACAATTTTCCCAAGCAACTTCTAATAATCATCACCTTTTGTTTTCTTTCTCAAAACCTTCCAAACTCAATTTTCAAAATTTAAATAATACTTTTTTTGGAAAATACTTTTTTCTTTTTCTTTTTTTGACAAAATGTGTGAAAAGTTAGCTACGTTTCCTGTGTTGTTTGGTTATGTTCTTAAAGACGTGTAAAGAATTAATTAAATTATCGATTTGATATTTTTTAATAGTAGAGTCAACAACTTTTTTAAGAAAAAATAAAAAAGAATTGAAGTTTAACAACTCCGTGTATGTTTTCATTGCTTAGAATCATTTCAAAACACATCTTTATTACCTCAAAATCAATTCATTGTTTATTTTTACACTTATAAATCTATTTTTTATATTATTAAAATTTATTGTATTGACTAGAGAAAAAGAAATATATTTTTTTAAAAAAAAGTCAATCTATGTAAACTCGTTTCATACAAAAAAAAAAAGAAGTTAAAATACACTTCAATTTATTTTTCTAAATTGATTTCTTTCCAAAGTAACCACTTGTGTGAAAAATTAAACAAAAAAAAAAATTCTTAATTTTCAAGTTATTTTGAGAATGACAGGTAATTTTGATCAATTCAACATAATATTCATCCTCCTTTCAACTTCTATCCCTTAAACCAAACATGTTCTATCCAAATTCCTCTTTCAATAGTAACTATAGAGTTTAATTTAAGTTATATATATATATTCATTTTCATTGTCATTATTGTTGTATTCTTGGATTGACTTCTAACCATTCTAAAAATATTGTTTTTCAAGAAGTTGATGTGAAGAGAAAGAGGATTTGTACTAAGAAAAAAACATTTGGACCATTTTAATTTAATTAGATTTAACTTTCATACAAAAGATCTTTCAAGTATATATAAGATAAAGAAAAATGAAGTGGACAGTAAATTTCATAAAGATTTCATCAATATCAAATAATATGGCTGGCTGGATCAAGGTTAACTTTTGAATTGAAACTTGTAATTTAATGTGATGAATAAAATGAGGCAAAAATGTAGAAATTTAGGATAAGGATAATGAATTAAGTAGAAACTTGAATAATATATACAATCTCTCTCTCTCTCTCTCTCTCTCTCTCTCTCTCTCTCTTGTGAATAAAAATGATGTAATAATTAAGTGTGGACATTAGGATAAGGATAAAGTATAACATTAAAACTTTTCTCTCTCATGAATAAATAGTCTTAAGAGAGTAATTTAATTAAGTTGTCAAGCATTACTGTCCTAAAAGTAACTATAAAAAGAAGGATAGGTTGCATAGGCAAACCAAATTTCTCTCATTATATATAAAATGGTGTAAAATGGTGTGTGACGACTAAGGATACATATATATTGCATAGCAATAACTAAAAGAGATCATTACAAATATATCCAAATGCGGTTTAATTTATTTGTAAATACAGTACAATATAAAAAGGTTTACAAAAATAACAAAATAATTTATCTTAGTGATAGATCATATCTTCGCTGATTTTCTTTTAAGTAGAAAACTTATGTAACAACACAAGAGTGATGTACTTCGAACTTTTTATTTCAAAAAGCATCCACACACCAAAAAAACATATGTCATAAAGCAATCTATTTAAACTTTTTTTTCTTTATTCAGTAATAGATTTTGATATACAAATATTAGAACAAAAAGGTTCTATCAGTACCCCTTATTTAAAAAAGGAAACATTGCTTATATTTAATGAACTTGTTAATTATCTCTACCCTAGTTCATCCAACATCATCATATAAGATGTTAAAGATAATATATATATATATTTCTCCAAAGTACGTACAAATAATATATAATTAGTGTGATATGAATTCATAGATAACTATGTTTTGAATCAGTTGGATGAGTAATATAATTAATATAATGCAGAAGTGGCAAAGGTAAATGGGAAGGAATGGTATTTTTTCAGCTTTAGGGATAGAAAATATGGAAGAGGAGAGAGAGCAAATCGTGCAACAATACATGGATACTGGAAAGCAACTGGAAAAGATAGAATCATTATCAATCCCAACATTGGTGGTGAAGTCATGGGTATGAGAAAAACTTTGGTCTTTTATAGAAATAGAGCTCCCTATGGAATCAAAACTAGTTGGATTATGCATGAATTTCGTATTCAAAACCCTCGTTTCCCCCCAAAGGTATCACTCTTCATCTCTTAATGCTTTTTTATCCACTTTTCTTGGTTTACGTGTCAATTTACCCGTGCATGGTCCAAGTGACTTACGTACGTATACATACTTTTCGCTAAGAATCCATTTGGGTCAACAACTATATAATACTCTGATAACTATATTTTGTTACGGTAAATACTATTTAAAAGCATTTATTTAACTACAGTAAACATTATTTCTAAAATGTCTATTTGTTATAATATTTACTATTTGCTAAATTTTTACTATTTTACATTGACCATTTTTATTTATTTTTTTTGAAGTGTTTAATTACTATTTTCTTATGTTAAACTAAAATAGTCTTTTACCCAAACATAAAATATATTGAGATCCAAATATAATAACATATTCTTTGACTCCAAACACGTCTGTAGAGGGTTACAATTTAAAATCTAGATTCCAATCTTACTTGTTTGAGAAAAAAGGAAACTCATATCGATGAGCTGTAGACAATCATCATCACCTTCAATATTCATGTTTTTTCTTTTTTAAAATTTTGGAAGGACCTTAACCCTCCATATAGCTAGAAATGAGAAACTCCAAAATTGAAATGATTTTTTCTTTTTATTGTAATTAACCTTTTCGTCTATTAATATTTGAGCTTTATTAGTCGTTTATGAATATACTATATTTTAGTTGAGTTTTATCTATTTTAACAGTCAAAATGTTCTAAAATCAGAAAATTAACTATTTAATTAGAAAATAAAGCTTAGAAACTAAATAGAGATACTAAGAGAAAAAAGGTGAAGGTTTCTTTCTTTAATCAACGTCAATTTGAAAGGTTTATCCTAACAATTTCACATCAAATAATTGTGCACAAATACAGGAGGACTGGGTTTTGTGCAGAGTTTTTCATAAGAGCAGGTGCAATAACAAGACTGCCATGGACATAACAGAGATCAATTGGGTGTCCGAGACGGTCCCACTCGCCTCCGCTTCATCGTCCTTGTGTTCACCATCGAGTTACATCCAGTTTACGCCTGCAGTGGACACCAATAAGCTGCCATGGAACAACAACATTATAAATAATAACGTGGAAGAAGTAGGTGGAGGTTCTAAGTTAAATGGAGTTGATCATCATGACTATTCAGCCATACAACAAATGAAGTTTGAGATTGAAGATAGCATCCAAAATGACTTCATCCCTTTTGACTATTTTATTGCTTGATGATAAATAAAACACACACAGTACGTACTTTATGTAATCAATCATTCAAAGTGAAGAGAAGAAAAACAAGGAATCCCTCAAAAGTTTGATTGATTATTTGCTGTTGTAAAATAGTGTTTAATTAGTAAGTTTTACTTTGTTTTATGTTTTGTAATATTTTATTTGGAGTCATTCGTTCAAATTGTTCCATTGTATTAAAGGTCACATATAGGTTAATCAACGTAATATACATATATTTCAATAAAGTCATGATCCAAACATGCATCATTTGGAAGTTTTGGACCAAAGTTCGTCAACCCTAACTATCATTGGGAATGGGAAAATTAAGTAGGCCCAATACTAAAGTCATTCATGTTAAAAGCCCAAAAAGAAGAAAACGCAGAAAAGATGGGCCTTGGCCCTTTGCTACCTAATACTTTATTGCTCCATAAATCTCAAAGTTTTGAAGAGAATAAACTTGTACACCTACAAAACTCTAGAACACAAGGAGTAATAATATTATTGTATGTGTATTGTACTTAATTAATTAGGAAATTAGATTCGTATTGCACTAATTAAGGTATCATTTACATACAATACATGCAACGATTTGAACACAAGTAGTTGTAGAATAAGTGAAATGGAAGAGAAATATTATTTGGTGATGATGTGGATGTAATGGTGAACAATAAAAAATGATGATCTGGCAGTGGGTAGGTGGATGGTGAAGGATCAACACTTGATGATGCGGTTGAGGTAGATGTCATGATACTTCTAATGGGACAAAAGTAATAATAATGTGGCAGATTAATAATAATGATAAATCCAACTCTAAGAAATTTGAAAAAGTTACCGTTAACTTGAACAAAAAAAGATAAGACGTGTGAAAACAGAATTAAAAAAAAATCAACATTATATTCTCGATCAAATGTCAGCTTTCTAGTATTTTTATTTGAACCAATCAGAACTTAACACGTGGCAGCCAAATAATAGAAATGACAGGTTTTATTTTAATATTGTAAATGAAATAAATATTTAAAAATTTCTATCTCCAATGTCTTGGGTTCAACCTAAGACATTGTCATGAGTATTTTGTAAAAATTTAAATTTGATTATTGTTCTTTCTTTCTCACTTTGATTGATCTTGCCTTTTGTTTTTTTTTAATATTTTTGTGAAAATTTAAATCTGGTTATTGCCTTCAAATTTATATGGATATTCTTAAATAATTAAACAATTAGAAATTTTTTCTTTTAATTCAAACCATATTGAAATTTCAATTCTTTTATGGATTATCTATTTTATCTTTCGTTCATTTGTCATTAATTTTATGAAAACATATAATTGTATGAAAATTTATAATTGTATTTTTTTAATTATTAAAAAATATGATTGTTTAGGGTTTAGGGTTTAGGGTTTAGGGTTTAGGGTTTAGGAATGTCTGGTGTTCAAAACTAGACATAGGCCCAAACAAATAATAATAACCTCTTCCTCTCCCTCTGATCTCTCTATACTTTCTGAATAATAAAATAATAATAATTTTCTTTTATCTAAAAAAGAAATTAAATGAACCATTTTTTTTTCTTTTACCTTCATATTTGAGATGAAAAATGAAGAATAAAATAATAAATATATTTAAGAAAATTTCAAAATAGGTTTGAAGACTTTCTCTTCCAGTAAAGATTCAAAATAATAAATGAGTCTTTAACTAATATGACATAAATTGCTATATGATATTACATGAAATGCTCAAATTTCTAATAAATTTCAAATATGTCCTAAATTGGTTTATATATTACACAAATGTATGATCCAAATTACTTTAATACCCATTTCTATTATTTAATTGATTTAAAACAAAAATATAAATGGAAAATTTCGTGGGTTAAGGTTTTGGAAAGAAGTAAAAAACATTTAATACTTTCATTCTACGAAAACTGCGGTCTACTCCTTCCATTATACTCGTAGAAGCCAACGTGATTTACGGTTGGTACTAAGAAATTTGAGAGATTTCGAAGGTGAATAAGAACACTTTCGGCGACTGGCAAATATAGAACTTTTTCGGCAGAACCTGGATCTAAATTTCGAGGTTAGTACTATATATATCCAAAACATATGAAACATTAGGTATATTTGGTATATTTTAGATATTCGATTAAATAGGCAAACAAACGAAAATGTAGTTTTGAATGTGATACATTCCAGAGTTTATTGAATTTCAAAGTAAACAAAATTCTTGCATTATGATACATTTTAGGGCGTAATAGAAATTATTTAACTTACATTGTGATTTACATATGTAACAGAAATTTGCTGTGTTGATTTAAGATGCAATATAATTTACATATGTTAAATGATAGTTAATTTTGTAAAATTTTATTTAAATGCAGAGCCGACAATGGTTAGAAGAAATGAAAGATGTCTTGGATCGAGGAATAGGAAGATTAGATCAAACGAACATGATCAAATCATTATTGATGATGCAGAGGTATATTTAATATTAACTGTTGTAATATGTTACTGTATTAATGTTTCATATATGTATATTACTTGTTCCATAGGTATATATACATAATCATAATTATCAAAGAGGAGTTGGAAAAAATAATAAAATTAATGTATGTATAACATAAATGTTTTAAATATATAACATAATATATTTTATATACCGTTATAAGATTGACATGAATAATTAGGCAAGAGAAAGATAAATTTTTACTTACAAGCAAGCTGCGAGGAGGAGTCTGCGTAGAGGAAATCAACCATAAAAGATAATAAGGTCACTCTTCACAACGAAATTTGGATCCGTAGAGCCAAAGAAGGAAAAATTACAGCTTAATAGGCAACCATTCGAATGACCAAGTTTCAAATTGTTATCACATTGACTTTAGAAATTTGAAGTTAAATATGATAGATTTAATGTTGAAGGTTACGTGCTGAAGTAAAAATTAGGATTTTTTTGAAAACTTTACGTGTAATTTATGTTATGATAATTGTTCAATTGTTAGTATTATGAAAACACTGAAACGTTATATGTATATATTTTTAATATGATACAGTATATTATACTATTGTGTTCATTAATCCGAATATTTTATGAGATATTTGTTTCATGGAGATAAAATGTTCACTAGGTATATTATAAGTATATTTGGAATAAGAAGGTGTTGTGTTTATGATCAGTAATGTTGTGTTTCATGAGTATATGTTTCAGTCACAGTGTATATTTAAAACTAAGGGTGTGTTTGGGGGAAGGGTTGGGTTATGGAGGGTTAGTGTTATGATAAAACTAGTGTTATGATAATATGTGTTTGGGGTAAGAGTTATGAGGTGATTATAATAAAATGTGTTTGGAGGAAGGGTTATGTATGAAGGGTTATGAGGTGATTATAATAAAATGTGTTTTAAAAAAATTTGTATTCTAAATCCAATACATAGATTTCGTATAATTAATTTTTCGAAATGCTCTATTTTCGTAAAACATTTTTCAGTCATTTTTTAAATACGACGTCAATTTTAACTTTTTGACGTAATTGTTAAGTGCAAATAAAATATTAATTCTTTTTTAAAAAAATTCATATTCTAAGTCCAATTCACAAATTTTGTATATTTAATTTACCAAATCGTCTTAGTTTTCGCAAAACAATTTGCCTTAATTTTTTAAATACGACATGAAATTTTTAACCTTTTTTTAAAGTAATCGTTACAGTTGAATAAATTACTATTTTTCTTTTAAAAATAAAACAATCTTAGTTTTCTTCTCACCTAAACATTATGTTTTTTTTTCTCTTTTTAAATTAGAGGATTGTGGTTCCAAGGAGCAACAAAAAATGATAAAAAAATTATAATGAATCAATGAAAGATATAAAAATAAGGAAGAAGAAAGAGAGAGAAAAAAAGTACATTTTGAAAAGTAGGAGAATAATTTGGTAAAAAATTTAGATTTAAAATTTAATTCAAATAAATCTTAAATCAAATTTCGCCATTAAATTGATTTTTTAAAAGAAAATTCTTATACATTTAAAGTTTAAATACTTTCAAAAAAATATATTGATGAGCAAGAAATTTTGACTAATTAAATTATGCCATATCATCACAGTAAATATGGTAATGATTATACTTTTGTTTGAGTTTGGATAATTAAGTTTACTCAACTCAACCCAATTCAGGACCAATAAACAAATAGGCTCAAGCCCATATCCAAGAAGCAGTTGGGCCCAAGTCCAAGCCCAACTCACAAATGGGCTCAAGTCCAAGCCCAACAAGCAAATGGACCCAAGTCAAGCCCACCAAGCAAATGAGCCCAAGCCCACCTAAAGCCCATAAAATTTCTCTATAAATAGAAACCCTTGCCATTCATTTTTGGGGGTCTTTTGTTGAAGGAAGAATTGAAGCTCTGAAGCTCTGAAGAATTGAAGATTCAAACATCTACCAGCTCTCAAGACGTGCAAGTTCGTATCAACCTCGAGATCAACAACTTCTGAAAGATTGAAGACTCGGAAGATTAAACTTTCCTTGGATTTTAGAAGATCGAGGTTCAAATCAACTTGCAACTATAACATCCTAAAGACCGAAGATCAAGAAGTTCTAAGTTTTAACTTGTATTCGTGAGAAAACATCAAATGAGTAAATACTAAAGATTGTATTCACAATATTCATCAATATACAAAATTCAATTCCATGAAATTCATTTCTTTGAAATCTCGTGTGAACAGTTTGGCACGCCCAGTGGGACAATCTCTAGAGATCTCTCAAACAAAATGTACCTAACGGAAAAAAATTTCACGTATAAAATGGATCCTTCCAAAATCTTATATGAAAACTTAGATGAATTCAAGAAAATAGTTTCAGATTTTAAAACCCTTGAGGACAAACTAAGTGATGAAAATGAAGCATTCGTCCTTTTAAATTATTTACCCGAGGCATACAAAGAAGTAAAAAATGCTCTAAAATATGGAAGAGACTCAGTAAAAACAGATGCTATAATATCAGCCCTTAAAACTAGAGAATTGGAAATACGATCTACACATAAGGAAAATTTAAATGGAGATGGATTGTTTATTAAAGGTAAATCCAAAAACAATCAAGGAAAAAACAGTAACTAACCTTTTTCTAATGAAGATGAGAAAATTAAACAGAAAAAGAAATGTAAACATTGCAAAAACAAGGGACACCTCAAACAAGAATGTTTTTTTCTTAAGAGAAAGAATCAAGAAAAAGAAAAAGATTCTAAAGGGAAACAACCAGAAGCCTCTATAGTAGAAAGCTCTTTTACCTACACAGATGTCTTGGCATCAACCTTAGACCAAGCCAACCATGTCAACCCCCTAGGAAAACTTGATTGGGTCCTAGACTCAGGATGCACCTACCATATGACACCTTTTAGAGCATGGTTCAATACCTATAGAGAGATCAGTGGAGAATCTGTGTTCATGGGGAATAATAATGAATGTAACATTGCTGGAATTGAATCAGTTACCATGAAACTAAAAGATGGGACTGTAAAACTCCTTAGAAATGTAAAACATGTTCCTCACCTTAAAAGAAACTTAATCTCCCTAGGAATGTTAGACTCTCTAGGGTGTGAATACAAAGGGAAAGGTGGAGTTTTCCAAGCCTTTATGCGATCTAAGTTAGTCTTGGTTGGGGAAAAGGTAAATGATTTGTTCATAATAAAAGGAGTAGAAATGATAGATGAGGCAAATACAATTTTATCTCTAAACCTAACAGAAGCTGATCTTTGGCATAAAAGATTGTCCCATATTAGTCAGAAGGGACTTGAGGCTCTATCTAAACAGGGCATTCTACCTCAAGACATATGCAGCAAACTGTCCTTTTGTGAACACTGTGTACTAGGCAAAGCAAGAAAACAAAGCTTCACCAAAGCACAACACACAACAAAAGGAATCCTAGACTACATCCATTCGGATCTATAGGGTTCAACATTCACTCCAAGCCTAAGTGGCTCAAGGTATTTTCTACATTTACTGATGATTTTTCTAGAAAAAAGTTGGATTTATTTCTTAAAAACTAAAGATCAAGTTTTTGAAAAATTTAAAGAATGGAAACTAATGATAGAAAAACAAACTGATAAAAATGTTAAATATCTTAGAACTGACAATGGTTTGGAGTTTTATGGAGAAGTGTTTAATAGTTTTTGCAGGGAAAGTGGAATCACAAGACACAAAACTATGACCTACACACCTCAACAAAATGGAGTGGCAGAAAGACTCAACAGAACTATAATGGAAAGGATAAGATGCCTATTATCAGATGTCATTCTAGAAGAAAAGTTTTGGGCTGAAGCCGCTGCCTATGTTGTGTACACATTGAATAGAAGTCCTCACACCTCCTTGGGATTCCTAACACCTGAGGAGAAATGGTCCAAACACCCACCAAGTCTAAATGACCTTAAGGTGTTTGGATGTGTAGGTTATGTCCACCAAAATAAAGGGAAACTAAAGGCAAGAGCTGCTAAGTGTATGTTTGTTGGATTCACAGAAGGGGTAAAAGGTTTCAAGCTGTGGCATCCTACTAACAAGAGGTTTATAATCAGTAGGGATGTTCTTTTCAGAGAATCAGAAATGTTTATGCAAGGGAAAAGCAGTACTGAAGGGAACTCTGATGACACACAATCCTATACTACTCATATTGAGGTAGAGAATACAGGAAAAAGTGTTCAACCTACTGAGGAACCTACAACTACTGAACAAGAACAAGTGGAGAACTTAAGTGAAGAACAAGCTAAAATGCTTGAAGAACAACCTGACTGAGCCAATATTCCCTAGCAAGAGACAAACAAAGAAGGGTAATTGTCCCTCCAGCCAGGTATGCTGAATCTAATTACATAAGTTTTGTTCTAAATGCTACTGTAATTCCTAATGATTCAGAACCAAATTCCTTTGAGGAAGCTGTGAACAGTAGCAATGCAAGACAGTGGATTGAAGCTATGAATGAAGAAATAAATTCACTGAATGTGAATGATACTTGGACACTAGCTTCTCTACCTAAAGGATGCAAACCAATAGCATCTAAGTGGATTTTCAAACTCAAAGAAGGAATTACTAAAAACTCACAACCAAGGTACAAGGCAAGGCTGGTAGCAAAGGGTTTCACACAAAGAGAAGGAATAGACTATTCTGAAATTTTTCTTCTGTTGTTAAACAGACTTCTATTAGACTTCTCCTATCCCTAGTTGCCCAAAACAATCTAGAATTAGATCAACTTGATGTAAAAACAGTTTTTCTCCATGGCTATCTAGAAGAGACAATCTATATGGTTCAACCTAAGGGTTATGAGGTTCAAGGTAAGGAAGGCCTCTACTGTTTACTAAATAAGTCTATATATGGGTTGAAACAATCTCCTAGATGTTGGTATAGAAGATTTGATGATTTTATTGCTAGTTTAGGTTTTCAAAGAAGTTTCTATGATATGTGTGTTTATATAAACACAACAACCTACAAGGACAAGGTCTACTTGCTACTCTATATGGATGATATGCTCCTTGCAGGAAGCTCTAAAGAAGACTTAGTACATGCCAAAAATCTTTTAAGTAAAGAATTTGACATGAAAGACTTAGGGGAATATAAGAAGATTCTAGGTATAGACATTACTAGAGATAGAGACCAATCTACACTAAGCATAAACCAAACATCCTACTGTGAAAAGGTGATAAGAAGATTCAACCTCACTAATGCTAGACCTGTTACTCTCCCTATTGCTCATCATTTAAGCTATCAGCTGTGAATTCCCCTAGTGAAACTGATATAGAACACAAGCTACAAATGGAAAATGTTCTTTACAGTCAAGCAGTGGGAAGTTTAATGTACCTAATGATCTCTACAAGACCTGATCTATCCTATTCAGCAAGCCTAGTCAGCAGAAATATGGCTAATCCTAGAAGAAGACACTGGGAAGCTATTAAGTGGATAATCAGATACCTAATTTGGTCAAAAAATGCTAGATTGAACTACCAAAGGACCACTGAGACAGAACTAGAACTAATAGGATATGTAGACTCAAACTTTGTTGGTGACAGTGATAAAAGGAGAAGCCTAACCGGTTACGTTTTTCTCTACGGTTCTAATCTAATAAGTTAGAAAGCAACCCTACAATCTATTGTTGCTCTCTCAACTACAGAAGCAGGATATATTGCATTATCAGAAGCTGTGAAAGAGGGATTATGGTTTAAAGGATTGATGAAGGACTTTGGAATCAAACAGTCGATTGTTAAAATCTTCTATGACAACCAAAGTGCCATTCACCTATCCAAAAATCCTCAATACCACAGCAGAACAAAGCACATAGACATAAAATATCACTTCATACGAGAGAAAATTGAAGTTGGAGAAATTCAAGTATTGAAAGTTCATACCTCTGAGAAGGCCGCTGATATGCTCATTAAGCCGGTCTCAACACTGAAGCTCCAGAAGGGTTTCGAACTAATAGGTTTCGACCTACCTGAAAAAGGATAGATCAGAAGACAAAGATTAAGTGGAAGGATCTAAAAGTTTTCTTAAGTTGGATTCAAGGTGGAGATTGTTAAAATAAATGAATTCCAACACATATATTTTTACATTCCTTTATTTTTCTCTAACAACCTTGCTAATGTAAAACACCTATAAATATACAAAGGTGTTCTCTATCAAATAAGTAGTTTTTAGACATATTCATACTTCCATGAAAAAGAGAGAAAGAGAGAAAAAAAGTGAATTTGTAACTCATCTTCAATAAGAAAAAGGAGATCCTTCCCCGTGGATGTAGGCTTCTATTTGCCGAACCACATAAAAACTGTGTTGCATCTCTTCTCTACTCTCCATTCTTCATACCACTATAATCAATCTACTCAACAAAGCCACAAATAATTTTCATTAGGGTTTGAAACAAAGAGAAAACGTAGAGGAAGACGAAGAACAAAGAAAGGTAATTACATTTCCCTATTTCCCCTTTCTTTTCTCTTCTTTTCTGCAACATGCAGAAATAATAATTTCCCTTCTTCACGCGTGTACGGCTGCAAGTATACCTACGTGTCTCCTTCTCCTCCAAGCCTTCTTTCATCCTGCACTAAATAGAGGCCAAAACCAAAATTACACTTTTAGGCCCAACAGTTTCAAAGGTACATCAATTACCTTTCTTGTGATGACAAATTACTGAAGTTCTACAGGTGATCTTAGTGTGTACCAGTTGATAAGAAATATGAAAGAAGATTGAAATAGTTAAGTTGTGGTCAATGAATTCAGGGGGAGTTTGTCTTTGATTAAGTTAATTTTGTTATAACTTAAGAGTGTTGTTGCTCATTTGAATCTTAATAATATTTCATATATGAGCTAAGAAGCTTTCCAGACGTAGGTGGTATTCGTCGAATTGGAATAACAAAGTCTTCTGTGTTATTTGTTCTTTTTGTTTATTTAGAGATTCTCACATTTAATTACTTTAGGCATAGCTAAAAGATATTATTGATTATCTCACTTATTTTCATAATCTTTTCTCCAAATCTTGGATTATGATAGATTTGAGATAAATATTTGTTCATTTCTTGGATTGAATTTGTTTTTAGGTTGATTAAAGTTGTTTTATGTTGATAGGAGTTGTTTTTGTGTTGAGGAAAGTTGTTTTAGGTTGATTGAAGTTATAGTTGTGTAGAGGGAAGTATTTTTTCTTTTTTCTTTTTTATTGAAGTTGTTTTTGGTTGATTTGAAATTGTTTTTTTTTTATTGAAGTTTTTTTTTTGGGGGTTGATTGAATTTTTTTTTTTTTGGTTGATTGAAGTTTTTTTGGGTTGATAAAGAGAATAACCTTTGATTTTGCTAAGTTAATCTTTTTGGGTTATTTTATTTTAGGATGTTGCTTATTTGTACCAATTTATTTTGCTTGTTGTGATATATATATATATATTATATAATATCTCCAACTATAATATAGTTGGAGATATTAAGATATATGTATCTTGGTTTGAGGTAAAAAAAACTAACAATAATACAATATTCAACAATCATGGTTATGTTTTTTCTCTTATCCATTTGATTTTGGTGGGAGTTGTTTGTCAATTGTCACAAATCTAATATTGAGTTGGTCAAGACAAAAGTATCCATAATGGATTGTTTCGAGCTATTTCTCCTATGGTTTAAAAGGACGTCTTAACAAAAACTAAATGTGAAATTAGCTATTAGATAATGACAATTCAATAGGTTGAGATGTGATCGTAATTAAGGATATAATCCAAACGCAAAAGTTGAGGTCACATCCACCATTATAACAGATCCAAGGGTGCTAAAGTAGGTTGATGAGGTCAACACCAAGGCTTAAGTGGCCGAACTCCTCGATGTTTGGGATAAGGAGTTGAATAGTGAGAAGTATGAAGTTATGAAGTTTAGAGAGTTGAGAATTTCTTGGACTCACAATGTAAGAAATTTATAATGTATAAATTTGATGTTTTTTAGTGGTAAGACCCACGTACTCCTTGAGCCAAACAAAGGAGTGAAGTTCATAATTCACTACTTTCCTACTCCTACTTCTAAACTATTTAGGACAAAAACACCCTAGAATTTAACCAAGGCTCAAGAAGCTAAGTCCAAAAGAGGATTGTCCAAAGACCTTGTTTTCTAGACATCTTCAATTGCAACCATTTGATTTGGCACTTAATAGCCCCAAGAATTCCAACGTGATTGTTAGGACAATCTTATATATGAAGTCTCGGCATTCATTGCATGACGACACATCCAAAGTTACACTTCTTCCATCTAAACTATCATTAGACTCCTTAGCATCAAAACGTGTGTGTGAATTAACAATACATCTGCAGAGTTATTTTCATCCTCCAAGCAAACTCCACTTCTCATCTTACAAATTTAATCCAATATTTTTGCACCAACACCAACTACCAGGGGATGTGGCAAACTGAGAACGATAAAATTGACACAAAACATAAAAGTGTGAAAAAAGAAAAGAAAAACAATAGTATACACACACATACATAATAAAAGTAGTTAGGTAACAAATTTTACTTTCTAGTTAAAGAAATAAAGAAAGAAATAAATAAGAAGCACATATTTGAATTATGAAAATGGGCTGGCAGTCTTTAAGTTGATGGAAAAAGTAGAGTTTAAATAGCTTTGGTTGTAGCCTGTCATTGCCTTGTGTGTCTGTATTGTCCTTTTTCTTTTTGGTTTCATATTAATTTCCACATGTGACAACCATTATTATATTTATAATGCCTTCAAACAATATTCTAAAATTAAAAATAAAATCAAAATACAATACAACCATTCAAATTCAAATAATTATAATAAGAATAAGAACCATTCAAAGAAATTGCCAACATTTTGTGTCTCTTTGGCCTCCTCAATACTTTCCTTATTCCGTTTATTTTGCTTTTCAATCAAACCTCACACTCAAAATTAAACTAAGTTTCCTGTTTTTTTCAAATCCCCTATTTAATATTATTTCATCTTTTTGGTTAGCCTTCCAGAATAGATTTGGACACAAAACTACTTTTGAGGCATTTTTTTCTATGAAATAATGAATGTTAGTATGAAAACTACTCTCTTTTTTTGACTAAAATATAAATTGATATTTATCTTGAAAACAATGTTTCTTAAAGGGAAAAAATTGAATATATCTATATTTCCCATTTTTGTTGCATTTATTGTTAAAAAAATTGCAAAATTTATGGGTAGAAAATAATTACATATACAGATATATAGTGAGAATGAAGAGATGTAGGCTAGTGATTACAAATAATAACATGAATGCATAAGTTCTAATTAATGGTTGTTAATTATTATTATTATTATAACTAATCAATTGAATGAACACCCATTAAATATTTTGATAAAAGGGTTGTTATGTATTAAAAACGATAATTGTGGTAAAAACATGTTAATTTATTTATTTAACCAATGAATTACATTTGAGTGTGTATATATGTATGTTATGTTTGAAATTAAAATTTAAAAATACACATATATATTTAGTAGGATGGTAATAAGATGGAAAAATTCTTCTTCTAATCCATTTTTAGAAAGTACAAATCCTTTGTATTTGTCAATAAAATTAGTAAAAGTTTATACACAACTTAGATATTCCCATATTTTGTATGGCCCAACGAACACCCAATAGAAATATGTCACATGACTCATTTTTTAATATATTCTTTTAAAAAATCTCTTTTATGCAAACGAGAGGAGGGATAAGATTAGGTGTATGCTAGGTTGCACCTAATTAATCACTTTAACCTAAAAAAATGAAAAAAAAAACTTTTTTAAATAAAAATACATACTTTCAACTAATTTACTTGAAAGGTAAAAATGAGCCATTCAAAATTATAACTTTTAAACTCATTAAAGTTAAAGAAAATTATTCGGTCATTAATAATCTAACTTTTCTCCCCTATTCTTTAATTATTGTAATGTTTTAGGTGATAATAAAACCATGCGTACCCTTCTAAATATTTGGTCTTCATAATAATAATAATTATTTAATACAATAATTATGTGGATGCTAATTACACACAATTAAGTTTTCTATAGTATAATTAATCCATTATTAATAAATATGGGCCAGATATTAAAAGAATATGGTCCTTCAATTTTTTTTCACAACACTTAAACAAGTATTAACTAAATAAAAGAGAATTGTACTTAGGAATTAATTAATTAAAAAAATGTGTCAATTTCATCTTAACTTTACTGCCTATAACATCATACATCTAGAACCTATATCTATAATATATAAAAAGTCCAAAAGAAAAAAACATTTTTACACAACTTTATCATTTAATATTTTAATTAATTACAATTATACCCGTATTCTAATTTGAAACAAACAAAAATTTTGAGTTTCACATTCAAAATTTTATATTTGTTGTAGAGGTAAATAAAATGGTTCGAGTGTTATACTTACTATAACGTACTTGAAATTGTATTACATATTTTTTTTAAGAGAAATCTATTCCAAATGATATTGCAGGAAGTATGTATCTTTAGTTTTTTCCATGATCTTGATAAATCTAAACTTTACACAACTTATTAATATATAAATTAATAATTTATGAAATTTTAATTTCAATAAAATTATAACAAAAATATTCATTTGAATGTGTACTACTCATTTTTAAGTGATTATTTCATTAAATTACACTTTAATAATATTAAAATGAAGTTTATGATCATCTAATTAAAATCTGGCATCTAACATGTTTAAAAGTAAAAATTGATTTCTTTAAAGATGTGTGGATAGGAAAATTTAATTAACAAACATATACTATAACAAATTTTACTTTAAAAAACCTAATGAAAATGTAAAAAGAAAAAAAAGTCAAACCACCTATCAAAATTGTTGCCCATCCTACTTTAAAAAAATTCCTATATTTTAAATATCATTTTCTTTAATTTAATGCAAAAATGAATCTTTAACTTTTTTTTTTTGTTTTTGTAACTACTACCATAAGAATGATGATTATCTTTTTAATTACCATTCTTCACCAAAGCAAAAACATTCAATTTTTTTTTTTTTTTTTTTTTTTGTTATTTCAATGCATATCATTGTTCTCCAAAGTCTCTTCTATATTCAAAGCATTTCATGATTTTAGTAGATTGAAGTTGCAAAATCCATTGTTATCAGAAAAACACAAGTGTGGTTTTATTAATTACTTCATTAAAAATATTTTAAAAGAATATTTAATGATAAAAATTAACGAAAATGATGAAATATAGTAGACAAAGGTAGTCAATAGAAAAAACAATGGAGTAGTTCAAATTTAAAATGATGATAATTCTGTATGTTTTTTAATTTACGTCGAGAAAAACAAAATGTAGCATGAAATTTATTAAGAATGTGATTTTAATAAATCTATAAAGAGTAATGGATTAGAATGGAATGGTTTTTAATTATTTAATTAAATTAAACTATACCATATGAAATCATTTGTATGTCAGAATGTTTTTATAATTTTATTTTTCATTGCAATAGCTATAAAGTTTTATGTTACATTCATTCTCAAAAGTGATTGGAAGGTTTTATTTTAGGAAAGTTATAAAATTAAAGCATATAATAAGAGATTATAAAGAAACTAATTAATAATTAAGATTTGGAGGATAGGATAAAACTTAAAAAAAAAGTTGACCAACAAAAATAATACATATCTGAGCAATATTAAAACTCATTTAATCAAATTATATATAAACCAAAACTAATTTAAAATTTTAGCATTTTTTTTTAAATAACGATGATTGTTAATAATATATTTCTAGATTTACACTATCTATATTTACAATAAAATAGGTTTATCAATTTTATAATATGAAGCAGTTTATAGTAAATAAAAATATAACTTTTTATTCTAATAGAAAAATAAAATAAAAAATACCATGTGTTATAGAGTCATTAAACAAAAATATATTATTAAAAAATATTATTTTTTAGTTAAAATTAGATAAAAATACATTTCTGTTGATTAAAATTATTGATTTAATACAAAAGAGGTTTTCTTCCATAAATTTGATATTTATTTATTTTTAAAAGGGCACGATTTTTTGTTACAAAGTTAACTAAAACACTATTAGTATATTCCTTAGATTTAAACTATTTTCACATAAAATATAGGATATAAGATATTAAAAAACAGTATTTATATCATGAATCAAGATAAATTTAAAAATAAATATCAATAATATTTTGTTCAAATCAGTAAAAACAATTTTCTATTTTAATTTTTATAGATTAAAATAGACGTGCAAAATATGCACATAGTAAGAACATTAATTTGTTTGAAATGGCCGGCGTCTAAATTTTCATTACACATTATTAAATTGATAATAATAAAAAATAATAATAATAATAATAATAATTATTATTATTATTATTACTACTGCTACGACGTACAGGATGGGTAAAATCAACCAAAATTTAAGTAACAAAAAATGTAATTTAATTACTTAATATATATATATATATATATATATAAATAAATAATGATTTGACATTACATAATGAATCCTCCCTTATTTTATATTTTATAAAAAAAAAAATTTGAAGTGTTTTTATAAATATGAAGCGGTGCGTTTGATGTAGAATATTCATAAAAGGATTAGCATATTCGATAATGAAAATTAGTAGGCGGAATAGTTTTAGGAAATAAAAAATGTATTTCCAAAACTACCCGTTTGAGAAGGGTAAGGTAAGCACTAACGTGGGGTTGTTCTTCTTTCCATTTACTTTTTTGTATAATTCCTTACCTAACTCTTTCATCCACCAAAGGACGACTTCCCTTTTATTCACCTCTAAAACGGGGAATTCTAGCATTTATTTCCTGTTTAGCTCTGTCGGTTCTATTTTTTTTTCATTTTAACCTTTTCTTTTATACTATCTCAGTCCACCATTTGAATTCTCAACTTCTTTTTTCTTTCTTCACACTCTGTGAGATGGAAACATCATACATATTTTAAAAAATATATATTATTTCTTTTCATCTCCACCAAAGATTAAAGTATAACATTTTTGTAAGTTCAAACACCAAAAAGCTTCATGTGCCCAAAATTCTTCACAATCTCATCACATTCTTGCCAGAGATTGATTCATATTGACTTTTATACATATTTTACATTTCTTTAATAAACACCTGACTTCTTGACAAAATTCTATATAAAAGAGAATAATTTGTTTTTAAAATTGTATTGTTTTAGTTTTCAAATTTTGACTTATTTATTAATAATTATAACACATATTGGCTCAAGAATTTACAAATATAACAAAATTTTGATATAATTCTTGAGTTTATCATAATAATGGACTTATATTAGCTCTATCCATCAACATTTCTTATTTTTTGAAAAAATATCACTATATAATTATTAAGATTAAAAGTGTTATATCTTAGTTTTCTTTGGATATAATGATATTGAAACAAATGTCACAAAACTTTTTCATATATTATATTTAAAATTTTAATTTTTCATATTTATGGAGTTGTCAGAAATTCAACTATTCAGTCGTCATGACAAGGCAACAAATAAAAACTACACAAAGTAATTTGTACAAAATTAGTTTTTACCAATAATACCTTCGTACAACTTCCATGCATTATTTACCATAGACAAAAATATAAAAAAAAACAATGTGTGTGTGTATATATATATTATATTTGTAATTAATATCTGAAATAAAATAAATAAAAATGAACTATATATATAATTAGAAGATAAGAGAGTATAAATAGTTGATGAAGGAATTAAAGGTGTGAGATGTGATGGGTCAAGATCAATGAGTCTTTGGACAAGACATGGGTTGGTACGTACTACAAATAATAAAATTAATCACCACACAAATCTCACTCAAAGAACATGCACATGCATATGTTAATTATATATAGCCAAGCCAAAAGTATATTAGTTTATGAAACTTCCACCATTAATGGCTTAAACTAATTTATTTGCAACATTTTAAGGGTATCAATACTTTGTCTTATAAGCTAAAAAGTTAACTTTGTTTGAGTAAAAATAATAATAAACAAATGGCTTGAAAGATGTAAATTCTGGCCTTTTATGTTAAAATTAACTTGCATTTATTATTATTATTATTTTTTAGAGATTAACATTATAGTGGAATTCATAATAGAGAAGAAATAAAATTTATGATTGTAATAAAGAAAAGAGGTTGGGGTATTCAAAGTTGAAAACTCGAGGCCACGACGGCCATTTGAGTAACAGAGATGATAGTTTAATATAACGTTTTCTTTTATAATATAATTTTAAAGCTCGTAATGTGGGCTTTGGAGAGAGAATTTTGGTGGCTACGACCAAAACACTTTTAAAATAAAAGTCAGAAAGTATAAAAGTCATTATCGAATTTCTATGTTTTTATTATTATTATTATTATTTTTAAAATAAAATTTGAATTTGAATATTTTAAAATTGTAATTCTAAATTGTCTTTTGACTCTGGTGTGGATCCTTAACTTCCTTCCCACGCCCACCAACCCTAGTTAGTTGGGTTGGTTGGTTGGTTATGGTTTTCTTTATCTCACTCCTACCAAGTGAACTAGTTTCCTTTCTATTTATTCTACTTCTTAATTCTTTCTTATTTATTTATTTATCTTATACAATTATGTTTGTAAACAATATAACATTCATGTTTGTTGTTGTGTGATTCTTTCCCCTAAATCATAAAAATAACACCACTAGAGTTAATTAAGGAAGCAACTAGGATCAATATAATAGAATGAAAATTTTCTTCTCCAATCGAGGAGTGCAAGAGATTGTTGATTTAGTCTTTTAACTCAGTTTAGTCAATGGTTGAGGCTTATAAGTCCATTATACTGTGCATCCCATGTAAAGTGTAGTCTCACATTAGCTTTCTATAAGGGGTCGACTGGGGACGAAATCATTTCGACTCACTCAATCGTCAGAGGTTGAGCCCTAAAAGAAAAAGAGAATATGTGAGAATCTAGGAAAAAACTTAAAGGAAGAGGAATTCAACCACCCAACCCCGTAAATAAGAAAGTTAATTAGGAGAAAGAAAAGGTAAATTGTCTCTCACTTGTAGAAACTCCATATTTCAATGATGCTTGCGACACACGCTACTATCTTTTTTTCTTCAAAATACAATATTACAATCGTTGTCACTTCTTCAAGATCAGATCAATTTGCTTTATCCAAAATTTGACATCAACAATATCTATGATATATTTTTTCATTTATTTTATTTATTTATGCGCATTTGAAGTTTCACTTAGATCTTTTTGAAACTTGTTTTTACAATCTAATTAATAGGATGCATGAATATTGATACAACCTAGACTATATTTAATTATGGTTCTTCTCCTAAAAAAATCTATATGATGTGCTTTTTGTAGTTCCTTTAGTTATATTTGTGACATAACACATATAGTTTTTATGTGTATTAAAATAATAATACTTGTTTTGAACTCTATTTTATTATGTAATTAGGGGAGGTAGGAAAAGAGTGGTTTGATAGTACACCAAGTATTACTCTTTCTTTCCTCCAATAAATTGAATACATAGAATCTTCATCCCAATTAGGACATTTCCACCCAATCACTTTTCTCCTTACTTTTTAATTTTAATTTTTATTATTTTGTTCTAACCACAAAGACGTGATTTCCTTTGGCTGTTTTTTCCCTTTCCCCCCACTACAATCACCTTTTTACTTCCAATTTTCCTCTTCTCGTTTTCAAATTTTAATTATTATATTTCAAAGCGAATATAACGTTGTTATGTTTTTTTTTAAAAAAAAACTATAAGCGAGTTAAGCTTTGCAAGGTAATTGATTGGATTGAATCATTGATAAGAAGAAGAAGAGGAAGAGAAAAAAAAAAGAGAGAAGAATAAAATATATATTTTTATCGGAAAAAATGATATATTAGAAAAAATGGTTAGAATACATGAAATATGTCAGAATCCGTATAATTAGGAATTAACCCTTTTCCTTCACCACCACCACCCTTAATTTGATTCTTCTTCTCTATTTCGCTGCAAAATACGTTTTCCACAAATGATTCCACATCTATTAACTTTTCTCCATTTCTCTCCTCCTCCCCCATTTCCGGCAGCGACGGCGGCCTCTCAATTTCAAGAACCATATCCCACTCTATTCCTTTGAAGAAATCATGCCTTTTTATTTCCTCCACTTCAATCCTCTTCCCAGGATCTTTCTCCAGCAACTTCCTGATCAAATCCCTCAACGCCGTCGCTTCCCCGCAAAGATCCGGCGTTTTCGTCAGAATCCGGTAAAACGTTTCCTTTCGATTCGTTCCCCTAAACGGCGTCGTTCCGTACAGCATCTCGTATAAAACTACGCCCAGTGACCACCAGTCCACCGCGAAGTCATGTCCCTTCCCGGCTACGATCTCCGGTGCCACGTAGTCCTCTGTCCCCACGAACGAGTTCGACTTCTCTGACGACTCCGATTCCGACTCCCCCGGCGATCTTGGTTTCTCCGTCGCCGTAGCCTGCTGATCGGATTCTTCCGGTGATACGCCGGAGTTGCAGAACCGGTGAAAATGAAAGAATCGCTTCTTCTTCTTCCTCTTCTTGCTGTTCTTATCTTCTACCACAAATTTAGATTCCGTCAAAACCTCCGCCGCCGGCGACGGAGACGATTTGGGAGATCTTTGAGAGAGTCTTGTAGAGAGATCAAAATCCACAAGCATTATATGGCCGTTATGTTGAACCATAACATTCTCAGGCTTCAAATCTCTATAAACTATTCCTAAACTGTGTACATACTCCAACGCCATGACTAATTCCGCTGCGTAAAATCTTCAAAAAGTACCAGAAAAAACAAATCAATTTTAGTACAAATAAATAATTCAAACAATCAATTTTATTCATAAAAAAAAAAAAAAAAAAAAACAGAGATCGATCAATCAATAAATACCTAATTACGTCATCGGAGAACATTTTTTCCGTCTGTTTTTTCCTAAGAGCATTTAGATCTCGTCCATTACAATAATCAATGGCGTAGCCTACAACTTTCTGAGTATCCAAAACTCCTTGCAATCGAGGTAAAAGCGGATGCCGGAAAAGCCGCAAGACTTCTCGTTCAAAGCAAACTCTCCGATACTCAGCTCCATCGTTATTGACAATCTTGGCCTTCCTCTCGATTAATTCCCTCGAAATCACCTTCAAGGCCAACCATTCGCCGTCATCCTCCGTGGGGTTTCGAGCCAAGAAGACGACTCCTTTGGCTCCACGGCCGAGAGCCGTGACGACTTCCAAATTTTGAAAATGTAATTGAGGAATTTCTTGTTGTTGATCCCTCACATGGTTCATGGCGGAAAATAGAGATGATTCGGCAGAGGGAATCTGGGGGAAATGGGGGATGGGGATGAATATATACTTGATTTTTGTTCGTCCTTGTGAGTCGTGAAAGCAATTTGCTTGGGGACGAAGGATTCCAAATTATTATAACTCATGAAAATGAAATTTAACTGTATGGAAACGAGGGATGATGGGCATGAGGGTAATTTGGTATTTGAAGATTTTGGAATGAGATGAAGGCACGTGGATTTAGGGATGAGGTGGCGAGATCTTGGAACAGGAAGCGTGTTGAAGATGACGCTATGGATGATGTAAAAATTGGGACAATATGGTGGTCTCTCTGAATCTTCCCTTTTCTCGCTTCTAGAAATTGGCCAATAATCAACAATTCCTAATATAAAACTAAAACTTTTTTAATATATATATATATATACACACACTATATAATAGGAACTTTACTTTCTTTTATTTTAATATTCTTTTTTATATTTTTTAAATATAGTTAATTTCATTTACATAATTGTATACTAAAATTTATGTTTTGTTTCAATTTTATTTTTCACTAACATCTCTCATTTCATCTTTAACAAATTATTTTAGATGCTGTTCACAATATTTACAAATAAAGCATAATAAAGTTAAGAGAGATTATGTATTGAAGGTGATTATTTCAAAGAAAATAATGAAGTTGAGAGTGTAAATTTTGAGACTTATAGATTATATTGAAACAAAATTCAAATTTAATTGGTAAAATTAGAACATTTTGAATTCTAGAGATTAAATTGAAAACGAACTTGACACGTAAGAATTAAAAGTATAACACATTTTAAAATTTAAGGACCAAAATAAACATTCAACCGAAGATTTAAGGACTAAAAAGTTATTTTTTTTCTCAAAACACTACAAGAAAAAAACCCTCCACTGACACATAAAAAAGGCATTGAAAGAAAGTGGTCGGGAGATAACATTTCTGCTGATGGTCATCTTAGGCGTGGGGGGATAAAATCCATCTACCGATTGTGTATAAATCGCGTCAGGAGATTAGTCTATCAACCTACAGCATAGCTTGATAGGTTTGCTTCCTTTCTTAAGTCTCTAAGGTACAATCAAGGACACTTTGACCATACTTTGTTTACAAAGGTCTCTAAGGTTGGGAAGGTTGCACTATTGATTGTTTATGTTGATGACATCGTTCTATCTGGGGACGACCACACTGAAATCATCCAATTGAAAAAAAGGATGGGTGATGTGTTTGAAATCAAAGACTTGGGAAATCTAAAATATTTCCTTGGAATAGAGGTAGCCATACCTAAAGAAGGTATCTTCGTATCTCAGAGGAAGTATACCTTTGATTTGTTGACTGAGACAGGTATGCTGGAGTGTCGTTCTGCTGGTACTCCCATTGAATTGAACTGTAATCTGAGAAATTTTGATGATAAAGTTCTAGTTGATAAAGAACAATATCAACGCCTTGTAGGTACGTTGATTTACTTGTCACAAACTTGACTAAATATTTTCTTTGTTGTAAGTGCTGTGAGTTAGTTCATGCAAGCTCCTTATGAGGAACACATGAAGGTTGTAAACAGAATACTAAGACTCTTAAAAATGACTCATAGAAAATGATTGATGTTCAGAAAGAAGGACAAAAACTATTGAGGCTTATATTAGTTCAAACTGGACAGGGTCTACTGTTGACAGGAAATCTATCTTTGGTTATTGTACGTTTGTATGAGACAATTGTAACTTAGAGGAGTAAGAAGCAAGGGGTCATGCCAGAAGCAGTGTTGAGGATGAGTATAGGGCTATGAGTTTGGGGATATGTGAGAAAATTTAGTTTCAAAATTTTTTGTCTGATCTTCATCAGAATTGTGAGATACCAATAAAATTATTTTGTGCTAACAATGCAGCCATTAGCATCGCCAACAATCTAGTTCAACATGATAGGACTAAACATGTCGAGATTGATCGACACTTCATTAAAAAAAAGGGTTGGACAACATTGCAAATGCATTTCGTACATTCCTTCAAGCCAACAAGTTGCTGAGGTCCGCACCAAGGGCTTTCTTAGACAAAACTTTGACTTGTGTTAGCAGGTTGGGTCTCATTTTTATCCAAGTCCCAACTTGAAAGGGAGTGCTAGATTTATTGGGCTTGGCCCAAAGGAAGATTTGACCTAATATCTTTTACATTTTTTATTCCTTACTCTAGCCTATTTATTTTCCCTTTGTATTATTTGTTATTATTAGAACATAATAAGAACAAAATTCATGATTTTTCTCTTCGGGTTTTCATGTAAATTTGTGTATTTTTTTTCTCTGCTTTCAATATTTACTAAAAACCTAAACTACCAATTCCAACCCTTGACAAACTTAATAACAACTTACTAACTAGGACCACAACTTGCAACTCATACTAAACACATAAACATATTATCTATGAAGATAAAATAACCTCAAATCACAAATAACGATTAACAACTATAAGGTAAGCTCGACACGATGATTATCATCTGAAAAGTGTGAAAAAGTTTGAAAGAATAAGTCGAAAGACTTAGTGCACTATAAAATTTTTATTATTCAGTGACAGTTTTAGTGGCGTAAGTGATTTTTATCCATAAATGGTTACTTTTAATGACGCAAAAAAAGTTAAGTCACATAATATTATTATTAGCAACATATTTTTAATCCGCGTCACTAAAAGAATTAGTAACACAGAAAATAATGTCACTAAAAGTTAAATAGTATTAGCAACAAATGAAAATGTTGTTAAAAACTCTACCAAAATCTCCCTCCTTTAATTTCCCTCCAACCATTCATTTAATAATTTATTAAACATATATATTCTTTCATCTAAAGCCCTAATTTCTCTTCATCTTCCACGACAAAAAAAAAAAAAAAAAAACCCACATCCCCAAATCCCCAAATTCCCAAATCCCCAAATCCCCAACCCTCTCCATCTCATCGACTGGCCACGTTTTGGCTCACGGCAACCGACTGCAACCAACGACCACCCTCTCTAACCCACGACAACCCACGTTTCGACGATGTCCCACGTTTTGGCAATCCACGTTCCGGTGGCTACCTCACAAAAGCTCTCACATTTCGGTCGGCTCACTCCTTGACGTCTTCTCATCGATGGCGACCCACTGCTGACGGCGACACAAAAGCTCACGTTTGGGGTAACAATTCTTTGATGAGTACTTTAATTCAGAACCCAAGAATGAGACTTTCAGTTCTAAAGAGGGAGGGATGAGGGGTTTTGCATTATTAATTTGTGGTAGAGTTTGAATCATTAATCAGTTGCTTCTTCTTTTCCTTTGTCTATGAATTGTGGTCATCCACTCTTTTGTAAAATTGGACCTGTGTTGTAAGTTCATTCCTTCTCTTTTAACTTGTGGTAGAGTTTTTGAATGTCATTGTTTTTCCAACTTCATAAATTGCTAATCTTAGGGGGATTGAATTTCCTACATTGAGGAAAGCTAAGCAATAGTGGAGATGGACGCTGCCTTTTCTGTGCGCTTGTAACCTTTATTTCCCTATTTATTCTGTTTTTCATTCATGAACCTAACTTATTTTGTGATTTACTCTTTTTATTCTAATTAATGTTTCAAATTATCTAATTGTGTATTTATGATTTTGATAGCCACTTCATCTTCGGTTTCTGAAAATCAAATTTGTTTGTTAATAGTTAATTTATTTTGCGTTATATTTCTTATTATAAAAAAAATGACGATTTTATATAAACAATGCTTTTCTAAATAGTTATCATAAAGCTTTAGCTTTTGGAAAAATGCAAATAGTTAAATAACATTTCATAAAGACATAACTTGAAACATACAAACGTTGTAAATAAATATCATAAACTTTACTTGATCATAACTCTATCACCCGTCCACGACATGAAACATGAGCGTTAGTACACCTCACAATCAATGACGTAATTCTTTTATCATAGGCACAATTCTAATTGTAACCTTCTCCACATAGGCACAATGAATTATACCTTCACAGATGTACAAGAAAAACATAGGCTCGTCAACCTTCACATCAGTAACGGAAAACTACTATGTGCACATAAACTACTCATAGAAAGTAACATAGAACATACAAGCATAGATTTATAAAACACTTGAAATCTTAGCTTAAACACATGCTTGACTAATCTCCTGCTTTACTTACACCACTTAATAACTTAAAAACATGTTTGCTTTAAATCTCATTAGAGTCTATCTTTCATATCTCATATAAGACATGCTTGAAAATAGTTTATAAATTATAATTCACAAACCATTTACTAAATTAGTAGAGGAATATCATTTAACAACTCAAAGCATGTAAGGAAACTATTAGCTTTAAATTCATGTTCATAAGTAAACATAGAAATTCATTTTGTCACTCACAAACTTATGGTTCAACCCCTTGGTTCGGAAATCCTTTTAACTTCTCTTGTTTTTAAATAATCATATTTAAGCCTTAATTAACCCTCTTACCTTAGAAAATATCTAAACTTTACTCAAAGATTGCAAAAACATAAAGAACAGCTCAAAAATGCCCTTTGGCATGGCTGATGTGTAGAGCCCCATGTAGGGCACAGGTGACCAAGTGGCCAACCCACGCACAAGGCTCTAGAAAGCTTGGTCGCATGTTAACCTCATGCTTGGCTTGCTATGTATCCTATGGTTGTATGCCTTGCACGTTACAAGCATCCTTGAGTACATGCCGCATAGCCTAGGCATGTGCCTCACCCTGCTTGGCCATGCACTAGCCCTGTTACTTTCATGTTCCAAAGTCGATACTAACCTTTTTCTTAATTTCTCCTTCTCCTCCTTGTTTGGTGATTTCTTGGTAGTGTTTCAACACATATAATTTCCTTATCACCTACTTTAAACTCATAAAACTCATTTATACTAATCATAAATTAGATGAGTCATCCTTAAACTCATCTTAAATTGCCAGCTCCTAACTTAGGATCTTACACATGTAGGTTTAATATTTTCTCTAATCATGCTTAACTCAAGCTTAACACGTGTTTAGCTGACTAATCATTCAGGTTTAACACTTAACCGAGTTCATCTTTTGATAAATGTGTTAAGTGTTTGTGTTGCCTTTCCTTCTCAACTTTCTTTTTCATCAGCTTAAAACACTTACTATTCTTTTCTTCTCGCATTATATTGTCTTAGCGCGTTGTCTAGCTTTATTACGAGTACCTCCCTTCCTCGCGTTGCCTTACCAGAACACATGCTCCTACCACTAAACGCATCATTCTTATACTTAGTACTTTTATAACTTCCTTTACTTCAGAACGTGTAGTACCTAGTAATTTTATAGCTTCCTTCTTCACAATCTCTTCGCTGTAGAGCGAAGATTTTACGGCGTCCGAAAACAAGATATTAAAACATTTAAATTAGATTTCAATTTAACCAATGAAGAACATCTGGTTCAAGAAGTCACAAATACAATGAAAGAAGGGAAAATCCTAATGACCCAAGCTAGAATGAGTACCCTAGCCTCTCATCCAAATGTTAGGTGATGAAGGAGAATTCGAGAATATAAACCAACAAAAAAGATGAAAAAAAGGTGGAAGTCGGCTGGAATTCGTAATAGGTCATGGTTGACGATGGAATAAAGCTTTTATAACGTTGTCACAACGCTAGGGACGACGCTGGGGCGCTGAAGGAAACAAGTGCACAAACAAAACTTAGGAGCACTGCGACATTTTTTGGGGTTGCGCCGCAGCGCTAGGCACTTTTCGCAAACACTTTCTATTCTACCTTATAGAGCCGCACTGAGCGTCATGGAATGTCGCTGTAATACAAGGTAGAAGCATATAATAGCTTCTTTTCTTTGCTCGCTTGCCTCGATTAATGCTATTCGACTTCATATTTGCCCAAATTAGCTCTGAATTGATATTAACACTAAAATTTACCTTTAAATTGCTGAAAACTTATAAAATAATCAATCAAGAACGCAAAATCATGGAACAAGCTCAAATTAAGTGAAATAAAATAGGATATTTCAAGTGCTATCACTCCTTAGGGGTAATTTTGTCTTTTTAGCCTCTTTTGTTGCTATTTGCTCTGTTTTCATTTATGTTTAGTCTAAAATGTTCTAGAGGTCTCATTTGCTTGTTTGTTTTTTTGTATACAAACATATTTAATATTAAATTAATAAGAACTAGTTCAAAAACACATTTCGAACAACATGTGGAGAGATTGGCTTCTCTCCTCCTGGTTTGATGGAGATTGGAATTTTTCCATGTTTGCAGACGTATTTCTCCAACTCCATGTTTTAGGAGTGGTCATGTGTCTTACGAGTGGGTTCAGAACCAACTAAGAAAAAAAATAGTATTAGTGTGAACTCATCATGTAAACTTATGAAATTCACCTAAAGTGTCATCCAAGTAACGATACTAACCTGAAGAGTCACCCACCAAGGATCCCGTGTGAGGAGATATGTCCAACTCCTTGAACAAATCATTTGGCTCGTGGAAACTACTCGAGAATGATGTCATAGTACCTGGAGACACAAAAACCAAAATTAAATAAACGAAAACATTTTAAACTGAATCTAAAAAAAGAAATACGTTCGTAATCATCAACAAAAAACTTTGCAACTTCTAAAAATTGTGACACTGCCTCTCTATACTCAACTGACAATTTATTTCTAAGTTTGATCAAATCCTTGTTCATCGTTAAAGACCTAAAAGATTAATAGGTTTGATTATTCAATAATCTAAATAGAAAGAGAAAGCCCATAGATTTGATTATTCAATCTCTCTTCTCTTTATAACATATATATGAACATACTTATAGGTCATCCTAAAAGAAAACAATATCACAATATGATTTTTGCAATTTTTTTCTTCTTTTATGTTATTTCTCAACCTTCTTAACACACACATATATAAATATAAATATATATATATAATTAAGAAAATATGTAATAAAATATTGGACCATATACAAAAAAAAAAAAAAAAAAAAAGTTCATAAACACCATTACAACCCATAGGTTTGTAGCCAACAAAGCTAAATTTCCTATGTTATTAATAGAACCAACAAAGCCAACTTTCCTATTTTTCTTGACAAATCCAGATTTCCCAGATTTTCGAGGTTCCTAACAAATCCAGATTTCTCACACAAATGCATTCCAGAAATTATGTGAGGAGAAAAGGAATTATATACCAAAATACATAGGGGCATGCAACAAGAGAGGACAGGGGGCGGCATGGCATGGGCGACAATAGAACGATTGTCAATGGAACATGTTGGGTGGGAAACATAGATGAGGGCAAGGGCGACGACGACAACGTATGTCTTCTTCACTTCTCTCGTTCTCCCTTCTCAGATATGGAAAATACACATTTAATGAGGGTTTTTATAATGGAACTCTCGATGTACCACGATAATCCTTGAGAGTTTCCATAAATTTCACGACACCATTAGTACGATGCGCGGAAACCCTACTAACCTCCAACGTTGAAACCTAGTCGTCGGAAGAACCTCTATGATATTTGTTATGCTTTGATATCTCTCGACGCCACCATCAAAGCATCAGAAGTTCTCCCACATATCTTTGACACTTTTTGTTGGTGGCGTCGGGAGATATGGACGAACTCCCGACACTTTGGTGGTGGCGTTCTGTGTTTCCCTATTTCTCATAACGGATGTCTTGAATTGTCAGAAATTCGTGTATATCTCGACGAGGGTGTATATCGGCGTCGGGAGAGCCAAAATTTTTTGTACTGGATATCATTTACGAGAGCTATAAAAAGGAATCAACAAACTTTCACTCAATAAAATGTCATGAGTACGACGAACCAATCTAGGTTAAAGATAGAAATTTTATAAGAAGAAAAAACAAAGAAGAGTATAAATTGATAAAAACTGAAAAATAGTAAACAAAGGGTTTTGAATGAAGCCAACAAACTAATTAGGTGCTCTCTAGAGATGGATTCAATCATTTCTTTGAAAAATCCCACTCTACAGCACATTGTCACATAGATAGGGTTAACTTAAAGAAGCCTACTGATGTGAAGAGGAGCTTTTTTGTTGTTGAGAGAGAGTATATATAATTTCATGGGTTTTCTTCGAAGGGGTGATGATTTCCTTCTTTTTTTTTTTTTGATGATTTCATCGTCTTATACAAAGTCTATGTGGTTGGGTATTAACTGAAATCCATGCTCCAACGAAACCCTAATCGATTTAACGGACAAAGAGAATGACTTCAGAGTAGACTAATGCCTTATTTAAAGTATATGTGGTTGAGTATTGATCAAAATCCATGCTCCATGAAACCTTAATTAATTGATTTTAGGGTCAAAGAAATAATTTAGGAGCAAAATATTATTAGCAAAACTTGAATTACCTACGGATGTTTTGGGCGTTAGGGAATGTAATATGGATGCATCAAACAATGTTGTTTCTACCAAAAAAAAAAAAGCAACATCCAAACATACTTTAAATGCTAGTAAGATTGGTCCAAATCATTCTCAATTTGCTTTAAACTAATTAAGAACATACCAAAGACATTTATTAGACCCCAAACTTAAATTTTTTATTTTTCTCAAGCAAACAAAATATAGAATAGATATTACAAGTAAATTTGGTTTAGAATTTCTAAAGCTTTATTGTTATTCATAATGGATATCTTAGTCACATGTCGATGATAATGTAATCGATAAATCATTGTTTATATAAAAACTGTCGATAATATTTATTGAACGAGATCCTATATTTGCCTATAAGCTTTCTTTTCAACTTGCTAATTTTGTTGTGCAACCACTTTTTTTAATTGACAAAAATTATATTTGAGTGGAGTGAAGATGAGTATCAACATTCCTAACAAACCAATTGTTTTTCTTGACACATTTAAATTGGGAAGTTTAGGAAACATTCTTACATGGATACATTAACAATAAATGAATAACAATATTAAATGTCATGCTTTTTTTATTTGATAAATCGACAAATGATTCTCACGTAAGTCTCGGTTGAAGCTTTTAACAAAATAGAGATGTTGCCATCCTTTAAACAATAAAACCAATTTTCTAATCTATGGTAATAGATGCTTGTTAGAGTATAGTGAGAGCTAAAAGAGATGGTTTTTGGAGTTAAATGAGAATTGCACCTTCTAAATTCTAAAAACACACATCTAACTTTATGGTTCAATCTGATAAGATAATTATTATTCTATTGTGAAAGAGAGATTTGTGATTGAGAATGTAGGAGGTTAGTTGTCAAAATATTTAGGCAAATATTGATTATATATATATATATATATAGATATTTAAGGTGAGGATATTTTGGTATTTATAATAGGTAGCAATTCTAGGAATAATCATTAAGTGTATATATATAACAATATTTTTTAAAAACTATAAATATAGCAAATTCTATGGACGATAGACTTCTATTAATTCTTAATAGACTCTTATGATTTATCAACGATAGACCAATATTTGTTACATGGTCTATCAGTAATAGACTGATCATATCATTAATAGAAATTTATCACTGATAAAATTTGCTATATTTATAATTTTTAAAAATGTTGTTATATATTTAATTATTTTGAATATAAGTGTTATATTTGTAATAATTTTTTTTAAAATTTTTAAATGGATTCCTCAAAGCATAAAATGACATTTGAGGTAGAGGCCACACAATATGGGCAAATACCAAACTTATTCCACGTGACTTTCACTTTTAAAGATTCCCATTTATGCATATTTTACCATCAATCTCTTCGTTTACCAACCATCGTCAACTTCAACTATTCCTTTGCACTAAAATATATTGTCTATTTCTTTTATGTTATGTTGGCTCTATAATACAATTAGATGCTTAGCTTTGCATTTCAATTTTTATCTTGGTTTTCCTCCTTCTCTATCAATATATATATATTTGGAGATATTCTATTTTTCAATCTTGTTTCTATTTTCTTTTAAAGTTATAATTTATCACTCATTTATGGTCACAAACATGGTTATTCAAAACTAAACTAGATAAGACATATATATTAAAGTCAGAATGAACATAGCTTAATTGACATTAAGTTATACTATTAACTATGAAGTCAAATGTTTGTTATAATAAAAGGCATGTAACGGGTTGAGATTGATAATTTAAATTCTTTTATAGGTAAAATTGGACCAAATGAAATATGCCCAAATTAGCTAACAAAATTAAGATATTAAACTTAGGCTCAAATATATATATATATATATCATTGTTTTTTCTTGGAATTTCAAGCATCAATAGAAAAGGAAACTTCGTGTTTAGCACACCCTTTTTCTTTTAGAAAGTCCTAATTTGCAATGATGATGATTACTACAATTCTAAATATGACTTCCTATACATAACCCAATTTCAATCACCTTTTAGTCTTCTTTTCTTCTTTTGTTTATTACGTTTTCTTTTTAACTTAGTCATTTAGATTAGAAATAAGGTCCTTTTGACAATATCACATCTCTATAATCCTATGCTTGTTCACTCGACATCCACTTTTCCTGATGATAAAAAATCTTTATATATTTAGACCATATTTAATAACCATTCAATCGTATAACTTCAAATCCCACTCCAAACTCAAACAAAATTTTGATAGAGTTTTAACCTCATTCAAAATTCAAAACTTTTTTATTAAGTTGACCATAAATTATATTAATTTTGAAATCTTATGCCAAATAAGTACTTTATTTTACCCCAAATTCATATCAATGTAACGAATTTCATTTCAATCACAATTAATCACAACCAAAATTAAGAAAAAAAACCTAAGATAAAATAACCCCAAAATTTATCACAACCAAAATCAAAAGAGAAACTTCAATCCAATTTATCAAAACCAAAATTGACCCTAAAATTTATCACAATCAAAGCTTCAAAAGAGAAATTTGTAAAATGGAGAGAAAAAGGGGCGATTTCCATACCGAAAAAGATAGTCGGCGATAGTGGCTGACAGTGGGAGGAGACAAGTGGTTGAAGTCTGCATCGAACATCCGATGAGTGGCGGAAGGGGTCTGTGAAAAAATTGTGTGGCGAATGCAGATGTGTAATTTTTGCTATTTCTCTTCAAATTTGTTAAGTACAGATTTGAAGAGGAATTTTAAAAGAGAGCTCTCGACAGCACGGTAAGCGTCGGGGGTTCTTTATTACTTCCGACGAGTAGTTAAGTTGTTGGGAGTTACCCCTATCTCTCCCCACGCTTTACACATAAGGCTTTGATAGTTACCTCAAATTATAAGTTTCGTTTTTAGATGTTGATGCCTTTATACAACGTCAGAAGTTGTGCCTTACTCCTAAAGTTATATTTTGAACATTTCAGGTGATAGGGTTTCTCTCCTGACATATTATCTCCCAACAACCTTTTTAAACGTTTAGAGATTCTTAAGTTCGTGTAGTGTACTTTGATGAATTGACATTAAAATATGCCAAATAAATATAACACTAAAACCAAAAAGTATGAATCAAATTCAAGTTGGATTAAAGAGATACGTCAATAGTCAAAATCAAGAAAAAAAAACTGTTTTATTTATTTTTGTCGAGATTTACTCATGGGACTTGATGAAATTACAAACTACCAAATTAAATATAAAAAATAGAGCATTGACAAATTTGAACAAATGAAAAATGAACAAATCATTTCTCAAAAATTAAGGATGAAGTTGAGGAATGTGGAAGGAAAATAGAAATTTTGGAAACCGAATAATAATGGCACTATATCTTCTTCATGATATAGTCTATTGGATCGAAGGTCCAAATAAATAAAAGTCCAAAAGCTCATGACCCGTAAAAGCTCAAGCTTAATGGGCCATGCCTTAACCAAATTATTGTATGAGCCCTTCTTCATTTTGAGAGTTCAAAAACCACTTCTTTAATTATCCTTCAACTTCCACACCTACTTCATCCGATCCACGTTTTTCAAGTAAATTAAAGAGAGAATTAGATTATCAAATGTTAAACAACAAACTATAGCTGCATAATAAAATATAAATTTTAATCCAACTCTACAAATTCCATTTTTTTAACAACACATAATAACTTGGTTTTGTAGTAAAAAACACGTTAATGTAAACAAATTTTATGAATTTTTTGAGCCATACATATAAAAATCTATTAATATCAATATTTTATGATCAATATATCATATATATTCAAAAAATTGAAATATCTATATCAACATTGATATAAATATTTTAATAATTGTGAATGTACTGCTATTTTTATTTTTCAATACTTATAAACATCAGAATTTAAATTAAAAAAAAAAAAAAAAAAAAAAAAAACTCAATATAAAAAGTACTAAAATCAATATTAATTTTACACTTAAAAACATGATAGATGGTTGTGTCAAGTTTAATTTTACCAAATTGGACTTTGACCCTAAGTTAAAATGAGAGTGGTGGAATAAGATAAAGATAACATAAAATAGATTAATTCTAAGTTGGTTTGGGATCAAACAAAACCTATATCGATTTCAAAACACCATGGATTATCATTAAGTAGCTCAAGAGTGAATGTAGGGTAAAGGGTTTTTTTTTTTTTTTTTTTTTTTTTTCACTTTCAAATTTCTAATTTAGTTAATGAAATTAATCCTAAATATAGTGGTTTGATTAATTACTATCAAAGTTAAGTATGTAATAATTGTAATTTTTGTAATTTAAAATTTATTGAAGAAAAAGTAATAATTAAATTGAAACTCTATAAACCTATTTGTAATATTTAATAAAACTAAAACCACTAAGTTCTAAAATGAAATGGAATTCAAATTACATAGGCTAAACAACAATAACATGAATTATCTTTAATAAGAAATTGAATTCAATATATATGGCTTCCAACAATTTGGAATCTTGGATGCAGTGTGTGAAACTTAGGAATTGAGAATTTAAAATATGTGTAAGATGCCTTAAGATTCGATAGATTGTGGAAAGAAAGTAATAGGAGAAAAAATGTTGTCCAAATGATGAAGTTGTGGGTCTACTCCAAAACTAATACTTAAGCTCTCCTTCAACAAAGTTCAATAATTACTCTTCCATTTGCACGTTTTTTATATTTTGACAAAGAGGGCTGTTGAATTCTTGTGGCTTCAACACTAAATGCCAATTACTCATGTGGGCAAAGAGACCAGAAAAACTAAAGAAAACAAATGTAAAAACTTAAGTGAAATTCTCTACCTTCATGTTCAATTTTAACTCTATGTACTCTCATTCTTTTAATTTTAGTTTTTGTAGTTTTTATAACTTAAATTTAGTTCCTCAAAAGCAGGAAGAATTTTCAAATTACTAAACACTTGCTTGTCTTTTATACAGAGACGAGAGGAGCCTACCAATTAAGGAAAGGAATAACAAATAATAAATGAATGAAATATACATGAATAAACAAATGGTAAAATCTTATTGAATGATAAATGATTTCCTTAAACAACCTTTTAACATACGAAAGGTTCTGGAATGGAACGTGTATTCTTCAAATGATGACTTGGTCACACTCCAAGAAATATCAGTTACGATAGCATAAAAAACGCATCTTTGAAGCACATTTTGAGATATTTTGCAATATCATTTTGAATGTTGAGCGCACAAACATTCTATTTTTTTTATCATTGGCATCTTAGCAATCAAATTATTTGCATTATCTCTTATTGAAAGGCAATTATCTTTTAATTGAATGTCATCACCTCTCTCTAAGAGTTGTATTACTCTTCATATTTGACACATAATAGACATTTGAAATAAGTTGGTGCTCACCATTCTTTAATCGAATGAGAATGCTAGCTCTCTTTTTACTTCTACCTTGGATTCCTTGCCAAATGCTACATTGCCACTCATTGATTCATCAAACTCCACAAACATACTTTTTACTTCACACATATGGTTGCTTGCCCCAGTGTCCAGATACCATGTTTTATCTTTGCTCCATTCAACATTTGTGCAAGTAATCAACAAGGTTCCACATTTTTTACTTCTATCTTTAATGTAGTTTGTCTTCTCTTCAACTCTATTATTTCTAGGAGCTCTGCATTCGAATGCATAATGACTAAACTTCTGACAATTATAACATTTAATGTTTGGTTTACCAAACCTTGATCTTGAGTTACCTTGTCCACGATCTTTTGTTGAGTTTCCTTATCCTTTTTTGGTAGTTATTATTGTTGTCTTCATTGAACCTCCAACCATGCCCTTATCCTTGTCCTCTTTCTTGTCATCGATGTCCACCACATTCTTGTTCTTGTTCACTTCTATTATTGGGTCTAACTTCTCCACTAGTAGAATCAACTTGTGTAACTTGAGAAATTCCTCGATTCTTTCCTTCTTTTTCTTTCCTTCATATACTTGTAACAAATCCATGAGTTGCTCAATAGTCATGAGCTCCAAATCTTTTATTTCTTCTATTGTAGTAAAAATAGGATCAAACTTTGAATCTACAAATCTTAGTATTTTCTCCCTGGTTCATCAATCATTTCACGATTTCTTTTAAGTTGATTGGTGATAGTTAAAACTCTAGAAAAATAGTTTGAGATGACTTTCCTTTCTTTCATATGCAAAGTTTCAAACTCAGCTTTTAGAGTTTGAAGACGTACTTTTTTTATGGGATCCAATCCCTTGAACAATGTTTAAAGCTTTTCTTATGTTACTTTTGCCATCTTTGCTTCTGAAACTTTTCCAAATGCATAATCATCTAATCCTTGATAGATTAGATAGAGAGCCTTCTTGTATCTCTTTCTTGAATCTCTCAAGGTATCTTTTTGTGCTTGAGAAAGACAACCATCATTCTCTAGTTCAACATATCATTTCACTACAGTCTCCCACACGTGCATCTTGTCAGCTAAGGAGAGCCTTCATCTTGGTACTCCAATTATATTTTATTTAATATAATTGTGATGTAATTTAATATTTTTCAGTTTTATCCTTTTTTCATAACTTTTAAGTAGGTTTAATTTAGTCTTTTCACAATGCTTTAGGGTTTTATTGGGAGAGTACTTAAGTCTTGCCTTTAGATTATTTCAAGTTAATTTTTGATAATTGAAGTTTTAAGGCTTTCAAATCAATAAGAAATCCTCAGGTAGATGACATAATCTCATCACCACTTTTTTTGCGATTCTTGATTCAAGGTTGCATGCCAAGAACATTAAGGGTAAGTTTGATCACCTTGTTTATGGAGTTTTCGAACTTGGAGTGAGAAACTAGTTCTCCTTATCTCTTGGTCTTTGACCAAAAGTTAATTGATAGCATCGAAAATGTCTTATCTAGCTCCACTTAATTTGAGGTTGTTCCTATATTTTATGTGTTTATTTGATCATTTTATAAATTTCGAGCATCAAAGAGGTAGAATCAAGCATTATGAAGAAAATGAAGCTAAAATGGATCAATTTGAAGCCCTAACAAAGTATTCGGGCAAAAAAAACTAAAAATTATGAAACTGCCACTAAGAGAAGTGCAAAACGCTCTTTCTTTTTGTGAAGGAGTTGCGGCACTGGCTTGCAGATACCAATGTGTAGTTTCAGTTTGTAGGTCATATTTTTTTACCCTAGTAGTCATTTTGGGCGTATGACCACTTATTTTCTTCGTTTTTTCTGCCTTCTATCCATCTACTACATTAGTTTTTAGTTTTTCTTTCATCCATATTTCCTATAATCAAGCCAAAAGGATGTATTGTCTCTATCTTTTCCACCATTATGGGAAGGTATGGTCTTTGTTCTTTCTAATTTTGAGGATTTTAGAAGAACCTATTGTATTTTTAGGAGTATTTTGATTGTATGATTGATATTTCTTGTCTACGAGTCTTACTCTTGATTTATTGATTCTTACAAATTACATTTTCTTATTAGTGATTGACAACCACTGCTTGATTGTGCAATTTCATGCTTTAGATTAACATATAATATGTCACATATAATTGTATGTTAGTCTACAAGAAGCAATATGTTAGATAAACTTGTGATTTGTGGTCGACAACAAATAGCATTGTTCTATTGATCTAGAAAAAACCATATTAAATTCGTAATTACACTTTTCCTATTAGAAATTTAGCCTAGTGTAATCCCCAAAGCATAATGCAGTTAGTAGACTTGATTAGGATGCTTCTCATCAAATTAAATTGGCTAATTTGATATTTCACCATTGGTTAGCTTTTCTACTCAATTGAGCTAGACATAGGTAAGAAGCTAAAATTGTACATTGATATTTCGATGATCAAAATTATATTAGGTGATTCATTTCCTCCAAGCTAGAATGTTATGGTTGATTGCACATCAATCTTTATTTTTCTTGCACTTTATTCATTTGAATATCAAACCACACCAAACTCCCTCATTTATCACTTTAACTAAATATTTAATTTTGAGAAACTAATATTCGTGCTTCCTTGCAGGTCGGCCTGATCTTGGCCACTTGTTGTTTAGTTGTTGCTTTAGTTAACAACTAAAAGAATAGCTAAGGGAACAATAAAAGAAATAGCACAGAAGGCTTTATTAACTTCGTTCGGTGAAACCCATTTACGTCTGGAGAGCTTTTTAGCTCAGATAAACATATTTTATTAAGATTCAAATAAGTGTACCACTTTCAATAATCTAAAAGTGACTCACACTAGTAATCTTTTTAGTTATTTTTTGTAAACTAAAAATAGTCCGACCCCCTGAATTGCATTTGAGTCTAATGAAGATAAACAGACTATCCATGCAGTAAGTGACATTGAATCAACTTACTTAATCTTCTTTAAATCTCTTATTAATTATAATACACTTTTAAATCAACTATGAAGAACTGATCAAACAGTCTTTATGTATCTTCTAAAACGGTAATAACTTATTTTCGTAAAGATTCTTTACGAATTTGGAGCTTCTGAAAACGTCTTTGGAAAATACCTTGAATGGCTAATTACCTCTCCTTTTATGATGTGGAGAAAGATACAAGCGGACAAGGAAAAGGAAACTGGCTGGGCTCTTCTTCCGATTGCTTAAAGAGAGTACTACCGGCAGTTTAAGAAATAGATGATCGGTAATTCAAAAATCTTTCCAAATTTAAATAACTTTAAAAAGAAAAAGTAAAGAATCTTGACCTTTTTAAAAAGAGAAGATATTAATAAAGATCCATAAAGGTAAGGAAAATCTATTTATTTTTCTTTAATTAAAAAGAAATTAATTACATATTTATAAAAAATGTAACAACAGGTATAGTATTGATCATATGGGTACTATTGACCGGTATGATAGGCCATTTACCTTTTTTTTTTTTTTTTCATTTTCATTAGTAATTTCTTGTTACTAATAAGTTGTTAGTTTTGGTTTGGAGTGGTGTGTGTGGAAGCCTATGCCTTATTATTAAATCAATCGGGATGTTGGGTTTACAGTTTGCTCCTACAGCTTGTAATTGTGTATAGAACACTGGTTGGCTAAGTTTGCATTGTCTTGTGGGGGCTCTTCCAATTGGGACCCTGCTCAGCCAGAATGGCTTGCTGTTGTTGTTGAGGTCGATAATGGTCTCCAGATGTAATTGATTGTTTCTCTTACGTTTTTTTTTTTTTTAAAAAATGTTATGCTTTATTTTCTTTTACTGAAATTTGCTAGTAACACAGTGTTTTTGGAGGTTTCTATTTGGTTTCTATCTCCTAGTAAAAGACATTATTTATGGAGCAATTAGTGTGAGCCATAGTAAACATACCCCAACAATTTCTAGTTGATACCCAAACAATGTCTTCAAAACAAACTAAAGAAAGTCAAGTTGGGTGGATAAGATAATTCAATCTCATAAAACTTGATAGGACAAAAGGTACTGTTAGTGGTTGTGAAAAAATGGTCACAATTTGTTGTCTCACTTGTAGATAAAGAGTGCAGGGTAAGTTTCATTTATTGTAAATTTCTTATTTGTCAAACATTTGAGTTTCTAGACTTTATAAAGACTTCTAAAAGTCTTTAGTCTCACAAAAATTTATAAAAAAACATGTACATATTGTTCGTAATAGTATGTGTATGCTAATGGCTTGGAAATTTTCAACCATTAAAATCTTGAATTCTTTTGTCAAAATTTTTGAAATTATTTTAATTGTTTCGAAACTATGAAAGCGAGCTTAGCTCGAGAATAGTTAACCGACTTTTTTTTTTTTAGATGTTGAAGACTTGATCTCCAAACCTTACAATTGAAAATTTGAGAAGAATCTTCTCAATCAACATAATAGGTAAAATTATATAATAACCAATTTTTTTAAATTTTTTTATTTGCTTTCATCAAACTTTCATAAAATCAGGACCTCAATATTTTATCGAAGTTGATATTTTCATAAAATCAGGACCTCCAATATTTTCGACCATATCGATATTTTGAACCTTAAAGTATAACTGTTAAGAGTGGATAAGATACTTAACTTAATTTAGTTAGTTTAGGTACAAAAATTTGAATAAATCATATGGTTTTTTAGTGTATAGATTCTATAAATGGGTTTCTATATTTCAAACTGCAATATGTGTACGAGGTAAATATATGTTACGAATTGATGTTTTTGAAATTCGTGTAAGGTGTTTAAGATTTCAATAGATTTTCCAAGGTAATAGGAGAGAAAATGTGGTCCAAAAATTAATCACGTGTAACGTTATTCGATCTAAAACTTAATGTGTGGTGGAAAAGAATAGTAATTACTACTCCATACACGTATTTTAATCATATATAGGTTTGGATTCGTATCACATTTTCAATATGATTATTGTTAGAACTAAAGTTGGGAGTAGGAATAATTTATCTCTGGCATAGAATAGGAGAGGAGCTTTTGTTTTTTCCTATGACAAAGACTAATGTTATTGAATTCTTGTGGCCTTTGAAAAGAAAATGCCAAATATTGATGAGATAAAGTAAGTAAATAAATAAATAAAAAGTAAAAAAAATAAATAGAGCCAAAAATAAAAGAAACGAAGATATGAATGAAATGAAAAATAACGTCTAGGTTCACATCCATTGATACATAAATTTATTAAAATTTTATTCTAAGTTAGATTGATCAACAATCAACAATTTTATATTTATAGGACTAACTTTAAGAAACAACTATACCAAAAAAAAAAAAAAAAACCTAAAAATACTTAAATTTTCGTAAATATAATAAAACACCATAAAATTTATGATATACCTAACAAAACTTTTTTAAAAAATCATAATATTTCAAATTTGTCCTTCTTTTTCATCTTTTTTTTCTTGCAATTTTTCTTTTATATTTTTCTAATTTTTTTTTTCAATTATTCATAAATCTTGTATTATTTTTTTTCAAAATGTTATTTGGTTCAGGATCGTGTACCAAATATAAAAGATTTTGGTACACTATCTTGAACAAAAATCATTGAAATATTGGTACATGATCGTGTGTACCAAATCTAAACGATATTAATACAAGATTGTGTACTAAATATAAATTGTACATATCTTAAACTAAGAATATTGTTTAGATTTGGTACGCGATGGTGTATCATTTCCTACACGATCGTATTTAGAAGAAGGATTACAGGTGCGAGTGACCATTTAATCGCATGTTAACTGGGACATTTTTTGTACTTTTCATCGTGTGACTGTGCGTTTTTTCTATTTTCGAATTTTTTTTATATAATGTAAATATTTTTGTCGGTTTGTTATATTTTTAAAAAATCACTTTAATTAATTAATTATTTATTTTTAGAATACATTATACATTTAATTAATTTAGGTGAAGCTTTTCATTTTAGTTTTATATATGATTAGATATTTAATTTATTTGATACCATAGAAATTTTCAAGAAATGTCAAGGGGTGGGTCGTGGCCCCCTACTCTCTCCAAAGATGTCTGCCCCTCTCTATTGACTCCTCCAAATTCTAATTACATCCATTATTATTATTATTATTATTATTATTATTATTCAGTAACTTATTGCATTTACATTACTATTTCACAAATTTGGTCCATTTAATTCACCAACTAATAAGCCATATAAATATCCTCTTCTACGTTGTCATCATTAAGTTTTTGCTTCATAATCTTTTAACTTATTCTTTGTCAACAAAACTCACCAGTTTTTAATAAAATTCTACTTCAAATCCTTGCTTCTTTCAAAATATTATCAATTTTTGTTGTAGCCTATACATAGTTTGGAGTTTGATAGTTTTAGGGTTTTGTTTATTTGTTCATTTTTATCGAAGCAAAAACAGAACAACAAAAAGGGTTTGGTAAACAAATCAAGTCAGTTGAGATTTAAACATAAGATAGTTTGGATTTACTTTATCCTTTTTAACAACTCATTTTCATGTTTTATACATAAATGTAACCCAAATTTAATGGTTTAGTTTATTTAATGTGTTTTTAGATTTTCAAACAAATTCTTAGAATTATGTTTTCTTTTCTAAAACAAAATTAAGAATTTATGAACTTAATCCTCTTCATACTAATACTTTATTGTCTCTCTAAATCTTATGCATGAAGGGAGTGAGTTTTAGATTAGAATTTAGTGATTGATTTTAGAACATGGAATGATTTAGCACAACCTTTAGAATTTGTTATATGCATTATGCGTGTAAATGAATTTAGATGGATGATTTTAATATTTAATATTTTTTTAAAACAACAATTGTGATAATCGCGGTTGAATCTTCGACGTTTAGTTTAGTATAAAAAATTGTGTCAATTATTATTAAACTAAATTTATTTTAACATTTTGATTTTTTAAATTGAACATGCTTGATTTACTTATGAATTTAGATTTGTAGAATAACATGTGTTTATTATTGGATTTAACATTTTCAACTTAGATTTAAAGACCAACAAACACACATATTGGAGTCGAAAGACAACATTATCAAGTTAACTTTATCAACTTATCCTTCAACTAAACAAGCAAACCATGTTTTAGTTTAAAATCAAAAGTAGGAGAGTTTCAACCTTCAATCTAACAAAAAAAAAAGTACACATGTCATTATGCTTAATTATCAAACAATAAAGTTAACCATAAAATTAAATATAGAACCAAAAGGTTAAAATTCATTTTTCTGACAATGAGCTTCTACAAAACCAATAATTAAATATTTAAAATTTATCTCTATTATGTAATTTATGTATCGATTTAATGGAAAAATATTATTAGTATTTAATGAAATTTTTACACTGATCAATTGGTAAATGGATAAATAAACAAATTAAAAAAAACTTTAGTTGAACAAGAATTTGAGTGAATTTTAAGTGAACAGAAATTCAAACTTTGGAACTTTAACCTGAACAAAATCCAAAGATATTTATTGAAAATGTAATATTTAAAAAGAACTAATAAGTAGAAGTACCCATTTTGTATTTAAAAAAGAGAAAAGAGAAAAGAGAAAAGAAAAAAGTACGAATTATGTAAAAAAACGTGTTTGCATAAGAAATAATAGATATAAAAGAAAGAGAAAGGAAAAGGAATAATCTAGACTTACCTTATCCATTGTAGATAGAGGAAAATTGAAATCAATAAAAAAGACCTCAGCCTTTCCAATCACCAAAAGACAATTAAAACCCTTCAGTTTTTGCACTCCGCATAACAACACAATTCCTTCCACATCCAAACACTCTCCTTCCCACGTGCCTTCACGTGACAAACCAACTCTCCCCTCCCCCCTTTTAATCCCTCCAGATATTCTGGCATATGCTTCCCCCTTTGCCACCTCACCCCTCTTCCTCCTTCTTCTATATTCCCCACCTCCTTCCTCCTTCCTCATTTCCATTTCATTCCATTCCTTCTCCCATGGCGCTTTTCTCTAGGTCCAAGCGAGTCACTGATCCACTCGATGACAAAGCCAAAGCTCGCTTATTCGCCGCCCATCACTTTCAACAACTCAGCTATGTTAGCAGCGGCAGTGAGCATTCCCCCCATGATTCCCCTTGTTTATCCGAACTCGTTCACGGCTTCCTTCACGATGATCACCATCCTCATCATCTATCTCATGCTCCCACTACTTCTTACGACTCCGACTCTGATTTTCTCGATTCCACTCCCGATCGTGAAAAACCTCTTGACGAAATCATCAGCTCTCTTAATTCCAACATTCTCGACTCCTACAGGGATTTACTTCTCCACCATATCTGTAAAGCGATTGATAAGTTCTCTCTTCTTAAATCCAACAAATCTGTGCTTCTGAGAAATGTTATGGCGTTTCTGCGTGAGTTAGGGCACAATGCTGCCGTTTGTAAAACCAAGTGGAGTTCTTCTGCTACTTTAACTTCTGGAAACCATGAGTTTATCGATGTTGTACGATTCAATATTAGTGGTAAGGTGGAGGTTAGGTATTTTGTTGAACTGGATTTGGTTTCGGAGTTTGAGATCGCCAGGCCGACGCCTCAATACTCGAGAATGTTGCAGTGTTTGCCGAGAGTTTTTGTTGGTACGGCGGAGGAATTGATGAGAATCGTGAGAGTTTTGTGCGATGGAGCGAGGAGATCGCTTCGGAGTAGAGATCTGTCGGTTTCTCCATGGAGGAAGAATCGTTACGTACAGAACAAATGGTTTGGACCTTACCGTCGGACAGTAAATCCGGTTCCGGAAAAGTCGTTTGCGGGGGCGGGGGCGACGGAGGGCGTCGGCGCGGTGTATCGATGTGTAGGATTTGAAGACGTGAATATGAATCGACGGTTGTTTGTCCGGACGAGATGATAAGGATTGAAATGATAATAAATCAGAATAAAGCAAAATGGAAATCATCAACGTGAACAAGCAACCCTTTCTTTTTTGTTTTTCTTTCTTTGATTTTTTTCTTTTTTTACTTATGTATTATGATTTTTATTTTTTTTAAAATACACCTAAAGTCCAAAAAAAGGTAAATTAAATAAATGAATAAAGGGGGATTGGCTCTACCAAACAAGGAACATGTCCAAGATTTGATAAGAAAGAATTTTAATTTTTTAAAGCAATCTTCAATTTATTTCAATTTTTTAAGCAATCCCTTAATCTATAAAATAATTTATGAACTTTCAAGTCATTTGTGTACACGTTCTAAAAAGTTTGTCAAGATATCAAAAAATAATAATAATATACTCTAATATGAGTTACAATTTAATGGTGGTAGGTTTCAAGCTAGAAAATGAAACTTATCACTCTCTTTGTTGGTTGATAAGTAACATCATTTCAAATGTGCATGATTAACTCCTCCATTTCAAAGCCATGCACACCCATCATGATTTTAATAATATGGAAATAAAAGTGGTTTGGATAGTTGATGGATGTAATTTGCATAAAGAGAATGAAAGTGGATTAGGAAGGGAGTAGGGGAGTAGTATTTGGAATGTACGTAGATGGCCTGTGGTGCAGAAGGTAATATGAAATTGAAAAAGAAGAAAAGGAAAAAGAAAAAGATGGGATATAAAAGGATAAGGACATAATTAGGAAAAATGGATAAGAAATGCGGCGACTAGAGATCGCCCACGTGGATGATGGAACACAAAACAAAGAAAACAAAGAATGGAAGAGTAGGTTTTTTTTTTTTTTTTTTATTAATTATACTCATACTCATTACTCATTAAATATAATTAATAAATTCAACAACCAGCATTCATTGGGACGCTTCTCTTATCTTCTTTTCCTCCCGCCACTATCCCCCCTTTTTTTCCTTTTTTCCTTTTTTCCTTTTAATCCCCACCCTTCTTCCAACCCTCTCCTACTCGTATGTTTTTCCAAACGAACTTTTGGGTTTGCCTCCTCAAACGTAGATTTGGTTTTGTGATTGAGCTAGACCTAAGTACGGTTCCTATATCTAAAGCTCCATACATAATGGTCCCGATACAGTTGAAAGAGCTGAAATTATAGTTGCATAAATTGCTTGACAAAAGGCTTCATTCGATCGAGAGTGTCACCTTGGGGTGCATCTGTTTTGTTTCTTAAGAAGAAATATGGGTTGATGCGCTTATGTATTGATTACAGAGATCTGAAGCTGAGGTCGAAGTCTGTCTATTAGGTCTTTTTCTTTATCAAATCTAGTCCTAAAGCTAAGGTTGATGTTTTTTCAAATTTGGTTAAATCGAGCCCAGATCTTAAGCTGAGGCTGAAACCTGTCTATCAGATCCATCATTTATCAGACCGGCTTTGGAGATAAGGCTGATATCTTTTTCATTTTATAGTTTTTTTTTTCTGTCTCTCTCTAAAAAAACTAAAAAAATCGGCCAAATACCTTATCTATTTTATTTGTCCACCTTTAAATATTTTCAAGATGGACAAAGGGGGCAAGCTGTAGATACCTTATTTTGTCCCATTTTTCATTTATTTATTTATTTATGTTTATTTTTTTTTATAAAAGAATTTGAATTTGAATTTTATTTTAAAATTTAAATTTATGTTTTAAAAAATAAAAATAAAAACAAAAACATATTTTAAAAAATAAAGTTGTTTCTCCTCACTGTTTTTCTCAACCATCCCCTATTTTTGCTTTCCTTCGTCACCACGTTCATACTTTCCCACTCTCCCACCTTCTCCCATTTTCTCTCCGTAGTCTTTCCCTACACTTCACTTACTAATCTAAAAATAAACGATCAACCTTATCCTACACCTAGCCGTGTAAAAAAGAGGAGGAGATTTTTTCTGGTGCAAATTTTTAGAGGAAATGTATACTTTTATCGTAAAAAAGAAATCTTTTTCATCTGTTTGTGATTTGGGAAGAATTTGAGAGGATCGAGAAAGAAGCCTTTTGCATTTATTGCATTTAAGGTCGCCTAGTAAGTTTTTTTTAAAAAAACTTAAGTCAATTTAATTACTACGAATTGAAATTTATTGTGTGATTCTCCTTAATTATTTGGCACCCAATTTGGCTGCTATGTTAATTATTGATTTGAATTACCCATTTGGCTATTGTGTTAATTAATTAGTGTCCCGCATCATTGGTTAATTATTTAGCACCCATTTGGGTGTTGTATTAATTATTCATTTGAATCATTCATTTGGCTCCTATGTTAATTATTCATTTGATTAATTAATTAGCATCCTGACATATTGTGTTAATTATTTGCATATGTATTAACGTGTTAATTCTACATTTGACATCCTGCATTAATTAATTAGCAGGTTGGCCTACTTTAATTATTTGGCATCTGTCTCCTGCATTTTGAGTTAATTATTTGCATCTGCATTAATTAATTAGCATCATGCATTAATTATTTGCATTGACCAACTTTAATTACTTGGCACCCATTTGGGAGATCTTGGTTTAATTATTTGCAACCTTTTAATTATTTGACATCATTTGACATTCTGTGTTAATAATTATTCATTTGGCATCCTGCATTAATTAATTAACCTGTCATTTTGATTAATTATTTGACCTGACATCATGCCTTAATTAACTGGTCTACATTAATTAATTATTTTTGCATCGTTCTGCATTAATTAATTAGCTTGCATACTGATGCATTAATTAATTATTTTGCATATTGCTGCATTAATTAATTATCTTGCATCTTGCTGCATTAATTAATTATCTTGCATCCTGCTGCATTAATTAACCATCTTGCATCATGCTGCATTAATTAATCATCTTGCATATTTTTGCATATTGCTTATATTATCTCTGTGTTTTATTTTATCTCAACATATTACCTTATTTATTTCACAAGTATTTCTCAAATTTCACAATGTTTTGTCATTATTATTATTTATTTTTCAATTTAAATATAAAAATCTAAAATTGAGAAAAAAATATATTTTTTATGGATTTTATAATTTAAATTCCATGAATAGATGCAATTTCTCCATTTGAAATTTAATTAATAGATTGTCTTTAAAATTATAAACATAATTCATATTTTAAATGAGACTGTGTAGTGTTTTCTATGAATTTATTAATTCTTAGATACATGAAATTTCTCATTAGACACCTATAATAGAGATTAAAATATCAAATTTTGGTATCTCAATATTCTTGAGGTGAATAAAAAAAATCTTTTGAAACAAAAATAAACTTCATTTTTCTAATGGCTCCTATGCCACTCATAATTATCAATTCATGCTTAGGTTTTATTTTCTTCGATGTGAATTGATAACCATGAGACATTTAAAAAAATCTAAATAAAAAACTTTGTTTTGTAAACCTTTTTAATTTAGTTTAAAAGATAAAATTGGATAACCATTTTATGGGTGTATGGTGCTAACACCTTCCCTACACACAATTGACTCCCGAACTTAAATCTCATGAATTTATGTAGACCATTCTTTTTTTTTTCTTTGGGTGACCAATCACACCTTAATATGGTTGGTGGCAACTCCAAAACTATTTATTTATTGAAATTAAATAAACGAGAAGGTCGGCCGCTCTGCATCGCAATCACATCGCTACAATATTTAATGATTTTTTTAGACACTTTTGTGATTGTATTTATTGATGATATATTGGTTTATTCCAAGACAGAGACAAAGCATTAGGAGTTTACACATGGTTTAAGAGACTCTTCGAGCCAACAAACTGTATGCATGCAAAGTTTTCAAAATGTGAGTTTTGGCTGAAGTAAGTGTCTTTTCTAGGCCATGTGGTGTCTAGAGATGACGTTTCTTTGGACCCAACAAAGATTGAAGTTGTCACCAATTGGCCTTAACCATCCACATTTAGTGACGTTCGTAGCTTTTTGGATTTAGCAAACTATTATCGACGGTTTGTAGAAGACTTTTCTCGTATAGCTACTCCTTTGACTCAGTTGACTAGGAAGAGGACTTCATTTGTTTGGAACAAAGGCTATGAAGATAGTTTTTAGAATCTTAAGCAGAAGCTTGTTACTGTGCTTGATGGTTCAAGGAGTTTTGTGATTTATAATGATGCTTCTACAAAAGGTTTGGGTTGTGTTTTGATGCAACAAGGTAAAGTAGTTGCTTATGCTTCTCGTTAGTTGAAGAGTCCTGAGCAAAACTACCCTACTCATGATCTGAAATTGGTAGCATTGGTTTTTGAATTAAAGATTTGGAAGCAATATCTGTATGATGAGAATATACATATCTTTACAAACCATAAGAGTTTGAAGTACTTCTTCACCCAGAAGAAGTTGAATATGAGACAACACAGATGGTTAAAGTTGGTCAAAGACTATGATGTAAGATCTTGTACCATCTAGGTAAGGCTAACGTGGTAGCTGATGCTCTTAGCAGGAAGGTAGCCCATTCAACAACTCTTATTACTAGTCAGATTCAATTGCATCAAGACTTTAAAAGAGCAGGGATCGCAGTTTCAGTGGAAGAAGTCACTTCACAGTTGGCTCGGTTGACAGTGCAAACAACCTTGAGAAAGAGAATTATTGATGCTCAGTGAAGTGATCTCTATCTTAGTGAGAAGCATCGCCTTGTAGAATTGGTGCAAGTTGATGGATTTCCTATATCTTCAGATGGTGGTCTCATGTTTAGAAGATGTTTTTGTGTGCATGTAGACAATGAAATTAAGAAAGATTTAGTGACTGAAGCTCACAATTCTCCATTTTCTATGCATTCTGGTAGTACCAAGATGTACTAGAACCTAAAATGTGTTTACTAATGGCGTAATATGGAAAGAGAAATAGCAAATTTTGTTAGTAAGTGTTCTGTGTGTCAGCAGGTGAAAGTACCAAGACACAAGCTAGCAAATTTGTTGCAACCTTTAAATGTACCAGAATGGAAATGAGAGAATGTGTCGATGGATTTCATTACAGGTTTGTGTAGAATAGTGAAGGGTCATAGAGTGATATGGATTATTGTGGATAGACTCACTAAATTAGCACATTTCATTCCAAGAAGAGCTGCTTATACAACGAGTAAGTGGGCCCAGTTGTACTTGAAGGAAGCGGTGAGATTGCATGAAGTGCCTATATCGATTGTTTCTGACAGAGATGCCCGTTTTACATCTAATTTTTGGAAAGGACTTCAAGCCGCCTTGGAAACACGGTTGGATTTCAATACAAATTTTCAATCATAGACTGATGGTCAAACTGAGCATTTGAACCAAATTTTGGAGGATATGTTGCGAGCTTGTGCATTGGAGTTCTCAGGGAGTTGGAACTCTCACTTGCATTTGATCGAGTTCGCATATAATAACAATTTTCAGGCTACCATTGGCATGACATCGTTTGAGGCCCTGTATGGTAAATGTTATAGATCCCTTGTTTGTTTGGATGAGGTTGGTGAGCAAAGATTGATTGGTCTTGAGTCAGTTCAATCTACTAACAAGGTTATACCGAAGATTAGAGCACGTATGCAAGCAGCAAAGAGTAGACATAAAAGTTATGCTGATGTAAGACGGAAAGATCTTGAGTTTGATGTGGGAGTTAAGGAGTTTTTGAAAGTCACACTTCTGAAGGGTGTTCTATGATTCAAAAAAATGGGAAACTTGAGTCCTCGTTTTGTTGGACCGTTTGAGATCCTAGAGCAAATTGGCCCTATGGCGAATCGTTTGGCATTCCCACCATCACTTTCTATTGTTCATGATGTTTTCCATGTTTCGATGTTGAGAAAGTACGTGTCAGATCCATCTCACATAGTGGATTACGAACCATTGCAAATTGATGAAAATTTGAGCTATGAAGACCAACCAGTTGAGATTTTGGCTAAAGAAGTAAAAATGCTTCGTAATGAAGGGATTTCAACATGCTTTCCACCTGCCAACGTAAGTGATTTCAGCTATAAAAAAATAGTATTACGTTAATGACTTCGAGTAGAAGAAATGTTGTGATAATATACTCTCAGAATGTTGTGCTGCTTTATGTTAAAATATTGAGATTTAACGTAAGTTGCTTTTGTATCCTCGATGATATAATGCCTTATTCTTGTTGTGCCATCTAGGATAAGATGTTCTATTCTTGCGGTGTGATCTGGAATAGAATGCCCTATTCATGTTGTGTGATCTTGAATAGGATGCCTCATACTTGTGTGATCTGATACGAGATGCCCTTTGCTTGTTGTGTGATTTGGTATTTAAAGATACATTATACGTAGGGGAATTAATGGAACTTTCTACACAAGTTGAGTTTACTTCGCATGGCCGCAACTTGGTAAAAAGAGTGTGGTAAACGTTTCAGCCATGGAAAGAGTACAAGGATATAATTGAATATGCAGGATTATCCTGATCTCACTCACTAGGAGTGTTCATCTAACCTTTCAAATGTTTGTTCCCCCCCCCCCCCCCCCCCGTCAAGGTGGCGAAGGACATCCAGTGTTGAACTTTCAGCTTTGATCGCCTTCTATGCTTTGTACTCGCATCATTTTGGTAGTGGCCATTGTTAATCCTCATCGCATGTAGGAATTAGACAAGTAAACCGGAGTCATTTTAAGTATGCATTTTGTCCCTTTTGGAGGACTTGTGTACCAATGATCAAATGTACCCCTATAGTTGTCCATTAATGAAGTTTTCTTCTTTTTCTCGAATTCGACTTTCACGTTTAAAATTTAGAACCAAAAAGTTGTTCCGCTTACTAGGCGTCCAACGTGTCATCTCACGAGGAGACGCACGATGGATGACTAGGCGGCATGCTAGTGTAATATTTTTGGGATTTAGTTTAGCGTTTAATGTTATGTGTTCGGCGTTCTGGTTATATTCATAGTCTTAGAATTAATTGCGCGATTAAGGTGTATATGTTAAGGCCATATCGCAATCCTTGTACACGACGAGAAATGGTCATTGCCTGTGAGATGCTCACAATGTCTCTGGTCCTCGCGTAATTACTAAATTCTCGTGCAGTACAAGTTTTCCTATTGTTTGCCCATGTATAAGGGAAACAATAGGTTTCCTGGGTAATCTAGGGTCGAACACAGGAAATTAATATCAAATCTTAGGTCTAAGGCTTACTCTTCATTTAGGCGGTATAAAATAACTATTTATACAATAAATAAATGTGTGTCTAAGTACTAATCTGTAAAAGGGGATAAGAATGGTGGTGAGACGGGTAAGTGAACTAACTTTTGTAAAGAAATGGAGAAGGAAAGTCTCCACGTTATTAGGCGATTAAGCCATGCAGCAGCCTTCATGAGATAAAAATTAGTCAACTAGCTTATGATTAAGGTGAGACCTTTTAGGGCCTTAAACGCCACACTTACTCACCTCTCGGGATGCAAATGATAAAGCTTGGTTAAGCGAGATCTATCTAAAAGTGTTTACTTATAAGAGTTGTACTTCTCTTTTAAGGGTTACAACCTCTTGGCGCCAAGTACCCACACTTGTTCTCCTTTTAGGATACAAGTGATGAAAGTTATCTTGCCAAGGAGAGTGTGTCTCCAAACTCCTCATTGCGCGTGTTAGCCATATCCTGCTACTTACTCTCTCAAGTAAATTGGCAAGATACACTAGCCAAGTAATGATTATAGCTCAACTAACGTGATAAGCTTTATAAGCTAAACTTCTTATCAAGAATTTATCATAAACATAAACTATAGATAACACATTGACAGATGAACAGTGAAAGAATGTTGGATTGAAAAGGTAAAAACATGGAATGTATTAAAGAATGTAGGCCTTATGCCACTATACAATATGAACAACATACATTACAAAGTACAAAAATGGAAAGTAAAGAAAAGGAATATTACAAGTTAGGGGGATGAAAATTGTGGAATGTTCTCTACTTTGACTCTAAGCTCTCATTTACAAACTAACTGGAGAAGAAGAAGAACATGCTTTACAAACGGCGAAAAGGCTACTCCTTTTCACCACTCTTTAGGGTTTAGCCCATTTAAGCACAATTTTCTTAGTAGTGATGGAGTCCTTTTATTGGCAACTTTCAACAAGAAACTTCTATTCTTTGATCATGTTAGCACCGATTGCAACCTTGTCAAGTCACATCAACTCCAACTATCATTCTTGTATTGTAGTAAACCTTTCTCGTGTCGTTGTTTCTTAACTAGGGATTGTACTTGCCAGACAAGGTTATTCTCACATAATACCTTGCACGTGCTCCTCTGTGATCCACTATTTTTCTTTTCTTATTAATCCTGCGTTCAAACACATTGAAAACTTGGTAAAACAGACATGGAGACTTATGCAAAGTGTATTTTCTAATAATTATGAATTTGCACTAGAAGCTACGTGTTTTGACATCTTTACTATGTTTTTTGGTTCAATTATTGTACCTAAACGGCCATAATAACTTGTATTTCTACAAGTTATCACACGTCTCCACTTGCACTACAACAAAACCTACCTACTATGACAGTTGTATATATCCTAAATTGGAAAGAGGAAAGAAAACACTATCACAAAGGGTCAAAATTCGTGTTTTTGGTGGGAAAAGACGGATTTTTTTTTGGATTTGAAGAATTAACTGTCATAAATATAAATAATAAAATATAAGTTTCATTAAAAATTATTAAAATATATCCCCCCCCCCCGCCCTCCCTTAATTTCCCTCCAACTTTTCATTAAAAATTATTAAAATATAAACTTACTTTTAGTTCTCCTTTCTTCCTTATCATCTTCACGATAGAACCCAAAAACCCCAACCCCATTCTTCTCCATCTCCATGAACTTTCATCTCAACGACGGAGACCCACGACAATAGAGACCCACTGCAACGGAGACCCATAACGACGTCGAACCTAACGTTTCGAAGACAACAACCCACACTCATTTTCTCATCGACGGTGACCCACACTCGCGACCCACACTCTTTTTAAAGATTTTGAAGACAAGTTAGTGTTTAATACCTTTCACTTTTGTGTCATTTCCTTTTCTGGTTTTAATCAGTAGGGTGTAAGAATTGGAACAAAAACATTTGTGAATAGTTTCTCACCTTTTCATTCACCCCCTCCCCTATATATACGTGATCTGTCTCTGATTGTTTCCTAAGAAAATCTTAATAACCGTATTGTTTATGGTAGATCAAGGAATCATTGAAAGCTAGAGAGTGAGTGTTTAGTGGGAAAAATGTTTTAGTACGGAAGGTGTTTGTGAAAATGCCTAAGAGAGAAAAATAGTGTTTTATAGGATGTGGATTGTGGCTCTGTTTTATACAATTTATTTTCTAAGCATATTTTGACTGTGGAACTAGAAAGGGACTTTTTGAATCCAACCCATTTGCATTGCTAGTGGAATAAAATAATCTGCAACTCATGAAGTCCAACTAATGGTTTGTTATTATTATTAGCCTATTTGTCCAATTATAGTGTCAATTATTAGAAACTGCCTACCCTGAATTTGGTATATTATATAGGAAACAAAAATATTATTATCTCCTTCTTGGTAATGAAAATAACGAATAGCATAAGGATATGGTATAGTGTGACAAACCACGAGCTTAGGAGTTGAAATTAACTTGGAGGTATCAAAAATTGTGTAATTTTGTAAATGGATATTGCATTTTGTGAGATGTGAAGTTTTGAGAAGTTTGAATGATGATGATAATGGAGAAGATTTTGTAGGAATTATTAAGGATGTTCTTACAAAATCCAACATTATGATTCCATTGAAGTTGCACAAAATTTGGTCTCTCTTTTGATGGGTTTCAGCTCACATTGTTGGAGGGTTTCTCTGACTGCTTGAGCTTGAGGGGAATTTGAAGGGAAAGAAAAAGAAGATAGGATTTATGGGAGTTGTTTGAAGGAGAAAGAGATTTGATCAGCTTTTTCTTTTGGTAAAAATGGAGGGGATTTTGAAGGGTCTCTTTTAGGGAAATAAATTGGGAGTTTTTCCCCAACTAATTTTAGGTCATTGATGGTAAAAAAAACTATGAGTAAAGGGTTTATATTGTGATTCATATGAGATGAAGAAGAAGAAGAGTAATCATGGTTATTATTGTTCTTCATTGAAAATTCATCCTCTTGGGAAGTTTGAATATTATCTCTAATTGTGGTCACCATTTTTATGATGGAATTTTGTACTGTACTTGATGTTGCTTCAATAAAATCATTCATCTCAATATGTTTCCTCTTCTCAACAATTTCGCTCATGGAAGATTCAGTTCTTCCTTCAGCAAACTGCAAAAATGTGAAAGTTAATTTATGTGAGATTTTTTTTGCCAAGAAAAATTGATATTGATGCCCCTTTTGACATCCGTTATATTTTTTAAATTTGAGCTTATAGAATACTATTTTTACATTTTTTTTAACAAAAAACTTAGAGTGGGTCTGGTAAGAGGGACTGGTAGGTATACTTGGACATCTCAGTTAGATTAACACATCTATTATTACCTCTTTCGTGCCAAAACCCAATAGACTATATATCATTGGCATAAAAGAACAATTACCAGAGCGTTCATTGGCACAAGTAGTGAGAAATAAAACCAACAAAGGCGAAAGCATTGTGGCATCTGATTATGAACTTTGTAAATTTTGATCTTTTGCAAATATTCATTTATTTTTCCTTAGAAAAAACTCTGAAAATATTGAACCCAAAGTTGGAAAATGGGTTTCATACCTTAACTGGGAGAAGAAGTTGGATTCACTTGTAGGTTGATGTCCTTCTGCTCTACATGCTTCTAGAGGACTGTACATATATGGCAATGTTGGAAGTGGTAAGTTCTGACTGTGATAAAATTTTATATGACAAGCTTGGATACTTGTTATCAATTCATAGAGGATTTAAGTTTATAATCTATCGCTCTAATTTATGCTTGTAATCTTATAATCAATTTAATTTTGATTTACTGAATTAATTTCTAATAATCTAGGGAAGACAATGCTCATGCACATGTTTTTCAATGCTACTGAAGGAATTGTTAAACATAGAAAAAGGTACCATTTCCATGAGGTGAGGCATTATTCTAGTTCAAAAAATTGGAAACATTGGAACATACAAGAAAAACTAGAAAAGCGGTTTTCTAGTTACACCACAAAAATGGGGTAGCGAAGGTATGGAGGGGATGCAAAGGAATTTCTAATTCTCAAACCAATGATTAAATTTCTCTTTTATTTAATGATATTGGGAGGAGCTATGTAAAATAATTACTCCTATTATGATTTTACAATAAATTTTCCTTTCTAGGAAAAACTAGAAAAGCGTTGAAGAACCACATCTATTGAAAAACAATATCACATGTGAGATTTTTGTATTTAAAACAAATTAAATACGTACTTACATAAAAAAGTATTATCTCTCTCCCTTTTTGACTTGTTTGTATGACTACAGTTATCCACAGTAACTCATCATGCTTTCCTAAATACTGTTTGTTGTTTTGTTGATTCATATAAGGTTAAATTTTATACTTTATAGGGTTATTCTCTTGTTTGTTGATTATACTACTATTATTTGCAACAAAAATTTATACGTTAAACTATGGAGTATGTTAGGGATTGTATCTGACCATGGTAACACAAATATCCTTGCATTTGAATGACTTTGGAGTATTGTTATTATTGACTTATCTTATGAGTTATGCTTTAATTGATATCATTCTTCACTAGCTTGACAAAATAATTCACTGCTTTGTAAATTATGTACTGAATGTTAGCTCATAATGTCACTAATTAATTATATACAAGTTTCTATGATCCTCTAAATTGTGTTAATGCATAATGCCTGATTTACTTTTGTTTGTTATATTTTGGGGCATTTTAATGTCTCAAGGATGCAAACTATTTAAACTAGAACAGATTGCTACATATGGTGGAGTTTCTCGAAAATCCAACTCTTTCTCCGCCTTCGATTCAGGTATATTTCTATATATTTCACCTCTGATTTCAAGATAGATAGATGGGATAAATAGAATTTGGTTGTTAAAATTCCGAAGAGAATCCTTTTATTGTGGTTGGAGATCTTTGAGTTACAATTGGTAGATGCTCAAATTTCTAAACCGTGTGAGAAAGGATATGAATATGGAGTTTGGATGAATTTTAGTGTTTCTTACTGGTTCTTTAGAATTAGATTGTGCAGAAATGGATCTACTTTGAAAAATGAACTAGAAAAAGAAGTTGATTACTAAGACACTCTTATTTTGATTGTGAACTATTGGAATGTTTGGTAATTTTAGGTTTATGTGAATTGCAGAGCAGAAACAAGCAATGGCTTTCAGAAATCAAAGTTAGTTTGGATGAGGCTAAAGTTTTGGTATGTTTAAAAAGCAGATTGTTTTGCCCTAATGTATATATATTTTGTTTATTTTATTGTTCTTTGAAAAAAAACCTCAAAAACTAATAGTTTTTTTTTCTGAAAAATGGTTATTAAAAATTGATTATCAATCCATCCCATTGAATTTGTTTGTGTACTATAAAAATTAGGTTGAAATTGAATTTTCTGCAGTTTACTAACTATAAGGAGGATGAATTTAATCACTGACTTTTAGAAAGAAAGCTAGTGCCAATTACTGTTAAGTTAAAGTCCCTCCCTTTGTATGTTTATATAACAAAAAATAAGTATTAACTCATTAGAAAAAAGTACGTATCAAATTATTTTGTATACCTTTATATGTGTTTGTGCTTCCCTTCATATCAGTTGCATTACAGTGACCAAATATGTTACCCTTGATTTCTTTTAACTAAATAAGTACTTATAAGCCCCGTACATATTCTCAAAATGACATTGATGAAGTTAGATCTGAAAGGGCAGAGTTCATATCTAAGCTGTGTTTTTTTATTCTAAAATTGATGGTTATGATTGCATGAGGTTGTCATACAATCATTTGGCTCAATTGAAGTTTATTTTAACGGAAGAAATTATACTTAAGAAAGTTATGATCTTTGATGAGTGTACCAGCTGCATGAAGCTAGATCTTCATATTTCTTTCAATTTTGGTGTTCTAGTAGAGAGTAAGGAGGATCAGTATATGCAATCAGAATTTGTGAGTTCCCATATCCAGAGGTATGCCATCATTTTCCTTCTATGATTTGGAGAGATGTATTTATTTGTATATGTGTTCAAAAATGTAGAATGTTGGTTCTCTCAATAGACATTGGCCTGAAATGTGAAAACTTGAATGTTGGTTCTCTCTATAGAGATTGCTAGTGCTCGCTCTGTTTTCAACTCGACATGAAGACTTAAAACAAACTATGTTGATGCTTGCTGTATTTTGATTTTTTCTACACCTTCAAATTTTCTATGTTCTAAGGCATGCTTCTGTATTTAGGTTGATGAAAACTTTAAATCAATTTCTCTAATTACGTCTTATTTATTTATTTTGGCTTTAAAATTGGAATATGTTACTACACTAATATACAATTTCTCTAATTACGTCTTATTGTATATGATGTTACGGCCGCTTTTACTATCAAACTTTCTCCAAATTCCAAGTTACCAAGTAAGTGATAGTATGCCATTTTTCTTGTAGTGGTATATCATTTCTTTACCTTGTCCATTTTAATTGTTTTTGTTTACTTGTGAATTGATTTGCTTAGATAATGTTCTTTAGTCATACTCTAAAATGAGATTTTGTTTTCTTACTAGGTTTGGAAGAATCTATTGGAGCAGTGAAGCCAACGTGAAACAATGGATTGATATAGGACTTTTTGTATGGTTGGTAGAAAAATCTTGGTTACAATGTACAAATTTTAGGCTTGTTAGTACCTAAAGATGTTAGTGTTTATTCGTTTTGTATGTAAACTACCTTTTAACAAAAAATGGTTATTAGTCAATAGTTGTACGAATATTACAAAGTGTATTATAACGTATATATATTAAAGTGTTGACTCTTTGTTTTCATATGAGTGATGTATTAGAACATTATTGTCATAGAAATGGTTAGAGTAATGGCAGAGCGGCAAAAATAACAAGAAAAAAAATGTAGTAATTGAGGAATATACGACATGGAAAAATGTCATAATATATGAATTCGTGACATTTTGTAACTGTCGTCAATAGCGAAACAATGTCATTTGCTTTTATAAAAAACTGTCATGATTGACATACCATTGATAGAGAAAAAATGTCATAATATACGAATTCGTGACATTTTTGTAACCGTTGTCAATATAAAAAAGATTACATTTATCTTTATAAAAAAATCTCACGATTGACATATCCTTCACAGATAAAAAAATGTCATAATAAATGAATTCGCATCATTTTTGTAACTGTCGTTAATATGCAAATAATGACAGTTATTTATTGTTATAAAATAAAATATTACAGTTATTTGTTGTCATAAAATAGTAATTAATAACATTTATTTTATGTCTTGAAAAAACTTATTGTGACAGTTTTTGAGAACTGTCATGGAATAACTTTCCACAACAAGCGAAACTGTGACTGTAAATAACTGTCACTGCAACAGAAAATAACTGTCGTCGTAGATCATTTTTGTTGTAGTGTTGGTCGCATGAAGTGACCTTTAGGGCGAGGCGTGACATAGTTACTATTTGCATTGGCTAATGAGTATACACAAGCCTTTTGTTTTACTCCAATTACATCAATTTCAAAAACATCTGTAGCTATCTATTTTTGGCATGCTTAATTTGATTACAAATTATCATTTCTAATTTGAGGTTAATTTTAAAAAATAGAACAAAGTAATAATAAAAATTAAATAAAGCTTTTATTCATCTAACACTTAAATGTTTTTTAAAGATTTAAAAATGGTGAAACAAAATGGTTTATGGAGGGAATTTAAATTTTGAATGATGAGATCTTTTATTTGGGAGAAAATAAATTTAATCTTTTTTTTTTTTTGGTAAAAATCAATCAAATATTGTTTTTTTAATAATATAATCAATCACATATTTAAATTAATTTTTTCTTTTTCAAAATTTAGATTTTGAATGGTCTATAAATAGTGTGAATCAAAAAACAACAAGAAATTTTTAGAGAAAAAAGGTTTACTTCCAAGAATCCGTCTCTCATACAATGATCGACTTTCTTTTGATCTCAACTTTTAGTCTTCTTCCCAAGACATAGAGAAAAAGAAAAAGATATAAGAAAAAGTTTATTGTTCTTTTTACTTCATTTTTCATGTCTTTTAATTTGTCGTTATTATTATTACTTTTTAGCCTCAACCATTAGCCTTCTTCTTCTCTCTTAGAGAAAACATAGAGAAAGAAAAGAGTATTAAGGTAAAGTTTCTTGTTTTTTTTGCTTATTTTTCTCTTGTTTTCTAAGTTTTCGTTATTATTATTATTATTTAGTCTCAACCCTTAGCTTTTTTTTTCTTTTCTTTCTGACAAAACAAAATGGGATAAAGAATTTTTTTTTCGTTCATTTTTTATGATATCCTTATTATATAATATTATTACTATTATTACTATTATTACTACTTGTAATTTCTTAGGCTCCTTGACATCATCATTATTGTTTGTGTTAAAGACTTATTAGAGTAAAAATATCCTCACAAATCAACACGAGTCCTTTCAGCATGCTTTGTTCTCATTCACATGCATTCTAGAAAAAATTTTAAGAGGTCATCCAACATAGAATTGTTCCAAGCTAAAAATGCTTACTTTTGAGTTCTTATGATCGAGCCATCAAAAAAGAAAGGTGCACATTGTTGATATAAGCATTCACTCTTAATTCTTTTAAGCATTTCTTAACCTTACTTTCATATCCTTAAGATTTCTCTTATTCAAATGTGATATCGATTTATTCATGTTCTCCTTCTAAACTCAAAACTTTACACTAATACTTTAAACTTTATCGTATAGATGGCAATTTTTAGTCTAATGTTTTATATTTTTACTTTTGTTTTTTTAGTTTAATTCTTATTTCATTTTATTTTAATAAGCAATACGTTTGTCTTCGTTATTCTTATTATTCCATATATCCCATATACTCTCACATTCATATTTTATTTATGATTTATCAAGACATAAATATATGTACGTGTATGGATGTTTTCTTTAGCATTTTATTGTGGTGTTATTTTAATATATCCTCGTTACATCGTAGTTAATAAGTAGTAATTTAATTTTTTTAATCATTTTCCTCTTTGCACTTTTTTCTTAAAAAATTTTGCCGGTGGAACGTAGAAATATTTGGGCTTTGGAGTCTATTATTTTCAAATTCTTGAGGTGAGGGGCCGATTATTTGGAAGTTCCAAATCCATCCCTAACACTTCTTGTAAAAATAATTTTTTTTATTATTTTTATTTGCTTAATTTGTTTGCTTACATCCTTGATTTTAATTATTATATGGTTCATTTATTCTTATTTGATTTCTAATTAAAATTCTTCAAAGTTTTAAAAAAAAATCTTTTTAGTTTAATTTTCTTTAAATACTTTTTGAAAATATTTCATAAAACTCTTCTTTAAAACTATTTAGAAAATCTTTCTTTAAAATAGTAATTTCTATGTTTTAAAAGTTTCAAAATCGAATTAATCTATGATTTCACACGGTTTCCTTAATATCTTTGAAAATCTAAGCTTTGATCCCAAGAAAAATGAATTTAATCATTGTTTTTTTTTAAAAAAATATTTATTTAAAGAATATCCTAGGGTGAATTTTAAGAAATTGTAGTAATGTTTCATTCTGGTAAGGTAAGGAAAATTTTCTCATTATAGTCTAATTGATAGAATGTTTTCCACCTATTGAAATTGTAATAATTTTTCATTAGTGAAAGGTGTTTGTTGATGTGAAAGAAAGATAATAATATGGGAGAAGTCTCATGCACACTGTCAAAGTCGTAGTGGAAGTCACTAGTATTACCACTCATAGGGCTCGAAGAGTGGTGTCCCATCTAGAAAGGAAAAAAAAATGATTTTATTAAAAGGGGGGAAGTCACTAATACTACGTACATATTACCAAATAACTTATACATCTAAATGATGTATATTGGAATATATGGCTTAAAAAAAAACGAAAATTGACATGTACAATTAACGAAAATTAAAAACTACATTGTTGTTATATCCGCAATTAAAAGAAAATTGATTGCCAAGCTTACCTTTTTTAACATTTTAATTTTTAATTTTGCCACAAATAAGCGAACTAAATTTGGACATTTGAAACTACAAGCAATAAATTGGGATTTTTAAAAAAATAATAAAAAAAACACAAACTATTTACCTTTTATGGCAAAAATCCATTAAATGACAAAATCTCATTACACATGATTTTGTCATAAAATGTAATTATTATTTTACATTTTGCCATTTTTGACAAATTTTCTGATAAATTAGTATTTTAATTTCTTTTAATCTTTTAATTGATTATCTAAATTGTTGTTAAACTGACGTGGCTAAAATATAAAATGCATCCTTAAATTTTACACTTTACGTGAAAATTTTTAGGAACTTTTAAAGTTGTTCAAAAAATATTATTCTATATTTTTTTTCAAAAGTTCAAAAATACTGTATTAGTATTAGTTTTGGATGTGAATGGTTAAGTGTTGTGTCATACATCCTTCAAAAGTGTTGAAAATATAACTGAATTTAAAAAGAAGTTAAATGATGTTTATATTGTTAGTATATATAACAAAAACCATTAATATTTCGTTCACAAAAATTAAAATTTAAGAAAATTGTCCAACAAATTATCAATTCATTTGAATTTTACTCCATTGCACAAGCATTTTTTATTTTATTTTATTTTTGTTAGTATAAACACAAGATTGGAGATTTGAGCTAATTTGATGTAAAAGACAAAAGATAGATGTCACGAAAATAGCTTTCAAGGTAAAAATTGAAAAATCGTTCAAAAGTATCTAAAGGAAGAAAAAGACTAGTTGGTCTCATATTTTTTAAAATGCAGCCAGATTGATAACCCTCAACTCCATTATCAGTGTTTTTTAACATTAAATTTGAAGGTGGTTTCCATTTGATTACATTTTATGTTATTATTTTTTTAATTTGGTAATATAAATCCACACAAGATATACTACTATTTATGTCTATCGGTATAATGATAGACACAGATAGTAATCTGTACTAGTTATCATGATTTATCACAAATAGATTGTGATATTTTATTATATTTATAAATATTTTTAGAAGTTTTATCATTTAAAAAAATTATCTTAATAAAACATAGAGATAAAAGAAATATTTGTGAGTCAAACAGCCTTGGTAATGTTTGATAATTATTTATCTAGAATTTCTTGCCAATTGAAAGAAACTATTTATTTTATCATCTTCAACCTCTGAACGTGAAGATCTCAGATTGATTTATACTAAATCAACAAGCTTGGTTGCATGTTATTTCCAAATATAAGTATAGGAATATGAATTAATGATATAGAATGTCACAAAAATTGGAGCATAGAGGCCTAAGTTCCTTTATTGATTAGACCTGAATCAACCATTTTTTAAGAATCCAAACAGAGTTTGGCCAATCTGAATCAACAATTTTTTAAGAATTCAAGCAAAGTTTGACCAATCTAATAGGAAATGTATAATTAGAGAGTTTTACATTGACGACATATTACCTTTTCCATTAATGGCTTTCCGAATCAATCACAGTTTTACAAACTCTACTAAAAATGTGTAAATGAGGTTAGTTAGCAACCCCAAAAAAGAAAACATTTTCCCTGTTTCCTTTTTCTGCTTCCGTAGTCAATTACTGAAAACTTGCCGGTGGAATAAAGGTGGAATAAAAGAAAGATTCAACTGGGTTAATAAATACATCACTATAGTTACATTATGGGAACAATAAAATACATTTCTATTAAACCCAAAAATATTTTCAACTCGGGTATTATATACATGGCTACAGTACATTAAGGAAGGTTGGTCCTCTATCAACGAGTTCTAACCCCCAAATCAATCTATTTTCATCTTTTTGGCAAAACATTCTAATGAGCATATGGTTGTGTTCTAAGCCTGCCTTCATACCCTTTTAACTCTCCCCAACAAATGGCAACTGAACATCCTAGACCTCTAATGGAATGGAATATTGTGTTAAACTAACTGCCATGAAAATGAGGATTCCACCTCACTACACTACATTATATGTATATACTACACAAAGGCACAATATGGTATGTACTCCACCCCTAAGAATCCCTATACTCGATTCCAATTTCTGCTTCAGTCAAGTCTTCATCACATTGTTTTAATAGATTGTCACAAAGCATCAAAAGCTGATCTGCTAGGGGAGGAATACCTGGGTTGCGCCCATCATTGTACAAGTGAGCATTATACATTATCTGCCATACATCATTCCTGAATTCGTCCCTGGTCTTGTATTCCAGCCTTCTAACCTTTTCTCTAATGGTAGAAAGATCCATTGGGCGCTCTATGATATCCAGGTAGTCAGGAGCCTCCTTCTTGGATACAGGTTTTAAGAACAGATAGGAAATATCGAACCTGTCTTTGAGGGTCTCCACAATCCGCTCCAAGATATTTGACAAACCAACCTGCAATAAAAAAATGCCAAAGTTTTAGATGAATTGAGCACAGTTAATGCACAAAAGTAGAGGAAATCCTACAAAGCACAAAAGTACCTCTCCCCCCCTGCGGCGTTTTGTTGATGATGCCTGCTCTGGAATATGCCTTCCCAACTCAATAGGCTTCCTTTTCATGCGTTCTTTTTCTAGAGCCCTTTTATCAAATCTTCTTGATCTGGGGTCTTCCACATAATCATCTAGTATTTCAGGGATTCGTTTCTTCTTCTTCTTCTTTGCTTTTAGACGTTCTTCTTCCTCCTTATCACTTCTAATGCTTGCTTCAAATCTTCTAATCTCAGCTAACTTCTCTTGTTCTTCTCGCATCCCCATTTGTTCATTATAGACCCTTCTCACCTTCTCTTCCCGTAGTCTTTCTTCATTTCTCTGCTTCTCTTGCTTTTCCCACCATCTATGTTTTTCTCTAACTTTCTTTTTTCCAGAATCAGATGAACTCATGCTCCCATGCCTTGTATGCTTCTCAAGACTTGACAGCTCAACAATTCTTTTAGTCTTCCGGTACTCCATATCAACACTTCCTTCATAAGCACTCCGATCCAAATCTACCTCCTTTGGCCGTTTGATTATGAGTTTTTTGTGAAGCTGTTCTTTTTTTGTTTCAACTGCTGATCTAATTATGGTGGCAGAGCGTCTGGGAAATTCCGTTCTCTCCCTATCCATATTTGTTGGTGGTCGTATTACAATGGATGGTTTATGAGCTTCAAGTGAAACCTTTTTTGCATCAGGAGGTCGTATTACAATTGAGGGTTTATGAGACTCAAATTGAATGTCTTCGGTTCTCTTCTTAGAAAATGTGATCTTGTTAACTTTAACAATAGACTTCCCAGTTTCATTGTCAGAATTGACTGGCAAGTCAGAAGTTTGTGGCAGTGCAGGACTAAGATTGTCAGAAAGCCTGTCCGCTGAGCTGCATTTGAATTTGACTGGAAGAACTTTTGCCGTAGATTTTTCACCCTCAAATGCTTCTGTTGTAAAACTTTTTGATATGGCTTTAGGTGTAACCTTCTTAACCACAGCTTTCTGATGGGATTGATTAGATGGATCCATCGCATTTAACTTTATTGATACCTTTTCTTGATCTGTTGTCTCCGGTGTTTCAAGATCCTCTCCATACTTGGGGCAATTCTTGTTTGTCCGCATGTGTCCAAACTGAGAACCAAAAACTTCAGAAAGTTAGCAATATTGAGGTATCAGAGCCAGGGAAAGTTTTAACTAAAAACTTTATGTACCTGACCACATTTTCCACACACGAAACTCTCTCGAGCTGATTTCTTCTCTTTAAAATTCTGATAAAAAAAAGGTTAAATGAATGTGGTTCCAACCACCATATAGAGAATAATAACATAAAACCATTATCCACCTTTTCCCCGCAATCACTCCCATCACCAAAACTGAAGTAACATCATAAAAAATACAATTTAACAAAAAAAAACAACTTATTAAAAAAAATAAAGAGAGTGGGAAATTAAGAACGGGATCAATTCTACTCATAAAGGCTGGGAACAGTTCGGCTACAAGTTTCTAAACTTCCTTAAAATCTATCCATGTTAAATAATACCTTCATCAGTTCTTCCAAAGTTTTCATTTTTAATTAAGGTTTGTGAAATCAGCTAAAAAAGACACGTCCTTTATCCCCTCTAGTAAAGACTAAAGACATAAGGGGGTTGTGGTTGTTTGATTGCCATCAAAGTTTGAAAAGTTAGAAAATTTTCTTTGAACACTAGAGATCGTGGGTCTCTCATATATACCTAGATTAGTATAGATTTAGGGGTATAAGGATAATTAGATATTTAGGAAGTTACTAATAGTTATTGTGGAAGTGTGATTACTAGTAGTTATTATGTAAGTGTGGTTACTAGAGTGGTTACATCTTGTTATAAATGGAGGGAAGGTAAGTGAGGGAGTAAAATTCTGTGGAGTGATCTAGGGCTTGGGTCAGAGTACTCAAGAGGGAGGTTCCAAGTGCCTTATACTTCGTTTTATCTTGAACTCTCTTATAGTAAACATTATAATAAATTCAGATCTTGTTCTTGTTAGGAAGTGTCCTAACAGTTTCACAAAGGAGTTTCCATTTAGAAGGTGGCGAGTTCTTGTTTCACAAAGTTGTGGTGATCAAATATCACTTTTAAAGCCCTGTTTAGTTCCACTATCGGAAAGATTTCAACTGTAAGCAAAAAGTTTATTTTAAAGCTTCTTGGTGCTAGCTACTTCCTTAAAAGATTCTCATCAAGTATTTAGTTTGTGCAAAATAAAATTGCAAAGTTGTCCATTACTCTTTGTTGGTTGTCGGTCGATTTCTGGTTTTTTTTTTTTTTTTTTTGCAGGAGTGATGCAGTTCTATTTGGTTATTTTCTTTTAAGTTTTACTTTTATCCATGGTGGCCATCTACTTAGAAATTAATTTCCTACAATTCCTTGACACCTCAATCTTGTAGGATCGGACGTGATTATCCTACGAGATTAGTCGAGATACACATGAGCTGGTCCGGATACTCATGATATATATATATAGTTCTTTAGTTCTTTAGTTAAGAATTGGTTGTAATCTTCAGTTTGTTACTGCTTGGTAACTTTGTTTAGCTATTGGGCAGTTATGTGTTGGATGGGTATATAAGTGAATCCTTTTAATGATTATAGCATCTGCAGTATTATTATTCGAGTTTTCAACGCTCCCAACTTGTTTACACCAAGTAGTCATTGTTCTTTCAGTATTTGAAGGAGGCATAACTAGATCTTTTCTACTTCTCTCCTTTAGGGAGATTGTAGCATAGACTTGATTATACCATAAGAGATTGTATCCAGCAAGAGTGTTGGGGAAAAGAGAAAACAGCTAAGGATGAGGTTTAAAACTATTCCCATAATAAGGAATAAGGATAAACCCTATATTTTAGACGAAGATTATGATTAGTTTTAGTTCCAAAGTATAACATTTTCATAATACTAAAACAAAAGGATCAAGTAAATTCCAGTGTCCCGATAAAACTATAAAAAAGAATCAAGTCCGTACCTTGACTTTGTCTCCTGATATCTTCAGTTTCTTATTGATTAGGCTCATCTCTGAACTATAGTTCTTCTTCATGGGTTTCAACTTTCCTGACTTTTCTTTTCGATTAATAATACTTTCAACCTGCCATCATATAACACGGCATTAATTATCTATAAATTGTCCTTCAGATGAGTAAAGAAAATGTAATGAAAAAAATCACAAATAATCACATATTAGTACCTCCTTCTGTTCTCTTATATTTTCTTTAGAAATATAGGTCACATCAGGCTGAGCAATACTAATAAGATGTCTGGTTTGTTCAGGCTTTTCATGAAAAAAACTAGCTTGAAAACCTGTGGACAACACTGCTTCTCCCATGACTTTATTCTTCTTCTTCTTCCTCCTCCTCTCAGCTTCATCTGCATAATAGATTCTACATTAGTGCCAGTTAGAGGTGTGAATACCCCGAAGTACAAGGGACTAATAAGCTTTGACCACGGACAGAATTGCATTGAACTAATGATTGTTCAGAATCTCACTTAAGCAATGATATTGATGATACCCACGATCCCCAGAGAAAAGGTATGACCAGTCAGGCAAAAGAAGCAAAACTTCACTAATTTATTTTGAAAAGTGAGCGTTCTAACTAGAACAATGAAAACGAGGTCCCACATAAATCAAAGGTATTGGCCAATATGGTGACCCAACTGAGTCATATCCATCTGCCACCTCACTAGAGAGACCATTCTGAGAAATTTGAAAGCCAACTAACTAAACTCAAGGTTAATATAGTTTACAGGTCATATCACCCTACTAACTTTCTGTAAGTAACATAACCAAGTACAACCTCAAAAAACAACGATTTCCATAACAAGTGGACGAACAGAGTTGTAAGCAACTGCACCACCATTTGACTTGTGTTCAAAAGATCTAAATTTTTTCTTTTATCTTTTTATTTCTATTTTTTATTTACTTTTTAATATTATTATTTTTATTTTCAGGGTGTGGAAATTATCCTTGTCATACTTAAGTGGGTCATGGCAAAGGACGAGCATATTGTATCAGTAAAGAAACAGATAATAGGATTCTACAGTCGATTACGCTGAAAATGCCAATACTCTCAAGAACTCTGGAAGATTTAATAATTCAGAGTAACAAAATGTCAATGTGTAAAAGGAATTATTGCAAACAACACTTATATGACACTCCATGGTCAAATCTAAGAAAAATGCCAGAATAAAATGACTATTCATGGCCACAAATAGTATGAGAAGCCAAAGCATAAAAAGGTTTAGCAATTAAATGAATGCAACTCTATCGCCAAAAATGAATCGTGCAATCATGATAAGCAAGACATTGAAGAGTTTTCCATGACATAAGGTAAAAGCTAATCATCCAAACCAAACACATCTCACGTAAATTTTCCATAAATCATATACTAGAGTTGTCCATACCATCCATCAGCAACCTGCACAACTCAGCAGCTTCTGCCACTTCATCTTCAATTTCCTCTTCTGTTTGAACAATGGATGGGCGTCTCCTCATTTTAAGTCCCTTGACCCCATCAGTCTTTTCATGTCGGACCTCAAATGTATCAACTTCATCTTCAAATTCCTCTGCATCCAGCAAATTTTCCAAATCTCCAGCAAAGGAATCTAGATCACTATTTCCTTCAGAGTCACTCTCGTTCTCAGCACCATCTGAGGCTGAAAGACTCTGAATTTGTCGTTCCCAAATTTCTTGACACTTCTCTCTCGTCTGACGCTGCAGTTGCAGAAAGGACATTCGCTGGCCACGTGCATACTTGCTGATAGTTGTTGGATCTACTTGTACCCCAGAAGCTGCTTGCTCACTCGAAAGCCTGCGTATCATAGCAATTCTGTGCCATCTGGTCAGTTTTGCTATCTGTTCTTCAGATACATCAAACTTGAGAAGAACCTAAAATATCAAATAAGATGAAGATTTCAATGTAGTAAACAAAAAAACAGCATGAAAGAACCAATAACGCAAAGCTCCAAAAAATAAATGAGAGCAAGAAAATAAGAATATCATTATTCCCACGCAAAAAGAAAAAATATTTTTAAGAGACAGTTATACTTGTCACAAGTTCATTTAGTTTATAAGTTCTCAAATCTTACACATTGTTAGCCACAATGATAAAAAGATTGACTGTAAATATTTCATCAATTTTATAATATTAATTATGATGTCATGCCATTGAAAATTAATTTTCTTATTTTACACACGCAAACATACATACATACATATATGTAATCATTTTTATAACAAAAAAGGAAATTTGAAGCATGTAAGTTTAGGGTTTTAAATAAATACGAGTTTGATCATTTCCCTCTGAGAATTTATTATGTCATACATGAAAATAATTGTCTATTAAAACCCCTTGTCTTTGTACAATTAATATTTGTCGTCTAAAAACAATATTCAATGGAAAACCAGGTACCTCTTTTGCAGCATCCATGCTCAACCTACGTAGGTCTGCATCTGTCCCTGTCACTGCCGAGCTTCCTCGACTAGAGGCTGCTTTTTTCTTTAAAGATGCATTAGAAATAGGTGCTTTTGGAACCGAACGAACATAACTAAATCCAAGCCCACGACCAGATGGATCACCAACACCTGTAATTTCCAGCCGCTCTATATTTTCTTTTCCCTTTTATTAATTTGGTTGGGGTCAGACAAGAAGGTTGTAAATTAGAAAACAACCATCATATCATTCTATATAATCAATTTCCATCTATCTATCCAATATTTATCCATATTTCAATTCACGCTGTAGTTAAAGAGGCATCTATTCAAATATATTTCTTTTTATGGAAGATCAGTATTAAAAAATAAAATTAAAAAAAAAAACCGTTAAAAGAAACAAACACATAACAGTATCCATTCATCTACAGAAATCAACTGTGCGTGTGTCATCCATGGAACAGCATCTGCAGTATTATTCTCTCTCTTTTAGAAGAAACACTTAATTAAATATGCGGCAGGATACCTTGGTTAAATCCTTAATTGATTAGGACAAGGATTAGTTTTCTTAATTGATTAAGATTATTATTAGTTTCCTTGATTTATTAGAATTATGATTAGTTTCTTTGATTAATTAGAATTAGGATTCATTAGCTTTACAATTTTATATAAATAGAGGAATTGTCTTATTGTATTTATAACTTTTTATTCATAATAAAGACTTCGAGTTTATTATTGGAGATTTCTCTCCTTTTATCTTTTAGGATACTTATTTGGTATCTGGACAACATTGACTGCCGGTAGTGGAAGCTCAAGAAAATCTTAGTAAGACTAGGGCAGGATGGAGCTTCATGAATTGATGAGACATTTAATTAGGGGGAAACCTTTAAATTCAAGAAGAGCAAGAAGAAATTTGAAAAATCATCCCAGAATGAAATTTTATATAAAGACAAACATTTAGGAGCAGAAATTAATATTTTGGCTATGGAGCGACCAAGAAAGGTTGAAACATATTCAACACAAGAATCAGTCCTACAACAATTACAAGGTCGAAGCTCATTCGAGAACACCCAATATGTACATCTACTCTGAAGCATCGGAGGAAATAAATAAGGGAGTAAACAAAATTCAGTGTTAGTTAGGAAAAATGGCTCAAGACATGGATCAACTTTCAAAACAATGGCAAAAGTTCAAAAAAGAAATAATTCAAGAAAATAAAAACCAGAGCTTGATGAATTAAAGAAGATCAAGAATTCAAACCAGTTGTGGAGTCTTGTTCGACAAAAAACCCAAAAGAAATTTCGAACTCACGTGTGGACTAACTGACCAAGGAAGAAAAAACAAGCAAAGAAAAATCGAGGGCAAAGACTAAGGAAGTCGTATCTAAAAAAGAAGAGGTGATTTCGTTGGAGTAGACAACAATCATGGGTAACCCGGTTTGAAGAGGTAGAATACACGGTTACACATGATCCATTAGGCTCGACCCCCTGATTCGATCCAACATGTGTACTCAATTCCTGGCATGTGTTTCACACAATCTGACCACTTCGAGTTTGTATGACCCAACTCGTGTTCAACCCTAGTTTCAATCTGCTTCCTTTTTCATGGGTTTATTTCAACCCCTTTTTTCACAAATTCCAGGTTATGCAATAACAAATTTCCAAATAGGTTTACGGTTGCTTTGATACACCAACTTTGGCTAAAATGGTTGAGCAAAATCTTGGTGGCAGGCATATACAAATCTCAACAACCAAAGAATTTTTTATGAGGTTCCCACTCTACAGTTTTCAAATTTTTATGAATTTCCATCTTTTTAATTGCAATGCAAGATCTCTACAGGCACACGATTTTATTTGGGGGTTTTAGAAATCATTGTAGGAAAAAAATTGTATTCTTCATTTTCTTTTTGAAACTCAAGGACAAGTTTTTTTAGAGGGATAGGATGATGTGGTAGGATTAGAGTAAATTAGGATATCTTGATTGAATCCTTAATTGGTTAGGACTAGGATCAGTTTTCTTAATTGATTAAGATTGTGATTAGTTTCCTTCATTTATTTGGATTATGATATGTTCTCTTTAATTAATTACGATTAGGTAAGTTTGCTTTACAACTTTTTGATGTTCACTACTTTTGCTTTACAATTGTCTTCTAATGTTCATAATTATTAATCCACAATAAAGACTTTGATTATATTATTGGAAATTTCTCTCCTTTTGTCTTTTACGCTACATCACCAGAGCAACTAAAGGTGATTACGGGAGAATTTCAATTAGAAACTAAATAAGACTAAAATTCTTAAAAGGATGCCCCTCATTTTGCACCAATACAAAGCAGTAAACACAACCAACTCCATGAGCTACCAAAAAAAAAGTCTCTAAGAAGTCATGTTATCCAACAATCAAGTGACGTTAATCTTAACATTTACCATTGGCAAACAGTCCTTTGAGCTGTTACTTTTGTATGCCAATTTCTTTCCTACTATTTTCTTTCACAAACAAAATATAATATAAGATAAAACAATTTCAAAAACTTGACAAAAAGGACAATAGATGAACCAGACTCTAGCTATAATGAAGATTATTTAATATTCATTACCTGGGTCGTACAAGCAACAAAATTGCTACTCAAGTTCCAGGGTGTTATCTGCAACTCCCTTTCAATGTGAGATGCAGCAGCTAGGGTAATAGCTTCATCAGGAAGTCTACTCATTGCAGATGAAATTGCAGAGGGATGGACCTCCGAAAGTCCCAAATGTTTCAGACGGTATAAACCAGCTTGCATGCTTTCATACTTGCATACCTAACATTTTTATAAAAGGAAGATGGTATAAGAATAAAGTAAACAATACAAAGATGCAAAAATGTATTCTATAGTATAGGCCCTAGATTTACATTCATAACAATTTTAATGGAATATGGATCACAGTTCCTAGACATGCTAGGATTTTCTGTTGGTTATTCTCATCTCTAAGTTCCATTGTGCAAACGTGGTTTGAAGGCCAAAAGGAAGGAGATTGCAATACTTATTTTTTCCACCAAATGGCTAGTGGTCAGAAGAGTAGGAAAAGGATCAGTCATTTGATCAATGATTTGGGAGATTATCTTTCTTGAAACGGAGATAAGCCTCTTTAGTAATAATAATAAGAGGCTAACGCTCAAAGTACAAGATAATTATACAGAGAACAAAAGGGCTAAAACAGATACAAATAATAACCAAAACAAAGTCAGCAATAAAAGCGAACTAATCAAAATCCTCTAACCTGGAACAACAAATGGAATCTGGAATGAAAACTAGGTACAAAGTAATTAAAACAGATTTGCCAAAAGGAACCCAAAATAAGCTAACATCTTGCCCAAAAAATGCTTTGAGATGAGTGAAGAGGGAACACCAAGAGGATAACAATCAGCCTTGCTGAAACATCACTATGGTGAAACCACAAAACTCCTACAAAAACAATAATTATTCAACCGGATGGAATATTTTTTAGCCTAGCTTCTTCTTTGTTTCTTGGGAGAGCACTAGTTCCGAATTAAGTGTTTCAAGAGACTTGAATCCAAATCTCTTTAACTGCAACCTGCAAACCACACAAGTTTCACTATACATATTCCAATGTAACCGATTGTTGAACCAAACAGAGACTAAAAGAAGATCTCAAACGGAAACTAGTTTGCATTCATCTACTAGCAACTTTAAATAGGCTGGAATTTCGCAAAGCTGACTGAGAGTGACTTCCAGGGGTCTGTTTTGCAACATTCAATTCCTCTTCATTCTGAAACAAATCATTAAGATATATTACCTCTACTACAATCTGTGATCTCAACTGTGGCAGGCATCAATCCACAAAGATTCTATTTAACTTTAATTTTAGCTTCACAGCAATTTGTTAAGTTAAGAGTATCTGAATCAATGACAATGTAGATCCCTGATTATCTTACTAATAGATAGTAAATTGTAAAAGATATCTTAGGCACATGTAGCACATTTTGAAAAAGGAGACCATCAAAGGGGAAATATGACTCTTGCCCGCAATAGGAGCAAAGGACCCATCTGCCATCCTAATTCTTTCATTGCCAGCACATTGGAGATACAATATAAAATGCCAGAGGATCCTGCTAAATGGTTTGAAGCACTTGAATCAAGTATCTAGGGTTCCTTCAAATTAGTGCTGGTAAGACTAAAGGATTTATATGTATTTGATTGTGCAATGGCTCCAAGAGGAGTACCAAGATCACCTTAATTCCCTACAGGGTTGCGGGATGTAAAGTTTCGGTTGATTCTCTCATAAAAGCCCTACTAGAATTATACTTGTCATTTGGCAGACATTTTACCATTTGGTGGTCAACTATGTAACTTCCAACAACTGTCTTTCGTATGCCAAGGTTTCTTACAATGTTCACACACCAGGGCATTTTGCTTTTCACTTTCAGAACTGAAGGACTTCGCACTAAAGATTGCAGCATCAATACCAGAAACAATCACGATGTTCATTGCACTTGTGTGATCTTCTCAAACCGACCCTCATAACATACCTCCACCAATGAACGAATAGGCCTCTGACCCAGTATACGACCACGAACTAAGTCAAACTTGGAATTCAAGCCTGCAAGGAAATTATATACACAGTCAACTTCCTCAAATTTAGAGTACTAAACACCTCCACAAGGGTAGCTTCAGACAATCTCTCAACACACCATCTCTTGCCAATCCAAGGACAGCTTGTTAAAATATGAGGTGACATCAATTGTCCCCTACTTACACTCATGAACCTGCTTGCCTAGAGCATAAAGGCATGATGCATTCTGCCTCTTTAAGTATTGCTTCCAAAATGTATCCCATATGTCCTGTGCAGTAGCAGCACACAACAAAGGTTTCCTAATTTGAGGTTCCATACTGTTAATCAGCACAGACCGAAAAAGAGAGTCCCTCCTTTCCAGATCCGCTCTTGAGGTCTCTTGGTCTAAGTCACGGTACCTCACCTATTAGGTACCCAAATTGTGATGCCCCTCAAGGGCCATCTTAATGGATTGATACCACAAGAAATAATTCTAACCATTCAATTTCTCCCCTCCAATTACTCCTTGGAATTTCCTATGGAGCCAAATAAATAATTTATAGCAGTTAAGATAGGAAAGAGGTTACCGCGTTTTCCAAATACATCAATAAAACTGGAGGAGTGGCAGAATTTTGTGGAGTTTGTGGAATAGAGCTTCTCTAAGGGCAGCGATTTGTTGCTGAAAACTTGTCTGAAGATTAACCAACGGTTGTTGAACCATTACTAGAAATAAACCCACCAAACCTTGATGTTCATAACTAGGCGACGCGTGATGAGGAAAACTTGGTTGCCGCGAGAAGCTTGTTGCCGCAGCAGGGAATTTACCTCTATGGTAAAACTTACTAATCTCGTTTTCACGGTGTATGTTTCGATTAGGGTTTCCATCAAAGGGTTATAGCGGCACAAGAGTTGGAATGGATATGCAAGGACTGAAGATAATGATCAACAGCAACTTGGACAGCAACGGCTGTATCGGTGGCTCCGGCATCTTCTCCGACGACTTCTCCAGCAGCGACGATTGGTGGCGGCAACTGTGGCTGGTGGCAGAGCTGGTGCAAAACTAAAGTTATCTTGAGGTTGGTTTTCATCAATGGCGGCTAGGGTTTCGTCACCACTCACTCATACTATATTGAAAAGACAAACGTATGGTATACGTGGAAAACCCTAGTATAGAAGAAGGAACCATGATAGAACCTACTCTTATCATTTTCTAATAATCAAAAGAGTACAAGAGTGAAGAATGTATATAGGCTATAATAATCCCTATCAGAAAAGGAAATAAAACTAGGGTCAATAAATTATTGGTGATTTAAGATGATGTACTCATCTCGAAGTAATAATTTTGAATAGACTTTACTTCCAAAACTCAAGTCCTGTCACTCTTTTGTGGGTTTGTTTTTTAGTAGCCCTGTGTGTTCTTTTATTGTTTTTTTTTTCCTCAGTCATTTTTATTTTAAAAATAAATAAATAAAATAAAATAAGAGATAAATTCGTCAATAAAAAAGGAACCAAGGAGAAGGTACTTATGTTGCTTACATCCTCAGGTGTCACAGCATCTTTCTTCAAAGAAAGGCTTGCATTGCGCTTCTTAATTAAAATAATCTGTCCACTAGAATTTCTCTGCAGTATTATATATGATTTCAGTCTAAATAGTTCATAATGAAGATAAGCATGAAGAAAACTTCTCAGAAATAAAAAACGATGAAGTAAATTTATTACATTGAAAAGAACAAATGTGGGCAGGCTGTTTATTCAAATAGGGCTTATAATTATATTATGCATATAAAAACGTTATGAACTAACCTGTTGAAGAGCATATTCCTTCAGTTTCTTCCTAATTACAGTCTCAGACAGATACGGAAATTGAGAAGGTAATTCATCAACGCGGATGTCAGGGATTCGTCTACGCTTTTCAGCAGCAAGGAATTCCCGAAACATATACAAAGTTAGTCTATTCATCATAAAAATTTGAAGAGACTTTGTTCCAGGAGAAAACACCTCCATCAGCGGCTCCTGCACAAAATACCAATTAATAGGGTTGACGCTGACAGCTTGATGAAGGATATTAAGAATCTGCTTGGGTTAAAAGTGCTTAAAAAGCGTTTCTAAGTGAGGAAAAAATTAAAAATGATAAAATAACTAAAAACAGTCTCTTAAGCACATAAGTAAATTCCAAACCAACCCAAATATTTATCTTCTTTAACTTCTACACCTGTATTGGAAACAAAAACGAGAAATCAATAGGACAAGTTATTAGACTGCATCTGAAATAATGAGGGATTTGATTGTTTGAACATGCAGCAGGGCAGAGGATCTGAGTCGAAGGTCACGTGGGATGACCAACAGAACATTAACAAATTTAGTCGGTTGAACAACCACGAGCTTGAAGATGAGATTAGAACTGCCAAGGAAACAAATGATAATCTAGAGGATGCAAGTAATGAGTTGATTCGTTTCCATATTGGAGAAGTTTTTGCCCATAAACCAAAGGAAGAAGTTGAAAGCCGGTTGGAACAAATGAAAGAGGAAAATGTTAAGAACTTGGAGAAACTTGAGGAAGAAAAGGATTCTATCGTGGCCCAGATGGCTGAGTTGAGGAAAATTCTGTACGGGAAGTTCAAAGATTCCATCAATCTAGAAGACGATTGATTAAATACAGATGAGATTTTTCTGAAGCTGTTTTGATTCTATGTTCTTAGGATCTTGATGTTGTATTTCTCTCATGTGGTCCATGTAGTCTTGGAATCCTCTGAATTTGATTTGAGAAAGTGACCTAATAGAAAGTTGATAGTTTATTCAAGATCAATAAATGCTTATGGTACTTTTTTTGTCTATAAAAAATAGACTGCATCTGATATATTTCAATTTCCATCAGTTGACCTCATTTCCTAAATTCAAACCAATCAACTGAGTATCCTTTCTACAAATTGATTTAATAAAATAATTTAGTCCGCATCTATACATTAAAATTTTTTGAGATTGATTAAAATAGTTAACCTCCATCGTGGCTATACCATTTGATCACAAAGTGGCTAGGGAATAACCTTGCCTTATTCTTGACAAAAATTTCCAACACAAACAAAGTTCAAGCCGACCTATTCATAACTATGATGTCTCACATCCTCATAATATTTTCGAAAAAAATCTTCGAAAGTAGTAATACTGCTTGAGGAAAATGACTGTCAAACTTTAGCTCGCCTCAAGTCTTCTTCCTAGTGTTCTCTTCCCAAGAAATTTTCAGGATTCTCAATTCACATGCATTCCTTTCTAATTTTGGTTTATCTCTAGTTGTCTTTGTTTATTTTTGTCTTTTATTGCCCGTTTTGTTTATTTTTGTCTTTTATTGCCTGTCTTTGTTTTTTTATTTTCAACCCTTGAGCATTAGTCTCTTTTCATTCCCTTAATAAAAAGTTTCATATTTTTTCCTAAAACTGCGAAGTTGAGCGTTGACCTCAACAGCATTTAGTTTTTCTGCTTGCCCCGAACTATTGGGATAAGAAAACCCATAAAACGTATATTATAATAAATTAATAATGAATATAAACATGAAATAAATTATTTGTTCTAGGACCAAGTATTTTTTATGTGAAATTTCATTGAGAAAAAACCAAAGAATACACAGGCAAAAAAAGTCAAAAGACAAACAAAGCCCACAAAAAAGGGAGACTCCCTCTAAAAGCAGGAACTCCACTACACATAATCACGTCCTTAAAATAGTTACAAATGAAGCCCATCAAGAAACATGAAAACGAACAAGTTATTCTCACATCTGACCCCATTGTCTTCTAACCATTTGAATATATAACGCTTGATGTTGACATAGTACAAGGAATCAAATTCAAGAATCAAAAGACATCTGGAATCCGTGATTTTAGTACCTTAGGACAATGATATACTTTTCACTAGTCCCCAAAGATATTTACATAACAAATTACAACTGATGGTTCAAACCGAAAATCTAACTTCGAATCAATCAAGTTTGTGTTACATTACATATACATTAGCACTTACGAATTGTAGTTTAGTATAAAATTCAGCAACTTAGTTGCACGAGGATGAAACTCTTCTACTCAACTGGATATTATGTTAATGTACAATAAGAAATTGAAAACATCATGACTGTCCTAAAACTAGAAGAATTCCTAGAAAGTTCGTCCTTCCTCAATATTACTTAATGTGATCTAAATAGTGGGATGCGATCCTTTCATTTATTGTTGGACCCTTCTGATGTAAGCCATAGTTAGTTAGTTAGTTAAAGCCCAGAATTAGTTAAAGAACAGCTGTAAACAATAACTAACTAAAACAGTTAGATACTTAACTGTTTCAAGAAAACAGTTGCTTGTAACTAACCTTGAAATATCAATAAATAATCAATCTCCTAGCCAAGATAGGCAGAGATTTCATTTGAGAAAAATAATCCCAGCTTTGAAGTACATCAAAGTGGTATCAGAGCAGCCCCGATTCTTGGACGGATGGCTGGCCGGAGAGGTAACAACCCTACTACGGGGGAACACCGCGCGCAAGAAGAAGCGGAGGAAATCACCGCCCTCTCTCCAAAGACATCAACAGTTCGCTTGCTAGCTGTTGAGGAATCCTTGGGATATCTCCATAATAAATTTGATAGATTGATGGAAAGCGTTGATTTGCTAAACCGAAGGGAAGAAAATCCACAACCACCACCACGAATCGAAGCCAACTTCCAAAACGACCATCGTTTCGGTGAAGTAAGAGGCCGGTGAGCAAGGGGAAACTTCAGAAACATGAACAACCCTCGAGGATTCCAAAGAAGGAGACCCGGTTACGCCCAACAACAACAGCTTGATGAAGATTATCAAGAAGACCAAGAAGCATGGCAAGAACTCGAAGAAGATGATTCCTCAAGTGGTGATGAACAAGGAAACATTTGGAACTTCAATGATGACTTGCGAGCAGGAAGAAATAACAGAAGAGGAGAGTATCATGACTACAAGATGAAGATTGACCTCCCCACGTATGATGGCAAACGAAACATAGAAGCATTCCTAGATTGGTTAAAGAACACTGAGAACTTCTTCAACTACATGGATACGCCCGAACGCAAGAAAGTCCACCTAGTAGCCTTAAAATTAAGAGATGGTGCGTCAGCTTGGTGGGATCAGCTGGAAATCAATAGACAAAGATACGGGAAGCAACCAATCCGCTCATGGGAAAAGATGAAGAAGCTGCTGAAGGCGAGATTCCTACCCCCAAACTATGAACAAACACTGTACAACCAGTACCAAAACTGCCACCAAGGTGCTCGTTCAGTAGCTGACTACATTGAAGAATTCCACCGTCTGAGTGCAAGAACGAACCTGAGCGAAAATGAACAACACCAGATTGCAAGATTTGTGGGAGGCCTCCGATTCGACATTAAGGAAAAAATCAAATTACAGCCATTCCGTTTCTTGTCTGAAGCAATATCCTTTACGGAAAGTGTGGAAGAGATGATTGCGATCAGATCCAAGAACCTAAATAGAAGATCAGCATGGGAGACAACATCATCAAGAAGGAACAACTATCCGGACAAAGCAAACGACCAACCTTCTACCTCAACAAAAGGAAAAGGGAAGGAAGTTGACAATCAAGAAGTAGCCATTGAAAGAAAGAAAGAACAAACAGTCAAAACCAGCGGTCAGAACAACTACTCCCGCCCTTCATTAGGAAAATGCTTCTGATGTGGCCAAACTGATCACCTCTCCAACAATTGCCCGCAAAGAAAAACCATAGCAATAGCCGAAGAAGAAGGAGGATTAACAAGTGAAGATGGCAAGGAAGCAGAAGAAGAAACTGAACTGATTGAAGCAGACGACGGAGAAAGGGTCTCTTGTGTCAATCAACGGGTACTCATCACACCCAAAGAAGAAAAGAACCCGCAATGTCACTGTCTTTTCAAGACAAGATGCACCATAAACAGAAGAGTATGTGATGTAATCATAGACAGCGGCAGCAGCGAAAACTTCGTGGCAAAAAAACTAGTAACAGTCTTGAACCTAAAGGCAGAAGCACATCCAACCCCCTACAAGATAGGTTGGGTAAGAAAAGGAGGAGAAGCCACGATTAGCGAAATCTGCACAGCCCCTCTCTCCATTGGAAGCGCTTACAAAGACCAAATTGTCTGCGATATCATTGAGATGGATGTATGCCATCTCCTATTAGGAAGACCTTGGCAGTACGATACTCAAGCCTTACACAAAGGGAGAGAAAACACTTATGAATTCCAATGGATGGGGAGAAAGATAGTTGTACTCCCAATAACAAGAAAGAACAAGGAGGATTAAGAAGTGAGAAACAACTATTCATCACTGTTAGTGGGAAGAAGATACTAAAAGAAAGGGAACAAGACCTCCTAGGACTGGTTATTATTGAAAAGACCAAGGAAGGACAAGTCGAAGCCATAGAACCCAAGCTACAGCAGCTCTTTGATGAGTTCCCACGCCTGAAGGAAGAACCAAAGGGACTCCCACCTCTTCGAGACATACAGCACCACATAGACCTGATCCCGAGAGCATCATTACCAAACTTGGCTCACTATAGGAGGAGTCCCTAGGAGTACAAAACACTCCATGACCATATCGAGGAGCTATTAAAAAAGGGCACATCAAACCGAGTCTCAGCCCTTGTGCAGTACCAGCCCTTCTCACTCCAAAGAAAGATGGGAGCTGGAGAATGTGTGTTGACAGCAGAGCTATCAACCGCATCACGGTGAAGTATAGATTCCCCATCCCAATGATCGGTGACTTGCTTGATCAACTCGGCAAAGCCAGCATCTTTTCGAAGATTCACTTAAGGAGTGGCTACCACCAAATACGCATAAGACCTGGCGATGAATGGAAGACAGCATTCAAGACCAACGAAGGCTTATTCGAATGGATGGTCATGCCCTTTGGCCTATCTAATGCACCCAGCACCTTCATGAGGTTGATGAATCAAATACTTCACCCCTTTCTCAACAAATTTATAGTCGTCTACTTCGATGACATACTCGTATACAGCACAAGCAACGACAAGCATTTACTACACCTAAGAAAACTATTCCAAGTTTTGACAGAGGCAGAACTCTACATCAACACTAAGAAGTGCATGTTCATGAGAAGAGAAATAACATTCCTCGGCTTTGTAATCAAACAAGGAAGCATAAGCATGGAACCAAAGAAGATTGAAGCCATCCACACGTGGCCCACTCCTGCCTCCATTAAAGAGATACAAGCCTTCCTTGGCCTGGCCTCATTTTACAGAAAGTTCATCAGGAACTTCAGCTCTTTAGCTGCACCCTTAACTGACTGTCTAAAGAAAGGAAACTTCAAGTGGACCCAATTACAACAAGAGAGCTTTGAGATATCAAGAAGAAATTGACCTCCAGCCCTATCCTTCAACTACCAGACTTCTCTTCACCTTTTGAAGTAGCAGTCGACACATGCGGCACAGGGATTGGAGCTGTCCTAGCTCAGTAAGGACACCCTGTTGAATATTTCAGTGAAAAACTCAGCCCCTCAAGACAGTCATGGAGCACATACGAACAAGAGCTATATGCCCTCGTGCGAGCACTAAAACAATGGGAGCACTACCTACTCTCCAAAGAATTCGTACTCCTAACTGATCACTTCTCCCTAAAGTACCTCCAAGCTCAAAAAAATATCAGTAGGATGCACGCACGCTGGATATCCTTCCTCCAAAGGTTTGATTTTGTGATCAAACACCAATCGGGCAAAGAAAACAAGGTGGCCGATGCCCTAAGCAGAAAAGGCTCCCTACTTACACTACTCTCTTCCGAAATCATAGTCTTCAAGCACTTACCCAACCTATACGAAGAAGATATTGACTTTAAGGATATCTGGTACAAATGCTCAAACTACATACACGCTGATGACTACCATATTGTTGAAGGATGTCTATTTAAAGGAGAACAGTTATGCATCCCGCACACCTCACTACGAGAAGCTTTATTGAAAGAAGCACATTCTGGAGGGTTAGCCGGACACTTCGGACAGAATAAGACATTAGAGATCATCTCCAAAAGATACTACTGGCCTCAGATAAGGAGAGATTCAAACAATTTTGTAAAGAGATGCCCCATCTGCCAAAGAACCAAAGGCTCAAGCACGAATGCAGGATTATACTCCCCACTACGCATCCCAACTTCAATATGGGAAGATTTATCAATTGACTTTGTGGTTGGACTACCAAAAACACAAAGACAATTTGACTCAATTATGGTCATAGTAGACAGGTTCAGCAAAATGACCCACTTCGTAGCTTGTAAAAAGACAAATGATGCAATCTATATAGCCAACCTCTTCTTCAGAGAGGTAGTACGACTACATGGGGTACCTAAAACCATTGTATCAGACAGAGACGTCAAGTTCCTAAGCCATTTTTGGCGAACATTGTGGAAGAAGTTTGACACAACACTGAAATTCAGCACCACAGCCCATCCACAAACAGATGGACAAACTGAAGTAACTAACAGAACCCTAGGTAATCTACTACGCTGCCTTAGCGGGTCAAAACCGAAACAATGGGACCTAGCATTGGCTCAAGCTGAATTCGCTTTCAATAATATGAAGAACAGATCAACAGGAAAATCCCCTTTTGAAGTAGTATACACTAAATTACCACGGTTAACCTTTGACCTCACTACACTCCCTACAACCGTGGACCTCAATAAAGAAGCAGAAAGCATGGTAGAAAACATCAAAAAATTGCACAAGGAAGTCTATGATCACCTTATACAAACGACAGATTCCTACAAAAAAGCAGCAGATAAAAAAAGAAGACAAGCTCACTTCAACAAAGGAGACCTAGTGATGGTACACCTAAAAAAGAGCAGATTTCCTACTGGCACCTACAACAAACTGAAAGACAGACAAATCGGACCATTCCCTATACTAGAGAATTACGGAGATAATGCCTTCAAAATTGATTTACCACCAGATATTCACATACATCCAGTCTTCAATGTTGCTGATTTAAAGCCATACCATGCACCAGACAACTTCACACTTGCTGCCTAATGAACTCTGGGACGAGTCCATCCTTAGGGGGGTGGAATGATGTAAGCCATAGTTAGTTAGTTAGTTAAAGCCCAGAATTAGTTAAAGAACAGCTGTAAACAATAACTAACTAAAACAGTTAAATACTTAACTGTTTCAAGAAAACAGTTGCTTGTAACTAACCTTGAAATATCAATAAATAATCAATCTCCTAGCCAAGATAGGCAGAGATTTCATTTGAGAAAAATAATCCCAGCTTTGAATTACATCACCTTCTCCACAAATTGTCAAAAGTGGGATTTCAAGCCCTATCACGCTTTCATCCTTTCTCAGTATTATAAATATCCAAAAACATTAAGAGTTTATATCTATGAAAATACAGCAAGCAATCAAACCATGATCTATTAAAGTACAAATTCAACCAAATATATGAGAGAAATTTTGGTAAAATTAATACAAAAAAGAAAAAGAATGCAGTCAATCAAACAACCTAATCCAATTAAATAAAATAAAATTAAAAAAAAAAAACAAAACAAAACAAAAAGAGAGAGAGAAACAAGAAACAAAAGAAAACTAACCTGTTGGCCTACTGCGAAATTTCTGTCAATACGTCTCAGGGAAAGCTTCCCCTTTGCAGAACGGACCAATATATAATCAGTCATTGGCACCTTATGGGAAAATACAGGTGCCCTGTACATGTTTGTTTCAAGAGATGCCTGTACTGAACCACCTTTTAGTTCCCCAAGATAAGGAGATTTATCTGAAGGTTCGAGGATAATGACATGTCCTAAACTATCCCCCCCATTTCGCAACAGTGCACCAGTTTGATCATCAGGAGACGACTTTTGATAATAAGTGCACAGCCTTGCCCCCATTCCAATGTTGCCCAAAAGTAAAGGCCTTTCTTCACAATACCTACGACAAAGATAACATAATCAGTGAAAGAAGTTAAAGGAAACAAGACATTTCATAGAATCAAAAGAGAGTAACACTCAAAATACAATGAAACAAAAATAAAACAAAATAAAGCAATTACAGCCATCTACAACCATTAATGAACACAGTAAAGAATATCCATCCCAATTATCAAGAACCTAATCATGGAACAAATTGGCAAAAAATTAATTAAATCTTCACTCCTTTCAAAGGTCTTTCCAATGAATAATGAGTAGCCCAGTGAGCAAAATTAATGATATCTCCAATGCACCAAGATTAAACACAATAATCTAACAACATTCTCTTCAAACTAAATACAAAAATAAGTACCTAGAGTGCAGCAACTTTGACTTCCGTACTCACCAAGGATAACAGCAAACAAGTATCTAACCAGAGGACTTTGAACCAATGTTAACCCGAGAAAAAAACTGCTACTTATATGGTAAATTTTAGTTTGAAAGTTTTCCATATAACTAGCAATTGTTTTTTCCTTTTATCACAAGAATGAACAGAAGGTAAGCATAGCCTGTCAACCAATTACATTACCAACTCCTAACTTTCTCTAAGCTCACATTAATGTCAATCAGCAAAGTTTTTGCCACGTTCAATTACACCAGAACCAGCCCAAACTAAATATAAGATATGGAAAATAAATTCAAAGGCCTTCAGAAGTTATTTTGTCCCAAAAGATTGTTTCTCCATCCCTTGGGCCCTTATTCTATTATTTTGCTTAAAGCTTCCGTCAATTTTTCATATTCTTCAAGTTTTTGGTATTCCTTCAGCTCGATCCTGCAGCCTCAATCCCAACGAACAACAGAGGAGAACTTGTTTATAATCAGAGCTCATTGACCTATCCTACGGAGATGAAATTCGATGGAGACAGAAGCGTAAAATGAAATGGGCCAAGGAGGGGGATGAAAACAGTAGATTCTTTCATCAGTTCCTATCGTTTCGGAAGAGAAAGAAAGAATATGATTGTGGAGCTGCTATCTAGACAGGGGCAAAGCTTAGCTGATGACAGTGATATTAAAGTTGAGTTTCTTGACTTATATAGAATCTGTACACCACGACTGGGTAACAGATCACCTCCAGCCATTGACAATTGGGCTCTAGAACTATAGATCAGGCTCTTGCATTAAAAACCCCATTTACTGATCTGGAGATTTGGCATGCCTTTCAGGAGTAGTATTTTTGGGCATTGTTTCTTAATTTCCAGTGGGTTTTTTACATCTCGTTTAAGGTTAACAGTTTCCAGTTAGGTTGGAGTCTTTAAGAAGTTGTCCCTTAATTGTTTTGTGTTTGTATAGATTGAGGAGTTTCATTATGGTAGAATCATTCAAACATTTCAAGATTTGTTGCTATTTGGTTTTTTAGTTTGAAATCGATTTGTTTAGAGTTACGTCTTCTACTTTTGGTTGTATTTGGTCGTTATGGTCGTAATTGCTATATTTGTTTTTCTATATTTTGTATCTTGAGCATTAGTCTCTTTTCATTCAATCAGTGAAAAGGTCGTGTTTCATTTTAGTAAAAAAAAGTTTAATTCAATGGACTGTTTGGGATTTTAAATCAATGAAATTTAGAAGACGTTTCCCTTTTCATTCTCTTAAATCATAGCATATACTAGCAAATATTTTACAGGATTGAGAATTAGGCTATAGCATGCAATGGACTTGTTATCTAAAACAATGAGAATAATCAAAAAAACAAATCCAACTATTACCAATGCAGCACAAACTTCGTCTATGAGCAAGACACTTGAGCAGAATTAACTTGACAGATGAGGCAAGAATCAACATAGAAGAGCCCCAAAATGAACATGGGACTCAAAGCATCAAAATATTCTAAAAGTGAAGAACAACATTCACTTACTCCATCAAAAAAACATGTCCGTCTTTCACAGAAAGATCTGATTTCTTTTTGAATGCTCCAGGAGATCTAACAGATCTATTTTCACCACGCATTTTTTGTGCCCTTGGCATTATATATATTTGCGACCGAACAAGATGAAGTAAGGAATTTGGTTGCACATTTTGGGCAGCCAAAGACTTTTCTCTTTCAAGCTCCTTTCCAGAATAAAATAATTTAATCATTTCAGAGGGCTTCATATCTAGCCAGGATGAAAAAAAAGGTTATGAGCCACATGTTATAATTTAGTGAAAAGGAAGAAAAAGAACATGTGATCATACAGCACACACGTACATTACACAAATTGTAGAAAGGATAAACTAGTGAAAAATACCCAAAAAGAAAAATTTGATAACCTAGCTTCTTGGAAGCTTTGGCCATGATGGACGAAACAGTCTCCTCAGGATCAACAATATGTTTACTGCCTTTGCCTCCTAAACTCTTCAGAATAATTTTCATTGGTCCTTGAGTAGGTAACTTCTGTAGCTCTCTGACAGTCATCTCATTATCATGTGGATACCATAAAGCTTTAGGACGATGAAAATTAGCTAGCTCTTTGCTGCAAAGAAGTAGACAAAAACACGTTGATGGAGTGGAAATTGCTTTCGATAAAATATAGCCATCATCCTAAAGAAAAAACAATGACAAATGTATAATGATACTCATTGATCAAATTTTGTTGTGGTTGTATGATACATTTTGATCCCTCTGTGCTTGAGCACTCTTCCTCTTTATCGCATAATCTTTTCTTGGTTTTATATCCGTACGATACTCATAAGGCATTCTTCCCCTTTATCAATAGCTTTTTCTTGGTTTTATATCCTTATAATACTCATAAGGCATAAGCAATACCCAAAAATAACAAATCAAAGTAAATGGCATCAAACATTGCAGAAAAACTAACGTGTTGAAGCTATAACTCAATCAAGTGGAGCTCAATACGTCTTCCAAAGATGTAAATAATATCCGAAAATAGTTGATCCTAATTAGAGCTGATATCTCGACTGGATACATGAAGACAGATTTTTTTCCTTCAAAATCAACCATTTTCCTCTCTCGATATTTTTCATTAAAAAACTAAGTGATATTCTTCAGTCAAAACAAATAATTGTGATTAATGAGAAAGCTCTTCTTTGGTGTCTAAGGTAATAGCCATAAAAGGCGTCGAGTCGAAAGAAAAGGTTGGGACATGCACTGCATTCTAGGTTAGAATGCCGATCCTATCTTTGTCGAACCCTTCTCTTAAACACATTTTTCTTTAATGAAAACAACAATTTTCATTAAAAAGAAAAAATAAAAGAACACACGGACATACAAAAATCCAAGCCCACAAAAGAAGGAAGACCCCCCACTACAAGAAGGGGCTCCAATTATGTAGCAAAATATCTATAGGATAATTACAAAAGTCCTATCAACTCTTCCGATAAAGATCCTATCAACTCTTCATTGTCAGGTTCTTTCTCCTCTTCTGCTCTCTACTCCTTAGAAAGATCAGGGTCAAGATTAAAATCAGAAACAAAGAAATCTTCAAAGATCTTCCCACATTGTCTCAAGCCCTTTCCTAAGTATTTCATTCAAAAGAAAAAAATACAGAAGATTTCAATTAAACAATCCTTAAAGGACCAAATAATTGAAGATCAGGTTCCTGACTTGTTAAAGGCAAAGCGCATCCATTCTCAAACCTCAGTTCATTCCAGCAGTTCCAAGATATTTTTAGAGGCTAATCCAGACTTATTGGGAGTTAGTTGCACCCAAATACAAGCTCCAGCTCGTTCTACTAAGTCAAATTCTCATTCTTCTAATCCTACACAGTTTAAGTACTTTGAGTTTTTTTGTTGAAGGTGAAATTTTTTAGGGGCTCTCTGAGCAAAACCCCTCTCATTCCCTCTAGAAGAAGGGCGAGTCTTCTTTCAACTCCCCTTTCAGCATTAGTAGTGAGGAAGTGGGGCACTTTGATATGTCAGCTGAGCTTGAGAGGCAAAGACATACAACATTAAGAATTATTTTCAACCACCATAATCCCATTTGTCAAAGGACAATTTGTAAATAGATTTTTAAGATCGTTGATTATAAATATGGTACTTACGTACTTTAAGAAACATCCAGAATATGCTATACAAAATCTTCTAGTACAATTTCACATGTTTTTCAGCGGGATTTCAAACAGATATTTAATTTCCCTGTTTGTTTTACAAAATTTCATGTTTTTAAAACCCAAAATATTATCATCCAGGAAACTTTAAAGCTCATCTGACATAGGTTTCTTAATACCTTGAAAAAGTGTTGGATTTTTATGTATGGGAGATGAACAATAAAAATATAGCTTAATGAATTTATAAATCAATATCAATTATTTATTACTTTTAATTGTTAAATATAAATATATTACTTAGAATTGTTAAATTCAACTAATAACTTTACCATTAATATTTTTTGCTATCTTAACTATTTAATATAAATTATTATTGTTAATTATAAATATTCTAATTAGTTTACATTTATATAATTATTTTTAGTAATTAATTTAATTATGTTTAGTTAAAAGTTATTCTTTTATTTTTTTATTTTATCAAGTAAATAATTAATTAATATAACAATAAATTAATTTATGTTAAATTTAATTGATCTCTAGCATCTAATTAAGTAATTATTTAATATGACTTTCTACAAACTACTGAATTGAACTCACATATTTAACTTATAGACACTAATTATCCTGCACATATCAAGCACAGACATTAACTATCCTGCACATACCAAACACAGACATTAATTATCCCAGACAACTTCGACACATCAAATATCAGATATTTAATATATACCATTGAGACAATATCTACGATCCAAATGGCTCCTTGTTGAAGGCCATGTAATTGACTCATGAAGTTAGTTGAAGCATACATTAGTAGCCCCTTATAAAAAAGTAAAAGTAAAAAACTAAAAAATTAGTCTTACTTGCTCAACTTCAGCTTCATTGTCTGTAACATCGTTGCGGGTTTTGAATGGAAAACCTTGATACCATGAACTGAACGTTTTTTAGAATTTGATTTCAGTTGCTGAGATGCTTTTCTATTCGAGTAGTGCTTGTCATTAGAAACAAATCGCCAGCCACCTTGACCTCCACTGCCGGATACCTCAAAAGAATTTCCATTGACTGAAATTGATGACCGTGTTAAAATCATGGCTCCAGAATGAAACTGAATGTACTTAGAGTCATTTTCATCTGAAATTTCAAAAAGCATGTGTTCATCTTCAAGATCAAATATAAATTTTGGTTTTTCAATAGGTTCATCTGTTTCCCATAGTACTTTGTCTAACCAAGAACCTTCCAGCATTCTTCTGTTCTTTGGAGAAAATTTGCTAAAGGATCTAACAGCATTACTTTGATGCTCATCTGGAATATTTTCCTTTAAACCATCCGATTGGCAAGAATCGTCCACATCCTTCCAGGATTCTAACCTCAACATCTGAGGATGATAAATCACTTCTGGTGATATAGATTCTTCTGTTCTTGAAATTTTTCTTGAGCCAAAAGGCTCTAATAACGGAAAACCACGATGGTAAAGACTCTGTCCATCCCCATTTAGACCAATATGGTGTTCTGATCGAACAATCTGAATAGAGACTTGTGGTTCCACGTCCCTATTAGGTGAAGCTTCAATATCAGATCCAGATACCTCGTAACTCCCAACAGCATTCTTACTTGAAACCGGAGAATCATCCCACAAAATTCTCTCTTCCCAATTTTGCTGATCTAGAGGGTAAAATTTGTTAAACAATAAAAAATTTGATCCAATGGGAACATTTTCTGCAACAACCTGTTTCATAGGTTCTGCACCACAACAATGGTCTTTTTGTTGCCAGTCCACTCTCGAAGCCATTACATCGACCCCTTGCACAACACCAAATTTATTATATTCCAGATCATCCACATCAAACATAGTAGTATCATCTTTAACATCATACGCTGGTTTCACATATGATACACCTCGACTGAAACCATGCAAAAATGCCTCTTCATCCTCTTCAACAATATCAGATACATCTGCAGACCTATATTTATCTGAAAAGATGGTGGAGAAAAAACAAGATAAAAAAAATTATAAGCTCAAATAATAAAAATCCAGAAAAACAGTTGGTTGCTAGATTGTTAGTAATGTAACTCTTGATTGTGTTCGTTACAGAACTATAACAGTTCATGAAAATAATCACGCCAGTTTGAGATGAGTTGAAAAGGGACTTGAAATAGAGAGCCGCAAATAAGGTTCAAGGGGCATGCACCTTTACGGGTATAATATCTAGAGGCTCTCTTCTCCTTTTTCTTCAAACTATCATGAACACCAAAAATTTCAGAAAATTGTAAGATTGCCATCCCATTCTCCATGCACAATACAGGTAAGGGAGTATGAGACTTATCATCCTGTAGCCGCTTCTGTACTTCAGGTGTCCCCTATGAACAATTCAGACGAGAGAACTGTAATGATGCTTTAGAAAGGATGGTATCATGCAAAATCTAGAGCCAACTGGTTACCGTATGCTAAAAGTTAAAGTTATGACTACTTAGATTCGGTTGCACAAAGAACTAACCAAGAGAATAACTATGACCTTTAAAGTGCTAGTTGAACAATTTAGATTTCTTAGGTACATTTACCGCTGTTCTCTGTCACAATGTACATCAAGTTAAGAAACAATAATTCAACCCCACAAAAAAAATCAATAAAATTAGTTTTCTTGTCAAAACGATATTTTTTCACCTTGTAAGACGGTTAAAACAATAGAATAAGAGAAGAAGAATAGCACAACAAGATCCAACATTAAGAACTATGAGGAACAAATTCACCTTTAGCAAAATATCCAAAATGCATAAATAAAATCGCCAACTAACCTCATGCAAACCTTCTGCACCACCAGTTATAACTTCATTATTAAGGGGGGCAGATTCAACTGCAAGAGATTTTTCTCCTTCAGAAACAATCTCAAGGCATTCACCTTGCTCATCTGGAAGAGCCATTGTAAAATTGGTCAAATATCACTTACTGTTGGCCAAGAAGGAATCAAAGAAAAGAAAAGGAAAGAAAGAAAAATTGGTCACACATCAATCACAGATAGTTCTTTTCATAAGCATGATTAAAGGGGTTGCTATCATCTCATATATGACTCGGAGAGTTAACTACAGAAATTGCCATTATAATCAACTAGGTGTCTAGGACACAAAACTAACATGGGACACAAAATTAACATGTGTCCACAATATAAGCCTGTTCACATTGAATTGTGTTTCATTATTAGTTGTTCCTGAATTGCCTCTCAAGAGTATCTTGTCACTTATAGCCTCGCTAGAAATAGAAAGTATAGTTGTAAAATAAGAAGAGAACAAATACCTATCTTCTGACTTAAACGGAAAACACAAAATGTAACAAATTGGAGATGAAAACACAGTTGAGGATTGAGGGCAAGAGTAGACAAAATGCAAGTCTCCATAGTTTTTCTTGTTCCATTTAAACGAAGTTTTCATAGAGAAAAAGTGAAAGAGTACAACCAGATATATGATATATATAAAACAACACACAAAAAGCAGCCAAACTAAAACAAAAATGGCTCGAATCTATTTTTTTTTAAACGGAGACAAGCTTCTTTATTAATATAAAACTCAAAGTACAAGAGTATTATACAACGAGAATAATAGCCTAAAAAATGTGATCAGGAGGCAAACCCAGACATCTCAACTAGGTTGACACCCCATAGCACCAACATCATATTCCATAGAAACATCAAAAGAACATATAAGTGCCAAATACCAGAAAGCAACCGCCAAAAGGAAAGGAAACACAAAACAGAAAGCAAAGAAAGAACACAGAGGAAAATAACACAGTTTCAAAAAAGAAACCAAAATAATAAACTCCTATAGCTAACAAAACTGAATAGGAGGTAGTCTTGAGCTTCTGAGAAGTGCAGGAAGATCAGCCCTCATTAAATTGGTTGAGAGATGAAAGCCGCTCAATTTAAACATAAATCTTGGATGATATACTCTTTACATTCCTTATTTAAAGAACACCAAGCTGCAGCATTTCTCTTTGCAGTGTCCACAGTATCAACCCAGCCCCTTGCCTTCACGTGAAATGTGTGTTGATTGCATTGATTGCGTTCAAACCAGATTTCTGCAAGAATGCTTTTGACATGTTCACCCATAGTAATCTCAGTCTCTTTGGCAATACCGGACCCCTCAGCAGCTACAAGACATTTGAGCTTAGGGATCCGTTGAAAGCCCAAACCACATCAAGATGAGAAAGAATACTCCCCCAGCAATTGGTTGAATAGGGGCAAAAAATAAAGAGATGCAACAGGACCTCACTGTCCTTCATACATAGTCGGCACACCGAGGGCAGCAGCCACTTGTTCGGGATTTTCCTTTGCATAATCAAGGGACAATTGAGGAAACCGAAAGCCATAATCCAAATTAATATGTTAATCCTCCTTGGACTGCTAGATTTCCAGAGAAATTTGTAAGTACCTTTGTTCAGCAGGGGTGATGAGGAAATGTGAATCGAAAGGGACATGATTGAGAATCTACCAGATGGATCAATTGAGAATAGCGCATTTAATTGAAAGAGAAAACCTCCCTTTAATAGTTTCAACCACCATAATTCTACTCAAGTCAGACATCGTGAGAATACCCCCAGAGAAGCCTACTGATTCCACAAACGCCCATCCAATGTCTTTGGAGCTCCATAACGATTTAATAAATACAGCATTAAAACTGTCCATTTTAGACTCTTGTATCATGACCACCTCCGGATTAAGGTTCCTGAGGAATTTCTTGAGGGCTATGCATTCCAGGAATGATATCTTCATTGATGAAGTATCACAACATAACAGTGACAGGACAACTTACTCAAACCAGTACAATACCGTAATCATTTACTATGGACACCAACTCCTTTGGCACATCTGAGCAGAAAATCCAATCTAACAAAGTAAGTACTAAAGAAATTTTTGTACAAGGAAATCCAAAGAGACGCATAGAACCTAGGAGAGTATATAACCTCCTCCCAAGAAACCCAATAATTATGTTTCTCTCCAACAAAGGGCTCCATAAAACTGGACAAAAATCAGCAAGCCAAAGAAAATAGTCCTAATCCCAGATGGGTACACGAGGAATAAACTTCTCCAACGTCGATTTGCACTATCTAGAATGAGCTAAACATACCCCAAAAGTCAAAATTCCAGAAAAGATCCAGAAAAAGGGAGCAATGAAGAACTCTAACTAAGCTGACCAAGGTTCTTCGAACACCCTGCAAAGGATACAATACTGCGGCTCAAATAAGAAAGGACAATTGCCTCATTAGGCAAGTGATAGTAATAACTTCACCATGAAGACCCTACCACAAAAAATTTGACCTTCTTGAGAATTTTAATCATCCAAATCAAGGAAACATCGGGGAGATACCCATAAAACAGCAAAAAGAGGATCTACAAGTGAACCGAGTTGAAGTATCAGGGCCCCAAAAGACAAATGCCCCTTCTCCCAGTAATATGAAAATCCTCAAACAGAGACAAAAGACAAACCCAAGATTGAGAGAAGTGAAACTCCCACTAGATGTTAAAATAGAGGCTACCAAATGACTCCTCAGTCCACATAGAAGATAAATGGAATAAACAAAGAAACAAAGAACAGAAGGGTTTATGCCACAAACAATTGTCGTCCCAGAATTACGTTTCCAACCCATCACCACCAAAAGACCAAACAAACTAGGAAAAAGTCAGAAACCCCTGCTATCACTTTTCAAGGATTTCAAGAAATGTCTTACGGACCCCAACCTGAGGTTCATTCAAATGGATAGGAATTGTATTTACAATATCCTTATGCCACAAATTATCAGTTTCCTGAGAAAAACACAACAATCATTTGGCCAATAAGGCCTCATTACACAATTTTAGATTACCAATGCCTAGCCCACCAAGTTCAACTATTTGTCACTATCTCCCACTTCATAGAATGAGAAGTTTTTCCTCCTGCTCAGATTTTACTCACCCAAAACATGATTCCTAAACAAAGAAACCAAGTTACAGTTCCAGTCAAAACTAACCGAATAAGGGTGAGTCTATCCCCTGGAAACTAAACATAGAGAGGAGTTGTTTTTGCAACTTCTCCGAGAGTGAAAGTTCTGTCTCTAACATGCATCCCAAAAACAAAAAATTAAGTTTGTCGTTCCTTATCATCATCAGAATTTGAGCTTCGAGATTTTGGCAGAAGAATTCAGCAAACTTGTAAAAAAGTACGTGCCCGGCCATAGGTGTAAAGTAAGAGAAACTAGAGAACTGATGTTTCTTATACTAAATGAGGAAGAGGACGGGCAAGGGGGAGTGACCATTGAGGATGAGACCGACGAAGTAATAGAATTGAGTCAACTAGAAGTGAAGGAGGATACTCCTATTGAATTAAGGTTGATCACGGGGGTTACCTCCAAAGGAACTATGAAATTGAAAGGTCAAGTGAAGGGAAGGGAAGTGATAATCCTTATTGACAGTGGAGCTACAAGTAATTTCATCAGTAAAGTTTTGGTGGATGAACTACAACTGAATATCGATCATGGAACTCAATTTAGAGTCACCATTGGGGATGGCACCCGTTGTGAAGGAAGAGGAATATGTACGAGGTTAAAAGTGAAGCTGGAAGAATTAACAATCATAGCTGATTTTCTGGCAGTGGAGTTAGGAAAAGTGGATTTAGTGTTGGGAATGCAATGGCTGGATTCCACAGGAACCATGAAGGTACACTGGCCCTCTTTGACCATGACATTCTGGAAGAAGGGCAAAAGAATAACCTTAAAGGGGGACCCTTCCCTAACCAAGTCAGAATGTTCGTTGAGAACCTTAGAGAAAACGTGGCAATCTGAGGACCAAGGGTTTCTTTTAGAATTTCAAAATTACGAGGTGGATTGGGAAGATGAAGCAGAAACGGAAAACGAAGTGAAGGGGGAAGAAGAAGATTTACCCATGGTTCAACGATTGCTCGAGCAATATACAGACGTATTTAGACTTCCAACAGGTTTACCTCCCAGGAGAACCATAGACCATCGTATATTAACCATAGCCGATCACAAACCTGTTAATGTTCGACCATATAAGTACGGACATGTACAGAAAGAGGAAATTGAAAAGTTGGTGTTAGAAATGCTGCAAGCAGGCGTGATTCGACCAAGTCACAGCCCATATTCTAGCCCGGTACTACTGGTAAAGAAGAAAGATGGGAGTTGAAGATTTTGTGTAGACTACCGTAAACTGAATCAAGTCACAGTGGCCGATAAATTCCCAATTCCAGTGATTGAGGAACTGTTAGATGAACTCCATGGGGCGACGGTTTTTTCCAAATTAGATCTGAAATTAGGATACCACCAGATCAGAATGAAGGAGGAAGATGTAGAGAAGATAGCTTTCCGCACACATGAAGGACACTATGAGTTTTTAGTGATGCCTTTCGGTCTTACGAATGCTCCAGCTACTTTCCAATCACTCATGAACGAGGTTTTCAAACCATTTCTAAGAAGGTGTGTTCTGGTATTTTTTGACGACATTTTAGTCTATAGTGTGAATATAGATGAGCACATGAAGCATTTAGGAATGGTATTTGCCACATTGAGGGATCATAAACTGTTTGCGAATAGAACTAAATGTGTAATTGCTCATTCCCAAGTTCAATATTTGGGACATATAATTTCCAGCAGAGGAGTGGAAGCTGATGATGAAAAAATCCGAAGTATGATCAATTGGCCACAACCAAAGGATGTGACGGGACTAAGGGGTTTCCTTGGATTGACCGGATATTATCGGAGGTTCGTGAAGAGTTATGGGGAGATAGCTGCACCATTGACTAAATTACTGCAAAAGAACGCGTTTAAGTGGGACGAAGAAGCAACAACAGCCTTTGATAAATTGAAACTAGCAATGACAACCATTCCAGTGTTAGCATTGCCTGATTGGTCACAGCCGTTCACGGTGGAAACTGATGCTTCAGGAGTAGGATTGGGCGCGGTTCTATCACAAGGGGGTCATCCTATAGCCTTCTTCAGTCAGAAACTGTCTCCAAGAGGCCAAAGTAAGTCGATCTATGAGAGGGAATTGATGGCTGTTGTTCTATCGGTGCAAAAATGGAGGCACTACCTCCTAGGAAGAAAATTCACGATTATTTCAGATCAAAAAGCTCTGAAATTTTTGCTGGAACAAAGAGAAGTTCAACCTCAATTTCAGAAGTGGCTCACGAAACTGTTGGGGTATGATTTTGAGATTTTGTATCAACCGGGACTGCAAAATAAAGTGGCCGATGCGCTCTCAAGGAAGGATCAAACAGTGGAGTTAAACACCATGAAGACCATAGGCATCATTGACATGGAACTTATAGAGAGAGGTTGAGAATGATTCAGAGCTTCAGAAAGTTATAGCCGAGCTACAAAAAGGGGCGGATAATGGAGGAAAATATCAGTGGAACAATGGGAAGCTGTTATATAAGGGAAGGGTAGTGTTGTCGCGTCATTCATCCCTTATTCCGAGGTTGTTGCACACATTCCACGACTCCATACTAGGAGGGCATTCTGGATTTTCGAGAACATACAAAAGGATGAGTGGGGAATTATTTTGGAAAGGAATGAAGGCAGAGGTGAAAAAATATGTGGAAGAATGTGACATATGTCAACGCAACAAGTTTGAAGCTACCAAACCGGCTGGGGTTATACAACCTATCCCCATTCCCGAAAAGATATTGGAAGATTGGACCATGGACTTCATCGAAGGATTTCCTTTAGCAAGAGGATACAATGTAATTATGGTAGTTGTGGATCGCTTAAGTAAATATTCTTACTTCTTGACGCTTAAACATCCTTACACAGCAAAGCAAGTGGCTTCCATTTTTTTGGAAAAAGTGATCAGCAAACATGGAATTCCCAAATCCATTATTACAGATCGAGACAAGGTTTTTCTTAGCAATTTCTGGAAGGAATTATTCACCACCATGGGCACCATTCTGAAGAGAAGCACGGCATTCCATCCCCAAACTGATGGACAAACCGAGAGGGTTAACAGGTGTCTTGAAACATATTTAAGATGCTTTTGCAATGAGCAACCAAAAAAATGGGATAAACTAATTCCTTGGGCTGAATTATGGTATAACACAACCTTCCATGCATCCACCAAAACAACTCCTTACCAGGCAGTTTATGGGCGAACACCTCCTCCATTGCTATCATATGGGATGCGAAAGTCTCCTAACAATGAGGTAGAAGTCATGTTGAAGGAAAGGGATTTAGCTATCAATGCATTAAAGGAAAACCTATGTACAGCCCAAAACAGAATGAAAAAGATGGCAGATCGTGGTCGTAGAGAACTTCAATTCAAGGTAGGTGATGCAGTTTATTTGAAATTACGACCCTATAGACAAAGATCATTAGCTAGAAAGAAGAGTGAAAAGCTATCTCCAAAATTCTATGGGCCATATGAGGTGATGGAACGGATAGGAGAGGTTGCTTATCGTCTGAAACTCCCTCCAGAAGCTGCCATCCACAACGTGTTCCATATTTCCCAATTAAAACTAAAGCTGGGAAAACGACATATCATTCAGCAACAACAACCGGTACTAACTGAGGATTTTGAATTACAATTATGGCCAGAAAATGTGTTGGGGATACGGTGGAACAAGGAATTGGGAGGAAATGAATGGCTAATCAAATGGAAGGATTTACCAGATAGCGAGGCAACATGGGAATCAGTATATCTAATGAACCAACAGTTCCCTAATTTTCACCTTGAGGACAAGGTGAACTTGGAACCCCGGGGTATTGTAAGACCACCAATCATTCACACATATAAAAGGAGGGGCAGGAAAGTAAATGAACAAGTAAAATGATGAAAGAATGATGGGAAGGGATCGTGCGTGTGGGCGTGTGGGGCCCAGATTCAGGAAAGAGAATAGGATGGGAAAGGGCTATATAAGTAGGTCTTTTAGGGTTGAGGGGGGTAGGTCTATTTTGATATTAGTTGTGGCGGCTGCTTAGCCTGGAAATATCCAGCTACCCTAAAAAGGAAGCTGGGTTTGTCTTTAGTGTTTTGTTTTATGAGTGTTATTTGAATCTTTATGATTGTGTACTGTTTTGGCTATATATATAAATAAAGATTACAGAGTGCTGCCTCTGTTTTAGCCATTGTAAGGGTAGAATCTTGCTATCAAACAAGCAGAGTCCTTACAGTATGCAATAAAAATTCCTGTCACTAGAAACAAAGTTTAAGACGGAAATTAATAAATAAATAAAATAAAAGAGTAAACTTTGTGTCTTTGACTCATTTCATTAAATTAATGAAAAGTCTTGTTTCCATTTCAAAAAAAAAATACAGACATCTTAAAGTGTAGACAAAGATAAATTTTTTACAATAGATAATCCAATCTTGTAAAAAATAAAAAATAAGTAGATGAGAAATGTAGCCAACATGAGTTAAACTCAACTGGTATGTGATATCCAAGTGTACTAGGTATCACAAAGTATGTGGTTTGAATCCCCCGACCCCCCATTGTTGCATTAGAAAAAAGTAGATGAGGAATGTAAAGAAAAACTCTCACATCAAAAAGACAAAACATCAAACATGATGAATGTAAAAATAAAACTATAGATTACAAATTTAAATCTATTCAGTAATATAAGAAAAATGAAAATACCCTGCAAACTGCATCATAACCTCTTTTCTTTTGAAACGGAAACAAAACTTTCATTGAAAAAACGGAGACTAATGCTCAAAGTACCTTCTTTTTCTTTAGTACTAATGCTCAAAATACATGTTGGGGAAACAAAAGTAAGAAAAACATCAAACTTGCCAATACAAGGATAAATCCATAATACAATATAGAGACAAAACTCTTCAAAATAATAAAACAAATTAGATGAACACATAACTAAAATGAATATTTAGCAAAGAGAACAATTGATAAAGACCTTAACTTGAACAAACCCAAAACCAATAGAAAAGAAAACTTCTAGCTACATCATGACATCCAAAACAAACACAACAAGAAAACTTCTAGCTAGATGGATGCTTATTTAGTAGAAGCCTAGCAGGTGAAATTATAGTAGTGATAATGTAGAGAATGATGACAAAAACCTGATGCATGGATTATTTGAGGTTCAACGCTGTTATTTACAACATCCGGCACATTTTCAAAGTCCTCATCGTAATCTTCATCATCAAATACAGAAGCTGTAGGCTCCAGCGTAGACAAAGAAACTTCAGTAGAAAAATATTCTCTTCTTGGCAATAAGTGGTCTTCCTCTCCAGCAGCTTCAATCTCTGGACCATCATACTCTTCATCGATATCTTCATAATCAACTGCATCTTCAGCCTTTGCATCATAATCTGAGAATACAAATACCGCCCCAGTCAAAGAGAGTCAGATGGTGGAAGATGAATTTACTTAAAATTAACACCAAATAATATACATATATGCTTGAAAACTACACCCTATGGATGTGATCTAGTGTGAGCTGAGACTTGTATTTCCCCTTTTGTAAACGGATATGATGAGGGTGCTATGGAATATCCACCTTGAAAAGTCCAAGTGCACCTACTAATCCCTAGATCCCTTGATTTCTATGTCCAATTTGTATCATTGCATTCTGAACTTTCCATGAAAGTGTAACTTCATCCAAAAGGTCAAAAACAAACCTAACAACACCGAAAATGTAGTCACTCTCCTTAATTTGGGATCACTCTTGTTTACATGTTTATTTCCTGATCGTATAGGTTTCGAGCATAATCCAGGAGGAATAAGCCTTAAGGCCAATTACGGGTCAAAACGTCCTAAATTGGAGACTTAGAGCACCCGTCTGGACAAAAGAATGCAAAAGGGTACCCAAGGGTTGGCGCCTCAACACTACAACCAAAAGCGTGAAGAAGTTGAAGTGTCTCAAAGTAGCGTGGCACTAATTCCAGTAGCTGCTTGATGAGGAGGCACCATGGCGCTCCCTCTGGCGCTGCAACACTATAAAGTTAGACAAAACTATGTCGCATCGAGTAGAGACACAAAAGCACAGCGTCACAACACTCTCATAATTTTTATGAAACCAACCCTAGTTGCCAACACGACTTATCACGGAATTCAAGATTTGGCATCAAAGAACTCCCTCAATGTAAATTCAATAATTAATTAGACGTTCCAGATTAGTACAGCCCTTGATCTTAATGCAAATTAATACGCACGATTAGAATGCTAATCATCTAAACATGTTCATTAATTTGAGAATTTGGACATCCATGTAGCTTTCTAAATGCGATAGGCTTAAGCTTATACAATTAAGGTTGCAAGTTTTCACACAAGAATGGTATATGATGAAGTGAGAAAGTTAAAGGAGAATGTTGAAATAACCCAAGCTAGATGCTTTGTTTTATTGATAATTCACCGCATTCACTAATCCCTCCGGTATCTTCACTTTAATTTCGCTCATTTCAATCTTTCAAGCTATTCCTAATTTAAAACATTCACCAATTAACCCCCCAATTTCCAATAACTAAAAGCCTTCAATTGTGAGATTGACCAACTCTCTGCGGTTTGGCCGTTACTATGCCAATACTACAGAGTCAGAGTGGGCACGAAACTATCATTTGATTGAGCCCAGGGATTCAACACCCCTTCGATCTGACTAGAACCATTAGGCAAGGAAGCAATTATGATAAGGCGAGCAAGTTAAGGAAAATTTCGAAATAACTATGATAAGGCATGGGAAAACCCACCTGACCCTACAACATTTGGGTGTCAAGGAAACTCGTGCAAAATTAATTCGTAAGTAGGTGGCCACCATGGTAACCCATTACTTCTTACTTAGTTATTAAGATTATGTCTCCCTTTTGACCACTAGGCCAACCCGTGATGGTTGATAAGACGAGCAATTATCATAAAGTGCGCAAGCTATCATCGTTGTCATTGACTTATTGACCTCCTTGATGATTATCACTAAACGACATATCTAATGGGACATAGAGAAATTGGGTTTTAAGATGGATACAGGGAAATTATTTGTGGAAGTTGAAAATAAAACCTTTGCCTACAAGTTTGACAAACAGAGTAGAGGAAAAGTCCTTCGGATCATTCACATCTAGGAAAAAAGTTCTTTCTCATTGGAGAAATTATTGTTGTGTGGTTAATCAATGCCTTAGAGGAGGTTTTGAACATGCCATAGCTCCAGCGTTCTCTCAGAAGACTTATTGCAACGGAGGTTTTGTATGGGCGAAGAAAACAACGAACAAGAAAGAAAGCTTTGTCAAAATAACAAAAGTTCTTAATTCCAAAAGTAAAGGAAATATTATTGTTCCCTCCGATGAAGAATTCAGAGGATGGTATGCTTTCAGAAGACTCCTTGTCGCCTTTTTGAATGGAAGAGATGATATGAATGGGGAATAACAAAAGCAACAGACCTGATAAAAGTGAAGGGCGACCTTACGTTGAAGTAATGAAAGACTCCTTAAGAAAAATCAACCAGCAAGTACTAGCAAGGAATGACTGGGGGAGGATTTTAGAGAGATAGATCGAACTTCCTGCCAAAAAAATGAGGTGATAAGGAGGATTTGCTAGAGCAACGCCATAATTTTTACAAAAATAGACTTCCACGATGATCGAGGGAGAATTTTGGAAGCGATTCAAGCTCAAACGAAACAACAATTCATCATTAATCCTTTTCAACCTGACAAAGCTCTTATGACGTGCCCAGATGAGGAAAACCACTAGGATTCTTACTCTAAATCGTGGATGGGTGATGGTTGGAGCCATAACCCTTACGTTGGAACAATGGGATAAGGAGAATCACGAAAGGATGTCTATTGTACCTTCCTACGAGGGTTGGATCAAATTTGAAATATCCTCTGCATTTATGGAGTCAGAGGGTTTTTAAATTTGTGGGGGGCTCTCTTGGGGGCTTTCTAAAACTCGTCTGCGAAAATCTAAGCCGCATGGAATGCCTTGAAGTGGCTATCAAAGTCAAAGGGAATTATTGTGGTTTCATCCCTTTAGAAACTAAAATAGAGGCTAGAGTATAATAAATTATTGCCCAAGTTGTAACTTTTCATGAATCATGAGGCTAACTTACTGATTGATAGGGTAGTTGGAGTACATGGAAGCTTCTTGTCGAAGGATGCCCAAGATTTTCACAAAAAACCCAAGAATCCGAACCCGATTGATGTTTGGCACGTGGAGAACCATGGAGCTTGCCCGATTATCGATGTTGCTGACGTTGAGTCCGAGGAGAAGGAAGCAATGAACAGAAAGAAGCCCTAACTTTCTCCGAAGCACTTCAAAGTCACATGGAATTGCGTCCACATCTAAGGGCTTTAATTTGGGCCAAGCCCAGTTAGCTAGTGAAACGAGGACACAATTAGATAAGGGTAAAGGAAAGGTTGTCGATGGGCCCCATATGCTTGAGCTTCAAAATGGGGCTCGGCCCACGGGTATAATTATTAAAGAAAGACTGACGGAAGGAATGGACACGAGGACTCAACCTCGCTTCAGCCCAAGGGTATACTTGTTAAAGAGAAAACCTAAGAAACTAAAGGGGTGAAGTTGTACTCAAAAAACGGTGCAAAAAAAGGGATTAAATTTGCTTCTGAAAATAAAGCAATCACTTTCCTAAAAAAAGGAAAGATCCATTCGATGGTGGAAACAAGTGAGCAATCCTCGAAGAAGGTGGGAACAGACCAAAATTTGAAAGATTTTGAACCTCAATCTGATAATTCTATGTCGACCCCTGGGAGTTTGCCTCTAGACAATCCCTTCACACCTCTGGCAGAACAACCGAAGGATTTTCCTATTGATTGTAATTATTTTCCTTTTCTAGATAATGAAGAGTTGAATGCTACGCAAGTTGACAATCAGCTGGTCTATGTTGAAGAAGATGGCAGCACATTAGAAAACGAAACAGAGGAGGATGTGCTTGTAAATGAAACTGAGATTGAGCCCTTTGAGACCGCATGAAAATCGTTCCCTTTAAATAAGGAGGTAGTAGATGCTTTGTTGGATTATAATCTCTGTATTACACCGGTTTCAAAAAAGAAAGAAAAGCGTTGAATAAGAATGGAGGTCCTAGTAAAAAATTGAGTAGAGAAGTGAAGGCTTTATTGAGTAGTTGGGAGAAGGAAGGATGAGCAAGTAGAATCAATAGTGAACAAGGCCTTCAAGTTTCTCCTTGTTAGTTCTCTCTTGGAACGTTCGGGGTCTCATAGCTCACCCCAAAAGAGCTCTTATCAAAGACCTAATAGTCAAGTTTAATCGAGATTTTGTCATTTTTCAGGAAACTAAATCTAGTAACATCAATGGAAGATTTATTAAATCAGTTTGAAGTAGCCAAAGAACTGGGTGGGCCGCTTTGGATTTCATTAGGATGTCTGGTGGTATTCTCATTATGTGGAAAGATTCAATCACTGTGAATGATGCCATACAAGGTCGTTTCTCCATTTCTATTCATTTCAATTTTTTTGCCAATTTTAATGGGTTAATTACAAATGTTTATGGGCACTGTTCTTATAAATATAGAGATGATTTTTGGCAGGAGCTTTATGATTATTGGTGTCACACCCTGCTGCCCCACAAACACCCTTACTTGTCATGCAAGACGCAGCATGACTTGAGTATCTCTAACGCATTAAACGTCAAAGACACTCAATTTTAAGGTCCTTAAGCTCTGCTTAATTGCCTAGTCTTATACTTAGTCTCAACTCTTCCAATACTCTTTAGGCAATAAACCACTTAACACAGAAAATAATGAACAAATCCTTTATTAAATTTCAAATAAGGCGTTCAACAAGTCTTTACAGCAATAACCAAAAATACGAAGAGATAACACTTGACGATAAAAGCAAAACGCCTTCTATCGCCTTGCAAGCCCCTCAACTTTCTTTACTTGGCGTTAAAGCCTGATTCTTGAATGATGAAATTTAAAAACATAAGTCTACAGACTTAGTGAGGTTTTAGAAATCCTTTTCACAAAATATCTTTCATAAACATTATTTCACCAAAACCAATTCATTTTGCATAAACAAATTTTTTCGCAATAACATATCAAATCACTTATCACATAAATTCAATATTTCACATAAACACACATTAGTTAACAATCATTCCTTTCACCAAGGATCCCAAATCATTCTCAACACTAGGTCTCCATACTTCGAGTTTAGACTACTATGACGACAGCATCTGAGAATATACAGATTTGTCCTTGTTGCTCAGGCCAAACGCAATGCATATCTTTTATACATTGTCCCGCCTCATCTCACCATGCACATCTTTTATACATGGTTGTCTTTACTCCTTATATGCACATAATAGTCAGCTCGTTGTTAGGAAGTAGGCTAATGGTTTGAACACCATTTACTTACTAAACATTGCTACAAATAAAACATGCTTTGAAACATAATAAAACATGTTTTAAACATCATATAAACTTAACTTAAAAATCTCTTTAGAAACATACATGTTGAAATCATCCTTTCAAACTGTCAAAGAATTTATAAGAACACTGGAAATCATTTAAATACTTTGAAAAAAACAATCAAACTACTGGGTTACTTAAACTTTAAAGGCTTCTCTTCTTCCTCTTCTCGCGTAGACACTTTGGCAGCACTTCCGTCCTTGAATTTTCTCTTGAATTCCTTAGAATGACAATGCTCAATACTTTGGCTGAGGACCCCTATTTCTACTAATCCTTAAACAAGCTTAGTCATCTTTGAGCTCGTCAGCTTGCCAGCTCCTACTCTTAGTAATGCACGTGTAGGCTTAAGGTTTAACTTAATCGTGCTTAACTTAATCTCTACAGGTGACTCATTAAATAAACTTAAGAAAGTTTTGGGAAGTTTCCTTACTTCTTCTCGCCCAATCTTTCATCTCGCGCAGTACCCTTCTTCGCATGAAAACACCTAAACTTCACAAGTCTTATCGCATAACCTTTCTCGCGAACTACCTTAATTAAAATCTCTTAATGGATAGTCTGCTTCAAAACGCCTTCCTCAAAACACTTAGTCAACCTTTACTTCTTAACTTAGGTACGGATCTTACAATTGGTCTCTGTAGAGGTTTCTAGTGTATTATTGGGGATTTTAATGTTGTTAGATGGGTTTCTAAGAAGAGTGCAAGCGGGTGCATCACTAAAAGTATGACCATTTTTAATAATTTAATTGAAGAGATGGATTTGATTGATATTCCCATGAGAACCAGCCTCTTCTCTTGGTTTAGGACCAGATTCTCTTTCATTGCTTCTAAGATTGATAGATTCCTTCTCTTCAAGCCTTGGGTAGATGTAAGACCCCCAATCATTCACACATATAAAAGGAGGGGCAGGAAAGTAAATGAACAAATAAACAATGATGAATGAATGATGGGAAGGGATCGTGCGTGTGGGGCCCAGGCACAGAAAGAGAAAGATCATGAGAGGAGGTATATAAATAGGCCTTTTAGGGTTGAGAGAGGTAGGTCATTTTTTATACTCGTTTTGGCGGCTGCTTAGCCTGGGAAAATATCCAGCTACCCTAAAAAGGAAGCTGGGTTTGTCTTTATTGTTTTCTTAATGTTTTTGAATCCTTATGACTGGTGTACTGTTCTTGGTTATATATAAATAAAGATAACAGAGTGCTGCCTCTGTTTTAGCCATTGTAAGGGTGGAATACTTCAGTTAACCAAGCAGAATCCTTACAGTAGATTTTTTTCAAAATGTTGTTGTGAACAGACTACCTCATGTCACCGCTGATCACTTCCCCATTCTTCTTCGTTTGGACTTGCAGTCGTGGGCCTCAACCTCCTTTAGATCGAAAATATGTGGTTGAAGCATCATATTTTTAGTAAAAATTTGGAGACTTGGTGGGGAGAGGTCTGAAGACGGAAGGATAGTCGGGTTTCGTGTTTAGGGAAAAGCTTAAGGGCTTGAAAAATATTCAAAAGAATTGGAATGAGAAGGTCTTTGGAAATGCCAGCTGCCAAAAGAAAAGTTTGTCTGAAAAGCTTGAGTTCCTTGATAAACTCGAAGAAAAAGGGATCTTTTTTTCTAAAACGGAAACAAGCCTTTTTATGAATGATAATAAAGGAACTAATGCTCACAGTACAAGAGAATTATACTAGGAGCAAAAAGGAGTAAAATGACTAAAATATCAAAACAAGAGGAAGGGGTCTTCTCCAATGAAAGTAGAGCTGAAAGGGATGTTTGTAAGACAGATTCAACTCAGTTGGTGATCAAAGAGCAGATGGACATCGGCCAGAATAAGCAAAATTGTAATTTCGATGCTGGAAGACAGTGAGGGTAGAATTCTTCTTAGAGACAATGAGATTGATGCTGGGATTGTTAGATTTTAAAGCGAATTGTTTATGAAAGACAACAATCCCCGTTTTATCTGTGACGGGCTGCATTGGAAACCAATGAACATTGCGGCTAGGCAGGCACTAGAGGCTCCTTGCAAAAAGGAGGAGATTCAGGCTACAGTCTTTGAATTGTGGATCATAAAATCGCCAAGGCCTGATGGCACGATCAGGAAGTTTTATAAAAACTTATGGAACATTTTAAAAAGTGATATAATTGAAGTGTTCCACGAGTTTTTTAAAAATGGAATTATAAACAAAAGGTGCAATTAAACTCATATATGCTTGATCCCCAAAAAGAAGAAGCCTACATGGGTGAGTGAGTTCCATCCCATCAGCTTGGTGACATCTTTATAAAATTATATCAAAGGTCCTTACCAAAAGACTAAGAAAGATCCTTCTACCATCCATGATGCTCGAATGGCTTTTGTGGAAGGGAGTCAAATCCTTGATGCCATTTTAACTACTTCGGAATCTCTTGAAGAATGGAAGGTGAAGGAGAAGTAGGGGACTTTGCTAAAGCTTGAGAAGGCTTATGATAAAGTCGACTTGACCTTCCTCGATGCGATCCTAAAGCTCGAAGGTTTTGGGAAAAGATGGAAGAGGTGGATTGGTTTGTCTTTCAACTATCAATTTCTCTATCACTATCAACGGAAGACCACGTGGGAAGATTATGGTGCAAAGAGGGTTTAGGCAAGGGGACCCCCTCTCCTCTTTCTTATTTACTATTGTGATTGACCACCAATCTTTTTGCAATATAGCAGAAAGAAGAAAAAGGGAGTAGCTCATATGGATAAGGGAGAAAGAAGTGGGAGTGGAAACCACCTTGCTGGGGACCACAGTTAGTTATGGAAGAGGGAGTTATGGAAGGAGGAGTTAAAAGAAATGGAAGAGGAAAAACAAGGGGGTGGAAGTTTTATTCTGGTAAAGTGGGCTGCTGTTTCCTGGAGAGCAGGGAAGGCAGAGGATTAGTGTTCAGTGTGGTTTAGTAATTTTATTTCTGTCTTTGCTTAATTTCTGTGTTTGTTTTGTGGTTTGTTCTTTGGGTTGTTTATTGTGTAAAGACTGTGGTTTTGAATTTCCTTGTAGTCATTTTGGAAATATATGAATATACAAGAACACCTTTCCTAGTGTTCTATCATATTGTTGGCAATGCCTTTAGTAATCTTGTTCACTATTGTAATGAAAGAAGATTGATCCAGGGCTTTTCCTTTGGAAACCCCTCGGTTGAGGTAACGCACCTTCAGTATGTGGATGAGACTTTGATCTTCTGCTCTTGGTGTGATGACAATCTTAGGGCTTGATTGTTGGTCTATTGTAACCCTTGGTTTGTAGAATAGCTAAAGCAACTAGACTAATAATGATTGATATTAAGTTGCTCTCATTGATAAGCTTAAAAAATGCACAGTTCACAAAATATTTTTAGTAAGCATTGTCAAAAAGCATTTGAAGAATAAGGTATCTGTCAGGCTACCAACTTAAAATATCAAATAAAATACCCAAAAATGACTAAAAAGAGGCGGTACTCTGATATCCTTTATTTAAGTATAAGCCAAAAGATGTCTACAAGTAAGAATAAAGAAATATAACAAGGAAAGAAAACAGCAAATGAACATACCAGCACCCTTTACACAAATGGAGACCCTCTTTACGGCTACAGCCGCCTACCCATCATAAAGATGACAAAATAAAACCTAGCTACCATCTCTCTATCAATAACTATTTATAGCCTTCCTAAATTTCTTCCCAGTGGGGTCCACTCTGCATGATCTCTTTCCCCAATCATTCTTTCTCATTAATAGCTGACAAATTCCCTTTTTTACCCTTCCTCACATATGTGTGAATAATTGGGGGTCTCACAGTATCAAACATAAAAACAAAACATGTAACACTACAAGGTAAATTTTGCCATGAATACAACTTCACCTGGCTCAACAGCATCTGATTGTATTCTTGATGACTTCGTTGACAACTGAAAAAATTGAAAATTTTCAGGCCTCAAAGAAAAATGGTACAACAATAAGAACCTATCAAACTTGGAAAGACACAGTAGCCATCTGTATTAAAGATGCAAACAAGAAGCTACATACAAAGACCCCTAAAACAAATGAAACTGTATAATCAGAAACTTAAATGACTTCTTACATCAATATCTGTCAAAGTTGGACCCAACTTATCGGCCAGTGCATCCAGATGTTCCTTAGCATCCTAAAACACAAGATTGTATCCTCAGCATCCATGATACAATATGATCAGAAAATGAGTGTCAGACAAATAGGATGAAAGGTGAATTATTTAAATGAACTGTTCATTACAATTGTAACAAGTTAAGGCTTTCTTCAGACTTTGCATACTGTAACAGCTTATACATGGAAGATAACAAGTCTATTTGCAAAAATATTTGGTGCCAAAACCAGCATTTCAATACAACAACCTTCTAATAGAATGAGTTCGTCGCTCACATTTTCCAGGCACATTGTCCTACTCCTATAACAGATCTAATTTTACAAATATGTCACAAGAAGCAACAATCTTACCTCATCAAGATAATCGGCGTCAAGATCACCAGAATTATCCACATTCCCGAACATAAACCCCAAGAATCGATTGCCACCACCAGCATCCTCATAGTCATCGTCATCTGAAGTTAAAATATAATAAATATATATGCATGGTTTTCTACTCGTGATCAACAATAATACATAACTTTTTTGTTTTTAGTTTCTAAAATAGATTTTGAAAGCTGTTGAAGTTAATAAAAACAATACCTCATTGTCTGCCCTAAAGTTACCTATGCCTTACCCTGTGCAGTCCAACAACTCGGACACCACATCCTAACCCTTCCCCTCATCCAACCCTTTCCATAACCATAAGATGTCTCTCAAAAGTTTCTCCAAAGTCTTACCAACCGACACAAGGTGAGGTGTTTGAAGGTGTTCCTCACTGGTGGATCCCAAAACGATATGCCCCAAGGGTTATGACAAAAAGAAAGTCCTAAACGATGAGCACCGTAGGACTCTATACTTCGTTAGAAAAGGGCAACCTAAAATAATATGCCTATGAGTTACGTGGATTATAAAAGTGATTTGGTGTTTACATAGATCCGCAGCATTTAATGTAGGAGTGGTACACAAAACGTGTGGAAGTTCCTGATCCTACATTGTGTATTCTGAAAATTTCCCAAACATCCTTCATTGCCTAACAACCTACACTGACTAACATCCTACAAAGGTTGAACCACATCAAGTTCTTAAAGAAGTGAGACCTAATGCTATGTGATTGAACTGACACAAGATCTACACTCCAAATGCAACAATATCTCACATCTGTTAAATGCTACCAGTGGGAATGGGATGAACAATGGTTTCTACTCCAGTACGAGTACTTCTGTTGGTGGAGAGGAGGAGTTTGGAGTAGGTAACTCATGTCTAATTGAATTTCCATGAGTTACTAATTGCTTAGTATCAGTCAATATAAATTTTTATAATTTCTGTGAAAACTAGAATTAAGGAGATCGTTCACTATAAGTTCATTGTATTATAATTTGACTTCATTGTCATACTAAGCCTATAAATAAGCACCCAGGTATGGTATACCAGATATTTTTGAACAAATGTATAGGAGACCAGATTTGACATTAATGAAAACTCATGATTTAAGTTTGCTACACCAACCTCCTTTATGCCTAAGATGAGGAGAGCAATAACAAAGAAAAAGATGTTTAGACAATCAAACTGTAAACTCCCTATCATGAAAAGATAACAAATCCATTCAAACAAAGAGCCTGAAACTGGTTTAAATCAAGTGGTTTTACCTTCATCCCTTTCGTCTGGGGAATCACCATATGTTTCGCCGCCCATCTAAGTCCCACTCCTCTTCTAACAAGAGAAAAAAGGAGGACCATAATTACAAGAACAACATATAACGCCGTATGCTATGCTTGCTTAAAAGAAAATATAATGTGAGAATGTGATTAGAATCTTCATGAATTTACGACCTTGTCCCAGTGTTGAAGAAAAAAAAAAATAGTTTTGAAAGAAGTAAGATAAAAATAGGCGTGGAATCAATTACACCTAGTCTAGGCGCAAGCATGTAAAGATAAATTAGTGTCGGGGTGGGCAAGAACCGTAAATCAGACCCTGGCCGCAGGCGACGGAGAAATGAAGGGAGCTGCAGCAGAAGCGACGACGTGGCTGCGGAGATTGCTGCAGAGAGAGAATAGAGATAACCGGGTAGTGGCTCGCCGGCGAGCGGTTGCGACTGCGGCGGAGAGGAAGACTGGCGAGAGAACAAAAACAAGAGATCGGAGAAACTATATAACTGGGGGTGCCGGGCCCGGGGACGAAGGGGGAGGATTTTTTCCTCTCTTTTTTTCAAGTGAGAAAATGTTTTTCTTTTTCTTTTTCTTTTTCTTTTTCTTTTTCTTTTTCTTAACACGATTATGATCGGAACACTTTTAAGTTGTGTTGTAATTTCAATTTTGTAAGCCTTTTATACCGACTTCATACTTGGATCCATCAACTTTGGCATTTATATAGAAAATTTACAAAACTTTGGTTTTATATTTTAAAGTATTACACTTTTAGAAAACTAGTAATTTTATTTTTTCGGGGTCAACCTCGATTGAGATCCAAGATTCTTTCAAAATTTTAAAAAACTCTTTTAAGGAAATTTCTTGCTCCATCTCGACCGAGTGCATTATCGAGATACTGCGTTTTTTATTAAAGTTTTAAATTTTAGGTTAAATCTTCTCAGGCGAGAGTCCCCAAGTTGAAAATATAATTATTTAGGTTAACTGTTCATGGGCCATTGCGGCCCCGAGAATGCACCGAGCTAAAAAAGAGAAGCAATTATGTCAATAAGATCAAAGTTGTCTCAAGATGCCCCGAGCTAAAGAACATAAGGATTAGGTAGTATGATCTCAGGCTAAGGTTGCCCCGATATGTCCCCAAGTTTAAAACATAAGCTAAAATGGAAACTAAAAACTAAGACCTAGACATTTTTTAGTCATTTTTAGAAAAATAAAGAAGATGACCAACGTCGAAGCTCCTCCATCACCTTTTTGGGGTTAGCCATTTCTTGGTCAATATATAGAAGAAAATTACTTAACTTTTCTTCAATAAGCTGAGTTTAACCTCATGGCTTCTTTCTATAATAATAGACTTGTTCTTTATGTTTCATCGGAGGAAAAGGTTTGAAAAAAAAAATTATATTAAACGACTGGGTCTATTGATCACAAAGATGGTTGGTTGACTTGTTTGATAAACACACCATAAAGACTTCGTTAAAGCTAACATACGATGAAGTTCAATTTTTAGTCAAGAATATTGTGGAATTTTTTGAACAAGAGCTCCCCTTCATGGCTTCCTCTAGTCGCATGCAAAATGACATCATCAAACAACCTTGTAAAGCGTCAGGCAATCCATTTCTTTAAGGTTATCCTTGTGATGCACTCAAGGAACAAAAGTTTATAAGCAAGATTTATTATAATATTCACAGTCTCTTGTTGCGTTGTTTAGCTTTTTGTCTTTATTTTTAAAATTTGAATGAAAAATGCACTCATGGTAAGGTACTCGGTCGAGAGAGACCAATTAATTTTCTTAAAAGAGTTTTTTTCTTAGTTTGGAAAGAATCTCAGGGTCAATCTGATCGAGATTAACTTCGAGAAAAACAAAATTACGAGTTTTTTTAAAGTTGTGCTACTTTTAAAATATAAAATTACGAGTTGAGGTGGGCTCATGTTGGCATTATAGTTTGTTTCTGAGTGCACACTACTGTAATATGATTTTAAATTAAAGGTTAATTTTCATAAATATAACAAAAGAAATATTTACGGCTTGTGTAACAAAATCAAAAAGCCCATGAAGCCAGTAGAAATTTTTCATAAATTTCATATTTTCTCTTAATATTGAAGAGGATTAGTGTAACACCCCAAAAATTAATGTAAATTTTAAATTTAATTATCTTTGTTTTATTTAATTATGTTGAATTTTTTGGTGTTATTTGAGAATTTTTGTTGGGGCATTTTTAAAAATAGCAAAATAAATTAAAATATTTACAAGTTATAGCAAAATTTTAGATTCTATCCATGATAGTATTCTATCACAATAACATATCAATGATTATCAGTAATAAAATTTGTTATAGGCTGTGGCCAGTGTTAGTACTACCTACACAATTGTGTATCATTTTCTAGACGATTGTGTATCATTTCCCACACGATTACGCGTATCATGATCATTTAGAAAAAGCATTACATGTGCGCTTGTGGCTAATTAATCACGGGTTGACTGGAGCATTTTTTGTATTTTCCATTGTGAGCCTGTGGGCTTTTTTCAATTTCAAAATTGTTTTATACAATGTAACTATTTTGCCGGTTTATTATATTTTTGAAAAAAATCTCTAAATTAAATATATGTTATTTAAGCTTGTGTATAATTTTTTTGTACTATTATTCCATACGAATAAACAATTTTCATTTTTTTTTTCTTTTTCTAAATCGTTTTTATTTATCATTCTTATTTAGGGCATTTTCAAATATAGCAAAATATTAAAACTGTTTACAAAATATAGCAAAATTCATAAACTTTGTATATCCTATTTAAGTTCTTTTTTTACATTTAGTAAATAGTTTCAATATTTTGCTATCGATGACAATTTCCCTTATTATTATTATTATAGGTTTTGAAATAAAATTTCGTAGAATTTTGTCAATTTAACTAATTCGGAAAATATCATGGTTTTTTTAATCATAATATGTTAACTTCAAATTGAATTTAACTAGTATTTTAAATTTGAATTCAATTATTGAAAAATTATAATTTTTAATCAAATTATATTTGAGGACTAAAAAATCATAAAATATGAATTTTTATTTTTATTTGATCACTAAGATTTTTCCAGTATTGCAATTTTTTAGTTTAGAAGATAATTTTAGGTCTTTGAGCTAGTATTGACCAACGAACAAAATTAAAACATCATTAAACTAATTTACAGCTACGCATTAGCCTAAATAAATATATTTAACTACGCAATTTTAGTTTAACGAGCTATTATTTTACACAAACTATGGCTTAATTTACTTTATCAACTCTCTCTCTATATATGTATCTATATCTATCTATGTATCTGTATATAATCTATAGTATATATAAAATGATGGAAGTGGAGAAAGTTTTTATTTTCAGTTTTGTCCTTTCTTTTAGTTCATTTACTTGTTTGATACTTTGGTTTTATTGTAATTTATTTTTTAACTTTATTTTTCAATTTGAAATTAATTATTATATTTATGGTCTCATTTCTCCCAACCATTGACGTTCCCTATTACTTTTAACCTTTCAAATTTTTCGTTTTATCTTTTAACTTTATTTTTTAATTTGAAATTAATTATTGTCTCATTTCTCCCATCTATTCACATTCTCTTCTCATATTAACTATTGTATATCTTTTTCAATCTTTCAAATTCTTCCTTTCAAATCTTTGGGTATAAATATCTCATTTCTTTTTTTTTTCATTCATGTTCACAAGTCACAACAAAATGCAAAAGGTGAATAAGAAATCAAATCCTGTTTTTCTATTCTCTTCTAATTTTTTTATTTTTTATTTTATTGTCTATTCTTTATATACGGTTTAAGGTTTAGGGTTTAGCATTTGCAATACTTATTGTAATCATTGTCTCATTTTTTTTTGAATTTGTAATCATCTCCAGTTTTTAATAAATATTTGGGTTATCAAAGATTTATGTATGTTGCTATTAGAATTTTAATAAACATTTTCTTTCATTTTCTCTATATGTTTCATTTTTCTAACCTTGTGGTAGAGACCAAAGATGAAGGCTTGCATGAGAACATAGTGGAGAGAGAAAGGGGATCGAGAGTGAAAATTTTGAGAAAAGTGTAATTTTAAGAGTACTTTTATATTTAAATAGAGGAGAGTTTACCTTGCATGCAACAACTCACCCTCCAATGTTGCTTGAGGAAGGAATACTCAATTTTGACATTATTAATTTAGTTTAGTTCATTTTTATTTCAGGCCTCAAAGGTTTATAGGAAAAAAAACAACATAAAGTTTAGGTACTTTGATTTCTTAATATTTCTCTTTTCAAGAAGAAAGTAACCATTAATTTAGCCTCATTTTACCCGTTCAAATCAAATCTTATTCAATATTAAATAAATGATAGTTTTGTCATTTACCACTTAATACTAAATTATTTGTTTTCTCTTGTTAATTTGAAGGGTTTCTTCAATCAATTTAACATTAATAAAAACTATAAAATCATTCAATGAATTTGTATTCTAGATGGAAAGGATTCTAAAATCTAACCTAAATGCATATCATTTATACTCTTATTTAATTAATTGACTAATAGAAAATTAAACTATTTATGATGAAAGCAATTAGAAGCATTCTAGTTGCAAAATCAATTGTTTTTATTATAATTCACAAGTAAAACAAAAAACTATTCAAATTTCCTATTAAACAAACCAATACTATAAATAGATTATTGGATAGAAAACCAAAAACTCAATCAAATCTTATTATCGCCAAACCTTGCAATTTGCATATTCATGGCCATAAATTGAAGCCCTCAACTGCAGATTTTTTTTTTAAAACTAATTTGTTCCTACATTTCTTTTCTTATTTTTATTGAAAAGCAATGTGTTCTTTCTTTTTTTCTATTTCATTATCTATACAACAATCTTGATTCAAAAACCTAAAAATAGAATTAGAATATTAATTTAAAAGTTGGATATTTTTTCTTTCCGAAATTGGAAAATTAATCGAACCTTACGTATGTCATTCATGCAGTGATATTAATGCATTGAGATATATTACAAGTGGAGATAGTTAGACATCTAACATTTTTTTCCCATGGGTGAAATGTGTGTGTATATATATAATTTAAAATCATGTATTTATATACAATTTTAAATTTTGATTTCATATAATCAAAATTAGAAATAAGAAAAATAAACTAGAAATTAAAAAAATAATAGAAAATATGAATTAAAAAAATGATATGAAAAAATTATAGGGAAAAAATAAATATTTTGAAGACAAAATAAATAATTAAATTTTAGAGACGGAAACAAACATCGAACTTAGAATTTTTCAGAAAGATTTTAGAGATTGTAAAATACCAATAATTAAAAAGAAAACATGGGTAATTTTTAATACACTTATCAAATTGATGGTGAGAGAAAAATTATTATATGTGTGTGTTTTTTATAAAAAAAAAAAACTAGAAAATAAAGACAGGTAAGATAAAAACAAGGGACATTTTTAAAAATAGCAAAATAAATTAAAATATTTACAAGTTATAGCAAAATTTTGGATTCTATCACTGATAGTTTTCTATCACTATAGCATATCAATGACTATCATTGATAGAATTTGCTATAGGTTGTAAATATTTTGTAAAATCTACTATTTTAAAAACATCCCCTAAAAACAAAGTATATTACAAATAAAATTAGTTATTTTCACATGTTCTATTCATTTTTTCTCATGACAAAATTCTATATTTATTAATTACACACTTTGGTTGTTTACTTGAAAATTTAGGATGCAGAGCATAAATAATTCAATTTATATTAATTTGTTTCTTTGTTTACTTATTACGTTGTGGTCTTCGAAAATAAAATATTTGTATATACAGAAGAATTGTTATAGATAAAAAAAAACATTTTTACAAAATACAACAAACAGTAAACTTAAATACCCTAAAATTGCATTTGCATTTTGAGGTTTTTTTAGACAACATAATCAAGTACTATTTTAAAAACATTTTAAATTAAAACTGTGAAATTTCACGTGTTAATTACTAGAAAAATGTGTATTTTCTAGTAATTAACATAATATTCACATAAGCGGCAGAAAATTGCTCATGAAATTATTAGTGAAGGTATGTCACTTAATGAGCAGTTTCAAGTTGTTGTTATTATTGATAAGTTATCTTCATTGTGGAAGGACTTTAAGAATACTCTAAGGCAAAATAGAAAGGAGTTCTCATTGGAGAGTCTGATCACCTAACTGCGGATTGAGGAGGAGACTCGTAAGCATGACCAAAAGGAGGAGGTGAATGTTGTCCTCAGAAAGAAGTCCACTGCATGTTGTTTTGAAACCAGATCTAAAACCGAAAGGGAGCAAAATGAAGGTTCAGAACTATAGAAATGGGAATCGTCCTGCTACGTAGACGAACCTGATAAAAGAGGATTTAGTAGCTATGGTTAAAGAAATAAATTTGATTGAGGGGTCTGAAGGTTGGTAGCTAGACACTGATGCATCACTCCATGCCTATCAGTTTATTTTGAAAAATCTAACGAAACTAAGGATAAAAATACCCTTTTGGGGGATTACCACACAACCAAAGATAGCTGGCATTGAGGAAGTGAAACTGAAATTCACATCTGGCAAGACACTCATCATGAAGGAAGTTCTACACAAAAATTCAAAAGAACCTGGTCTCGAGCTTCCTCAACAAAGCGGACTTCACTCAGACAATAGGATCAAATCTCTTTACCTTAACTAAAAACAATGTATTTGTGAGGAAGGGATATGCAACCGATGTCATGTTTAAATTGAACTTGGAAATTAATAAGAAATTGTCTTCTGCTTACATGTTGTCTTCTTTTAATATTTGACATACTAGGCTTTATCACATAAATAACAAACTAATTAGCATCATGAGTAATCGCGAGTAGGATGTTAAACCTGATTCCTAAGTTATCTTTGCATGAATTTGAAAAATGTGCATGCTGTAGTCAAGTTAAGATAACTAAAACATCGCATAAATCTATAACTAGGGAGCACTCAAGTTTTGGGAGGGAAGAGAGATAGACAAAAGTGGATTTTCCGACATCTCCACAAGTCGCTGTCTATCAGGCAGGCAAGGTGCAAAGAATAAAATAATAATATTTTTGCTAAATTTTATTTTGAATTATTCAAAATCGTTTTGGATTTAAGGATTTAATTACATATTAATTTGAACCATTTCGAAAATTAATTTGAATCGTTTCACCATTTTATTTTGACTCTCATAAAAAACTAGACCGTTATATAATCGTTGAGCCGTTTTTCTTTTACCTTTATAATAAAGAACGGTTACTGTCATTAATTTCTAACCGTTGGAGCCTTGCCCTATCCACTATATATACCTCCTTGACATTCTCATTTTACTTACAACAAATCTCTCCACGTCTCTACTTTCTCTCTTGACATCTCTTACATCTCTCTCTTGGCTTTCCCTTTTCTTTTTTCTCTCATCACTTAACTCTTATGTGGTAAAGAGATACATAGTAAGAATTTTGCATACAATGATCTTGATTAATGACTTATCGCGTCGATTGAATATAATTTCACAACACTGAGCCCAAAGCCATTTTCACATCAACAGGATAGCATGAGCTCTATTTAATTATGGTAAAGTTGTGTTTGTGGTGCATATGTCTTTTTCAACTTTTTGGTATTCATGCCAACTACTTTTTTGTTCGCTAATGCTTTAGATCCCCTAGCTTTATTACGTTGAAAATAAATTATATCGTTATAGAGTTCAACATTTTCATGAGATATATGGTCGAGGAGCTCGGCATGAAGTTACCCGATTCGAGTATAATCTTCTGTGATTTGCTTCAAGGTTCAATGAAGAATCAAATTTGTGTTCTTCGAGCTCTTCGACGATGTATCTCATGGCAATGTCAAACTCGATAATCATATTGTTTACCTCTTCAATACACGCTCCATTCTCACTACTGTGCTGCCACAAGTAGAATGGTTCACAACCAATAGGTGCCAATCCTATTACGATAGTTCTTCTAGCATTCATGTTATACAAAATTCTAGATCACTAATACAAAGTTTCTTGAGAAGTTCTTTGATAAAAAGTAACATGGTGCGAATAAATGAAATTTGTATGGGGTTAATTTTCAAATATTTGAAATGATCCAAAAGCTCAAAATTTGGAAATGAAAATGTGTGCACATTAACAATACCATGAAGGGAAATACATGTCACAATGGGTAATGTCTATATATACATTTTTCCTTTTATATCATATGAACTATATAATCATACAACATTGATTTTATTGTGGCCATTCGAAACTAGTTTTACAAATTTTCTAAATTTGGATTGTTCTCAAATATAGCAAAGTGATCCAAATATTTGATTTCCATAACTCTTTGTTGAGTTCTCTCATGGTCTTCGCTTTAAAACTCTCTAATATTTGATTCCTCTTTTTTGTTCATCACAAATGGCCTCCATCGATTCACTGTTATCTCCAAGGGCCTTCCTTCCACAATCCTCTTTCCACCAACTAACTCCTCGTCCGAACCATATACAAACTCAGCGTTTCAATTTCACTCGAAATCCCAGAACGCCATTTTTGTTTCTTAATCGAAACAAGTTTGCTTTCTGTTTGGTTGTTTCAAATTCTTCGAATTCACCGTCACAGTCCTTCGGTGGCGATCAAGCTGCCCGAGATGATTTTGTAACTAGGGTTTTGAAGGAAAATCCTAGCCAATTGGAACCCTATTTAATTGACGATAAATTGTCTCCTTCGAAAAGAGTAAGATTATTTGAGTAGAGAATCGGAGGTGGGTGTGTTTGATTTTGTGGTCTAGTGGTTGAATTCGAGAAAGAAATCGAAGGAGAAGGGAACTGAGGGTCGTAATGAGGGTGGAAATAAAAGTGAGACTGTGTATTTTTTAAGAGTATAAAGGGAAGCTTTATGTGCCTGGGCAGGGTTTCGATATAGAGTTATCGGAGGAAGAAGAATTTGATAGAAGTCTTGAAGTGTTGCCAAAAATGAGCTTTGAGGATTTTGTGAAAGCCATGGAGAGCGACAAAGTCAAATTGTTAGCTTCCAAGAAGAGCATAGCTACCTCTTATGGCAACAAGTTTAGAGATTTTATTGTCTATTTGAAGGAAATTCCATGTGAAAAGGGCCTGCATAAAAGAACTAGATGGTAAACTTGACTAGCTTACATTCTTTCTTCTTGACTCTTTCTCTATTTGTTCTAATAAATATGATTTTACCAAGGTGTTAAGGCTTTGATGAGAGTGAAGCCCAAACAGTATTGGAGCAGTATACAAGTCCACAATACCAAATTGAGACGCATACCTCGATAGGCAATTTTGTATCTGGCTTATAGGCTTTTCATCTCAATTTACTATTTCAACGATGTACATTGATATATTTATTGTTGCTTGAAAGCCGGAAGTTTTAATCAAGTGGTGGATTTTATTATCTCATTTAGTTGGTGAGATATACTTGAAGAATCCTGAATTGTTTGACAAAATAGAAATATAGTGTCCTCATAGTCATGGAATTCTTTCAGAAGGACCTCCTGGCTATGGTAAGTTTAGTTTCACTCCCTCTAGATCTGGAAATATTTTGAGTTGTACTATGTTTCATTTACACAAGTTTAACTCCAATCACATATTTTAGAAGTTGGTGGCAAAGGCTATAGTTGGTAAAGTTGTTGTTCCATTTTACCAAATGACTAGATTTGAATTTGTTGAAGTTGGTTTTGGTGTTGGTTCTGCTCGTATTAGAGGTCTATTTAAGAGAGCGAAGGTGATACTTCAGTTCTTGGCAACTTGGCAGTTTTCTAATGATAGTATGAAGTATGCTTTTATATTCAATAAGTTATATGAGTTCAAGCCATGAGTAAAAAGCAACTTTAACTCTTCCAATAGTATATCTTTTTCTTGGGTCATTCATTATCGTTTTGGGAACTCCTTAACTGATGATAAGCTAGTAGAACCTTGTATAAGGTTTTTGTTTTTAAGCTTCAACGGTTTGCTTCATTGGCTAATCTTTCTCCGGGTTTTTGAGAAAGTTGGGGTTTTGTAACGCCCCAAAAAATTAAGATAATTTTTTAAGATAATTATCTTAGTTTTGTTTAATGAGACATTTTTAAAAATAGCAAAATAAATTAAAATATTTACAAGTTATAGCAAAATTTTAGATTCTATCAATGATAGTCTTCTATCAATATAGTATATCAACTAACTATCAGTGATAGAATTTGTTATAGGTTGTAAGTATTTTGTAAAATTTGCTATTTTTGAAAGTTCCCTTGTTTAATTTGTTAGGTATTATTTGATTTTGTGAAAAATAGGATTAATTAAATATTTAGTGGAAGAATATTTAATTAATTGTTGAAATTTTGAATTTTGGTGTTGTGAAAGATTTAATTGAAGGTTGAATGATTTTGATAAGGGAAATTTTCAAAAATATTTACAACGTATAGCAAATTCTATCACTGATTGTCATTGATATGCTATAGTGATAGAAGACTATCATTGATAGAATCCAAAATTTTGTTGTAGCTTGTAAATATTTTAATTTATTTTGCTATTTTTAAAAAAATGTCCCTTTTGATAACTTAATTTGGTGAGGTTTAAGAATTTTGGTTAATTATATATATAATTAATTTAGGAAAATGGAAAAAGATAATTATATTAAAGATAATATAATTATTAAAGATAATATAATTATTAAGGATATTATTATTGATTTTGGGAGGATAATTATTTTGAGAGACTAGAGAGGGTAATTATTTAGAAAAAAAAAGAAATAATAAGAAAATAATTATATTTTGGGAAAATATAAGTGAAATTGTCAAAAATAGCAAATTTGACCAAATATTTACAAAATATAGTTCAATTTCTCATTCCCTTCTTGGATGGATGGGACTTTCATCAGCCAGAGGCCTTGGTGGGGACTGCCTCAAAATTCAATTCTTCTTCCTCAAATTCTTTGAGCCTCTTATTGACCTATGAGTTTAGTGACTATCCACTTAACCTTTCTCATAATTCCTTTGAAATCTAAAATTTTTAGATTTTATTAATAATAGACATTGATAGCAGTTTCTATTAGTGACATTGGTAGACAGAATCCAAAATTTTGCTATAACTTGTAAATATTTTGATTTATTTTGCTATTTTTAAAACTACACAAAAATATAATTATTTAAAAAAGGGATAATTATTTTGGAAAATAAGATAATTAATGAGGAGAGAGATTGTCCGTTTGATTGGATGAGAAAAAATGATGAATTCAATTAAGAGAGAGAATAAATTTTGGTGAGAGAATAATATAATAATAAAAAGTAGTAGTATTATTATTTATGGTTATAAATGACTAGGATTTTGTGCATTTAAGAAATTTATTAAGAAAAGATAATGGAAGTATAAATATATATATATATATATATATATAATTGTCACACCCTAAACCGTACTGCGATCAAAACGTCGAAGTAGTAAGAATAGGATGCGAGTTAGTTACAACCTTGAAATTTTCTTATCGCAAATCTTATTCTCGACTCCTTTTAAACTATTAAAAGCACTCAAAATGCAACGGTGGTCAATGTAACGCCAAGCAAAATAAATACAAACCAAAATGTATACTTTATTAATAACAGACGTTTCATACATTATTACAATGCTTTGACCAAATAACCAATGCTTAACCATTTTCAAAACTCCTTGAATCACCTCGTCGCAAATCCTTCAACCTTATTCTCTACTTGGCCTAAATGCCTAATCCTGAAAGATAGATTTTTAAAACATAAGTCTAAAAGACTTAGTGAGGTTTTATGAAAACCTTTCACAATACATTTTCATAATCATTTCGCAAAAATAATATCAAATCATTTAAAAATATCAACAAATCATTTCATTTTGCATAAATCTTTCTTTGTGCTTAACCAATCATTTCATTTCGCCAAGGATCCTGAATCCTTCTCTACGCTTGGTCACATTACCTCGAGTTTAGAATACTGTATTAACAACATCTGAGAACATATTGATTCGTCATTGTTGCTCATGCCGCTAAGCTTTATACGCTCATTTTAACGCATAAGCTAGCTTTTTATCACCATGTAGCTTTTACACTCAATGGTGGCCTTAGCTCTTTATGTGCACATAAAAGTTAACATCATCTCAAAGAAACAACGAATGGTTTGAAAACCATTTTATAATATTGAAATCATAATCATCAAATCGAGCTTTAACATTATAGATCATGCTTGAAAACATAACTTTTTATAGAAATCTCTTTGAAATATTCTCATTTGAATTCTTGCTTCAAATCAGTAAAAAGAAATCATAATAAAGTTTTTAACATAAATTCATTTGGGAGAAAAACACTCATCAAACTTTACAAAAGAAGTCATTCTTCTTCTTCTGGCAAGCATCTTCTCGCGTGGCTAAACTAGTAACACTTCAACATTTCAACAAAACTCTTATCATCTCCTCCTTAGTTACCCAAATCCTTTTATTTATAGAGCTCTTAAACTAACTTAGTCATGCATAAACTCTTCTCAGTTCATCATCTTCTGCTTAAAACTTTACACGTGTAAATTTAATATTCAACCTAGTCATGCTTAAATCCTTAATTTTACACGTTAACCCCTATCAAAACAAATTTGACATTTTCTTAGCCAGACCTTATTTCCCCTCTAACCCAAACCATGAATAACTTCAACAATTTCTCGCGAATAACCTTATCGCATGGTTATATTTTGACTATAAGAAACCTTCCATGTCAACTAACCAACTTTTACTCGCATAGAACTCTTGTCGCGAACTTAAACTCCATGGCTTCCTCATAGACTTCTTCACCGCGAAACACATGGTTCTTCTCGCGAAGACCACCCAAAACGCCTAGTCTAACACTGTAAAAAACTTTCACTTCTTAACTTATGGGAAGACTTTTTCTCTTCTTATCGCACAATTTCTTTCGTGAACTACCCACTTAATCGTAAAAATGTATACTTAACCACAAAAGATTTTTTGGCTGAATCCTTTTCATGGATTTATTCAACTACGTATTTCCTCAGAATGGAGACATGAAATACATCATGAACTGCAGATAATGACGGAGGCAAAGGCAAACGATAAGCTACGGGGCCAATCCTCTCAAGAATCTTGAACGACCCTACAAAACATGGACTCAGCTTCCCTTTCTTCTCAAATCTCAGAACACCCTTCATAGGTGCTACCTTCAGAAAAACCATGTCCCCTACATCAAACTCAAGATCTCTACGTCATACATCGCCATAACTCTTCTGTTTGCTCTATGCTATCAAATGCAGGCTCTAATCTTTTGTATGGCTTCATTGGTGGTCTGAACTAGCTAGAGACCTAACATCTTCTGCTCACAAACCTCACCCCAACAAACAAAGGATTTACAACACTTACCATACAAAGCTTCAAATGGTGCCATGCCAATGGTAGCCTGTAGCTGTTATTATAAGTGAACTCCATGAAATGTAAATAGGAGTCCCAACTCCCTGAAAACTTTAGCACACAAGCTTGCAACTTATCCACTAAAATTTGGTTCAAACGCTTCGTTTGACCATCAGTCGGAGGGTGAAAGGTCGTGCTGAAGTTTAATCTCATGCCCATGGCAGCCTGAATTCCTTTCCAGAACTTTGAAGTAAAACGGACATCTCTATCAGAAACTATCGGTATTGGCATTCCATGCAATCTCACTATCTCAGTCATATATAACTATGCCCACTTACTGGCAGTATAAGTGAACTTCCTTAAGATGAAATGTGCTGATTTTGTAAGGCAATCAACAACAACCCAAATCACTGTATAACCCTTAAAGGTCCTAGGCAGTTCTGAAATGAAGTCCATAGACACATTCTTCCACTTCCACTCTGGCACATTCAAAGGTTGCAACGAACCTGCTGGCATCTATCTTGGTGCCTTCACCCGCTGGCACACAAGATACTTATTGACTAATTCTGCCACTTCTCTCTTCATGTTTCGCCACCAATAAACTTGCTTAAGATCCTTATACATCTTTGTACTACCTGAATGCAAAGAAAATAGGGAACTATGAGCCTCAGTCAATAATTCTGTCTTAACTGTACTGTCTGCTGGCATACATAACAGTCTCTCAAATATAAGTCTGTCATCAAAGGATATATAGAACTCCTCAGCTTGTCCTGCTTCTGCTAGGCGGTGCTTCTCAACCAAATAGAGATCATTAAGTTGAGCAACAATAATTCTCTGTCTCAAAGTAGGTTGTACTAACAACTGAGCTAACTGTGAGGTGAGTTCCCCTACAGCAACTGCAATCTCAGCTCTCTCAAGATCTCTGTGTAAAGGACTGACTGTAATACCTTCCTACTAAGAGCATCAACTACCACATTCGCCTTTCCTAGGTGGTACAAAATTTCATAGTCATAGTCCTTTACTAACTCCAGTCATCTCGCTATCTCATATTCAACTCCTTCTGAGTGAAGAAGTATTTCAAAATCTTATGGTTAGTAAAGATTTGTATGATCTTCTCACCATACAAATAATGCCTCCAGATCTTAAGTGCAAAAACTATTGCTGTCAACTATAAATCATGTGTAAGGTAGTTCTGCTCATGACTCTTCAACTGACGAGAGACATAAGAAACCACCTTATCTTGCTGCATCAATACACAACCCGGTCCTTTCTTAGAGGCATCACTGTAAATCACAAAACTTTCAGATCCATCTGGCACTGTAAGGACTGGTGCAATAATAAGTTTCTTCTTAAGATTTTGAAAATTGCTCTCACATGCTGGACTCCAAACAAAAGGTGTCCCCTTTCTAGTCAACTTAGTTAAAGGACTAGCTATACGAGAGAAACCTTCCACGAACCTTTTGTAATAGCTTGCTAAACCTAGAAAACTATGAACTTCACTGATTGTAGAAGGTTGAGGTCAATTGGTAACGATTTTGATCTTTGTTAGGTCCAAAGAAACTCCCTCACTGGATACTACATGGCCAAGGAACGACACCTGCTGCAGCTAAAACTCACACTTTGAAAACTTAGCATATAACCTATTGGCTCAAAGGGTCTCCAAAATTTGATGCAAATGCTCATCATGCTCAGCCTCTGTCTCGGAGTAAACCAAAATGTTATCAATAAAAAACTATCACAAAGGTGTCTAAGAAATCCTTAAACACCATGTTCATCAAATCCATAAATACAGCAGGAGCATTTGTCAAGCCAAAATACATTACAATAAACTCATAATGTCCATATCTGGAATGAAAGGCTGTCTTAGGAATATCACTGTCTTTAATCCTCAACTGATGATATCCTGATCGTAAATCGATCTTAGAGAACACAGTGGCTCATGCAGCTGATAGAACAAATCATCAATCCTGGACAGCTGATATATGTTCTTGACTGTCACCTTATTGAGCTCTCTATAGTCAATGAAAAGACGCATCGACCCATCTTTCTTCTTCACAAATACTAATGGTGCTCCTCAAGATGACACACTAGGTCGAATAAAGCTCTTATCCACCAATTCTTACAACTGAATCTTTAGCTCCTTCAACTTAGCTGAAGTCAATCTATATGGAGCTCTTGATATGGGAACTATGTCTGGTTCCAACTTAATAGCAAAATCAACCCCTCGGTAAGGCGAAAATCCTGGAAGCTCTTATAGAAAAATATCGGGGTATTCCCTTACCACTGATTCAGATGATAAGGATACCTCGAGCTCTCTGGTGGCTACAACACTAGCAAAGATACTCCAGGTACCCTGGTTGAGCAACTTACTAGCTTTCATGGCTAAAACAACTTTGGGTAGGACCACAGTCCCACTTCTTAAAACTACCTCATTGCAGGAACAGTCTATGCTTGCATGGTTAGCAGATAGCAAATCCATGCTTAGAATTACATCAAAATCTCGCATGTCTAAAATTAACAAAGTTACATCTAATACATGGCATGCTATTTCTATTTGACATGCTTTTATCTTTTCTTTTGACAACGTAATTTCTCCAGATGGAGTACAAACTGTTAACATATAACTCAAGAATTTTACCTCTAAACTCATATGCTGAACAAAAACTGAAGATATAAAAGAATGAGAGGACCCATAGTTAAATAATACTAATGTAAAGTGTCCCAAGATTGGGAGCGTACCTGTCTTCACCGTGCCCCACCTTCTTGGTCTCCTACCAATTAGTGGCAAAAACTCTTCTTTAATGGCATGTGAAAGTCTGGTTCGAGACAACCCCAAAAGATTTCTGAGGGCAATTATCAGCTATGTGCTTCGGTTCTCTACATTTGTAACATACTTTACTCTCTGCTAGACAACGACCTGAATGAGGCCTCCCACAATTAGGACAGATGGATACATATATATAATTACTCAAAATCCTTAACTCTCACCAAAATTCTCCATTCAAATAATTAATTAAATATGTCATCCAAAATATTTAATTAACTCTAATTATCACAAAACAAAAATTCTCAAATAACACCAAAAAACTCAACATAATTAAATAAAACCAAGATAATTAAATTTAAAATTTACCTTAATTTTTGGGTGTTACAAATTACGATGTGAATATAAAAATGATATAAATATTAAAATATTAAAATGACTATTTCAAATTTTATAAAGTTAAGTTAAAACTATAATTTTTTTTGTGAGTGATTTTCACATGCATCACACACATTGTTTACTAGTACATAGAAAAAAAAGCATGGAAGTGAATTTTATTTAATATATACACACCAATATATATATACTAACATTATCTCCTAGAATGAAAGGAACATAATTTTAAATAGAGAAAAGAAGAGGAGATAGATAGCTTTAAAGAGATAACCTAATAATAATAATAATTTATTAAAAACATCAAAAACTAAATCTAGCTCCAAACAAAGAGTATAGTCCTCCAGTCCACTCCACTCTTTTGCCCAAACATGACTTTTGAAGTTTTTGGGATAAGGATTGAGTGATTACAAGCACAGGTTTATAATAGTTTGTGTTTTGTTTAGATTGTTTTAGTTTAGGTTATTATAGTATGTGTTTGAAGGATAGATTATTTTACTTTGCGAAGGAAATAAAAAGCAGTGCATCAAAGATTAAAAAGGTGATTAATGTAAAATAGGAAAAGCTGTAGCAAATTGGAGTTTTGAAATAATATTTATTGTAGCTAATCAGAGACGTAAGAGATGATTATTATAGTCTTAGATAATTATTGTCCGAAATGCCCTCATACTTTCGAACTTTTTTATGTTAAATTTTGTAATATGTAGCCCATTATTAGCATAGGAAGTGGTTGCATGAAAATCTAAATCTATTATCTATTAAGTGGTTTTGCATAGTAAGTATTAGTATCTATAAAGTTAGCATAGGAAAGTTGTTGCATAGTAAGTATTATTATCTTTGAGTTCCATGGAATATGATAACAATTTAGTCATTATCATAGAAAATTATCGTTAAAATCTAATGAAATTTTTTCTCAGGTTGATTGATAATTTTATTAAGGACCAACTGTTTATTTATAAGGGAATTGCATCAGATAATAAAAAAATTAGAAAAAACAGTCTATAGCATCTCTTTTTTGCATATTGCAAATATGACAAATATGACAAGTAATTAGATATATCATATGGCTATCAGAGGGTTATTAGCATTTAAATTTGCTACTTTTGCAATTTAGAAAATATAATGACATGAGCCCTATTATCATAAATTTTTTTGCTATTTTTTCAAATGCTCCTATTTATAAACTACAAAAAAAGGGAATGCTTGATTTACGAAATGAAAAATGTTTCTTTATTGAAAAATATATTTTTATTTTAATTCTTTTGATAAAAATTGTTTAAAATACACGTCAAAAGTGTTTCAAAAGTTAAACCAAATACACCCTTAATCATCTCCTTATAAAAAATCTACCGCTCGATTTGATGAAATTTTATATGGTAGATGTTAAATTGTTCAAAATTTTAAAATATAAAAAATTAAATTATTACTCATTAAAGTTTGAGTACATTAGAGATTGGCAGTACTTTTAAATTTTGTTGTGAGAAAGATAGTAAGGGAGAGTGAGTTTAGTTTCTTTGATTAATATGTAATAAATATAGCTATAAGAACCTATGTTTAGTTATGAAACACGAATTAACGAGAAGGAAACATGATAACAAAGAGAAGTGACTATATAACGAAGTAGAAACAATATTAGAATATAGTATAAAGCAAAGGGTTTAGAGTTTATGGGTATAAAGTAAGGTCAATTGGGCTTTTAGTCGACCTCAACCTCAAAAGTAGAGAACAAGGTTAAGGTTTATCTTCTACGTGGCTCCCTATATGTGGCCTAATTCAGCTGTCCAAAGTCAAATTCTTAGAAAGATTATAGCAACCTTAGATTTGTCTATTATAATGGAAAATAATTATAATTTGACATCACATAAGTTCATCTACTTTCCTATCAAACAACTTGCTCTAACGTATGTGTTGATAACTAACTTAAGTATGGAGTGGTTGTGACAAGTACTACATTGTTGTTTTGATTATTTTGTTAGCCCTAAATACAATTTCAACATTTGTGGCACGTGAAGGTTAGGTAACTCTCTTTTGTCAGATTTTACCATCAATAAATTCGTTGATGAATTGTCTATCAATACTCTTCCAATGATCATTTATGGAATTTAGAACAACGTAAAGTTGTAAGATTCACTATTAAAAATTTGCAACTCAGGAGAATAATTAGGGTTAACAAGTGTGAGTAAATGTACAACTGATAATCTTATGATACATGAGTATTTTATTACATTTTTGTTATTAGAAGTAGTAGCCAAGCAAAATGCAACCTTTCATCAATTATGTGGTCTTTAAGGGTCCGTTTGATAACGTTCTCGTTCTCTGTTTCTTGTTCTTTGTTCCATGTTCCCTGTTTCCGATTTTCTGTTCCTTCTTTTCTTAAAACATGAAACATGAATGTGTTTGATAACTGTTTCTGTTTCTTTTTCTGTTTCTTGAAAAAAAAAACAGAAACAGAAAATATGTTTGATAACTGTTTTTTGTTTTCTGATTTTCTTTGAAATTCATTTTTTATTTTATTCACATTTAATTCAATTAAACATCAAACAAAAATATATGTCCCCGATTAAACATAGAAAAATAAAATTATCAAACCTAGATAGGAAGGTCTTCTTGTAATCTTATGGAGAACGAGATGAAGATTGCGATCTGAAGAACAGAGCCTATAGAGGAAGATGAAAACTCACGATGAAGAGGAGGACCGAACTCATGGCAAAGAGGAAGACAAAAATTTATAGCTAAAACACAGACCTGACAAAAACCAACAAATTCAATGAAAACCTACAGTGGAAACACAATTCACTCAAACAAGAAGAGGAAAACCCAGATCCGGTGAAGAGGAATGCGTCGCATAGAGGAAGACGATGAGAGGAAGAGGAAGAGGATGGTTATTTGGGAAAGATGATGGAGATAAGAGAAAGAAAAAGAAAACCACGTAGAGAGTGGTTATTTGGGAAAGAAGATGGAAATAAGAGGACAAAAAAGAAAATCACAAGAGGAAAATCAAATAGAAAATGAATTGAAAAGAAGGAAAAGGAAACCAATAAAAAGAATTGAGAAAAAAGAAAAGGAAATCAATAAAAAGAATTGAGAAAAAAAAAGAAAAGAAAAGGAAACCAACAGAAACAATTGAGAAAAAGGAAAAAGAAAAAAGAAACCAATAGAAATAATTGAGAAACGGGAACGAGAAAAACTACTTTTTTTTCCCAATAATTCCTTATAAATGAGAAACGTTTTTACTTTTTTTTTTAGAACAAGAAACAGAGAATATTGCCAAATACCTCCGTTTCTTAAAAATGAAAACATAAACAGGAAACATGAAATGAGAATGTTATCAAACGGACCCTAAGGATCTGTTTGTTTCACATATTTTATTATGACTTTTCTAACCGATATTTAATATCATTATTTCTTTCACATTATTTCAATTTTTAAAACATATAATATCATTATCAAGGAAATTGTAAAATTTGTATGACATGAATTTTTTAATATTCTCCATGCATGTGCTATTTTTATACATAGAAGATGAATTTTAACGTCTTGAGTTTAGAATAGGGATATGAATGAATCGATATCATATTTAATTGAGAGGGATTCTAAGTACATGAAAACATGGTTAAGAAAGACTTTAAAAAAGGAAAGTTACTACTTATACTAACAAGGTGCATCTACCTTTTAGTTAGTTTAATCATATAAACTCTAAAATTAAGCGTGTTTAGTTTGGAATAACCCTGTGTTGGATGACTTTCTAGACAAAACATGCTGAAAGGATCTATGTTGATTTGTGGAGGACAACTTTCACTCGTAAAAGTCTTTAAGCAAGTAAGGATGACGTACATGAATAATAAAAGTAAGTATAACCTGATTAAATAATTAATACTATTAATTTTAATTAATTACTAAGTATAAGAATATTAATTAGATTTAATAAATTTTAAAAATACATTTGCAAATAATATTTCATGTTAACATAAGAATAATTATTATGGACAAAATATATATATATATATAAATGATTAAAACTATTTTCAAGTTATAGTAAAATATTTGATGAATTTTGCTATACACACACATATATATATATATTAAATAATTTAAGGATAAATAACTATCTATAAAGTTCAAATACATTTATTAAAGTTTAAATATTTAATATTTATAAATCATACCCATAAAACAATAATGTCAACTAAATGAAGTTGGGCCAATGCGAGGATAAAAAGGTCATTTACTTTTCCTTTGTTTTAACCGTTGTTTCTTTGTTGTGCGTATCATTTCGAGCATAAAAAGTTGGGCTGAAGCAAAATTTGGCTTTTGGGCTTATATGACATTTAGTGGGTTAGAACAGTATAGGGGCATTATGTAATGAGATATTTGGAGGAATAGAAAAATTAGTTTACATAGGTGGGAATTTAGCAAAATCTCGCGGGATAAGAATTTGATGTGCAAAATACAATTACCCTATTATTTGAATAAATAGCAAAAATTAATTTGAATTGGTAAAATAGCTAAATGAAAAAATATGGAAAAAAAATTGCTCAATGTCTTAAATGTCCCTAATCTAAGGAAAAAACTAGCATTCTAGATACAATTATCCCACAAACCACAAGTATTCCATAATTGACTCAAACTCTAACAAAACAATTCTCACATCTATCTCCTAATTTTTCACTATCAACACAATCAAATCAATTAAAACCTATCAAAATCCTAATTTTCCTCTAAAAGTCGAAATTCATCTCCATCAAACTTCGTCCTCTGTAAAAACGATTCCAGCTTCGTCCTCTTTAAATAGCTCTTCATTCATTCGGCGCAAGCCAGAGAAGTATTCATGTTTTTCTTCTTGCGGAGGAGCTTATTCATCAAAATGATTCCAACTTCGTCCTTCGCAATAAAAATGTTTGTTTTCCTTATTATTCCTTCGTTTACTTGAGTTCCTGATACTTAATAAAATTGATGCTTGATAACACCCCTAAAAACAACAATTAGGGGCCGTTTGGCCCAAGGGTTATCACTACGGGGTTAGGGTTATGGTAACCCAACCCTTATTTGGGGGAAAGGTTATCATAACTCTTGTTTTAGGTTTATCATAACTCATCTTCCTTCTTTCTCTTCTCTCTCAATCCCTCCTCAACTTCCCTTAACTCTACTTCTTCAACTTCCCTTATTTCATTTATTTTTAAAATTTTACTATTTTATTTATCAAATGTTATTTGTTTTTAATTAATTTAATAATCTTAAAAAGAATATTGCTTTTAATTTATTTTATTTACGAAATTATTTTTAATCAAATATTAATTATGATTAGTTTAAACATTTAGTCCTCATATTTAACTTTTTTATTTTATTTTATTATTTCATGTCTTTTATTTGCTTTTTTTCTTTTATTGGTTTTACTTGTCTTCATATATTTTATTTTAAAACTAATCTATCTATATCTAAACTATTTCTGATAAATTTAAGTTAAACGAATTTCTAAAAAAAAATGAATTTTATTAAATTTATAATAAATAAAATCAAAATCAAATTACACGGTTTAATATTAAATTAAATAACTTTTTGAATCCTTAAATAACATAAAAAAATGTATAACAAATATTTTAAAAAGTATTTAAACTTTTAATGTGTATGCTTTTTTTTAAAAAAATTAAATTTAATCGCGACATTTGATTTAACATTTATTTGAATTCAATTTTGAATCTAAAATTTTTACCAAAATATGGTCGTACTTTTCTAAAATGTACTTTTTTTGCTCTTTCTTCTTCCTTATATTTATATCTTTCATTAATTCATTATAATTTTTTTTTTTTATCATTTTTGTTGTCCCATAGAACAACAATCCTTTCTTTAAAAAGAGGAAAAAAAAAAAATAGAAGGTTTAGATAAGAAGAAAATTGATAATATTTTATCTTTAAAAGAAAAAACAGTAATTTATTCAACCATAACGATTACTTAAAAAAATGTTTAAAAAATGTTAAAAATTCACATCGTTTTTAAAGAAAGTAAGACAAATTGTTTTACGAAAATTATGGTGATTTGGTAAATTAAATATACAAAGTTTGTGTATTGGAGTTAGAATATGAATTTAGAATAAAAATTAATAATTTATTCACACGTACAAATTACATGAAAAAAATGTTGAAAATGAACGTCACATTTAAAGAAATTTTTGAAATTTTTTTATGCGAAAATAGGAAAATTTGGTAAATTAAATATACGAAATTTGTATATTAGATTTAGAATATGAATTTTTAAAAAATGTATAAAAAAAAAATAAATTTCATAACAATATCTATATAACCATTCCCTCAGACACATCTTATCATAACCATCCCCATAACCCTTCATACGTAACTCTTTCATAAACACCTCTTATCATAACCACCCTATAACCCTTCCTACATAACCATTCCCTCAAACACATACTATCATAACACTAATTTTATCATAACACAAACCCTTCCATAACCCAACCCTTCTCCCAAACGCCCCCTTAGAATAATAAAAGCAAATAGCACGAATAATGATATTTCAAAATATTATAAAAAATACATATTTTTGAAATATTGTTTAAAGATAGATATAAATAACGTACATTTTAAAATAATGAACGTGTTTTGCATATACATTTTAATATATTATTTTTTTATATTTTTTTAAAAATAGATATAACTACCATCAAAATATACATTCTAAAATAAAAAAACAAAAAATATTAATGAACATATTATGCATACCAAATCTATGCTGAATTTTTGAAATCTAATCTAAAACATATCTTGTGTACTTACTTAACAATATAATTTCAAATTGTTGTTAAAATATATATTATGTATTATTTAATTATAAATTATCGAAATTGTTAATAAATGGTTTATGATATAATAAATCAATCTGGAAGATATATTTACCATTATTTGAGAGGAGGTTGCTGCAATTTCGTCCAGAAACAAAATCTCGAATTTGGTTAGGATTTACTAAAGTTAAAGTTTATAAAATACACTCTTTCTCAAATGCGTGATAACATGCCTCATGTTTTAAAATACACAGTAATTTGAATCTACAAATTATCCTATAATGAGGGTAGAGTCTGGATTAATATAATTAAATAAATGGATGTACTTTGAATTTGCTATTTTTCTTATTCATGCCGCTCTTTGTTATTTTTCAAGGTGCTATCTCCAATTTTGCTATTCCTACTTTTATTTCATTGAAAAAATTAGTTTACATGGTTGGAAAATTAGCAAAATCTCGGAAGATAGGATTTTTATTAAGATATAAAATTAGCACATTTATGATTTTGGTTTGCGAAACATGTATTTTGCAAATTAAATTATTTGATTATATCCCAAATGAATATTTACTGAGAAAATTACAATAAATCTTTTCTATATTAATAAAATCTCTATTCTTAATTTCCTAAATTAGTTCTCCAATTACATTATATATTTACGTGCTAACATTTTTAAAATATATATTTAACTATCCATTACTCAGATTTTTTAATTTATCTAGTTTTAATAAGATTTTTGAAATATATATTCCTAATCAGTTTTCAAAATATGTTTGTTTGTCTTATTAATTTTTATTATTTTAAATCAATTATATTTATCTTTAATAAATCTTTATATGTTTATTTCCTAATACTTCCAAAAATTTAACCGATGATATTGACAGCAATGTGGTTTTGTCTACAACTGTGTCCATAAAAAATTAACAAATGAAAAGATGTGAAAAACTAGAATTCAAAGATCTTGGAAATTAAAAGTCTTATAAATCGATTCATAAAAAGGAATTATAAAACAAATAAATGAAAGGCGAAATTTGATTGGTTGGTGAGGAAGTAATTCGTAGAGGCGGGTGAGAATAATAAAATATTTCCCGTGGTTTATGGATGTTTCTTTCCGCCTCCGGTTTCGACAAAAAACACACCGACGCTTTAATATTATATATATAAATTAAATTTCTCTACACTTAATTAAGACTTTTAAAACTGTTCTTTAATATTTATTATTCTTTTGGTTAAAGTTTCCATTTTGTTAATAAAATTACAAAAATCGCCAATTTCTTTTAACATTAAACATACTATTATAAGCCTATGTCAATTTGGTGAAGATATTATAAGAAGTTTGAACTAAATTCAAATTATAGTGACCGAATTTATTATAAAGTTAAAATCCATGGTTAAGGTAAACATCGAAACATTCGATAAATTATTTATTCTATAATATTATATATTTTTATCTAATATAATTAAGTAAATTAATGTTAATCCTCAGTTAATTAAGGAATTATATTTGAACTAAAAGAAGGAAGATTTAAAATTTTCATCTCTAAATACAATGGTTGAAACTCAATAAATAAATGTTGTTAAATATACACTTGAAGCAAGAGATTAATATACACACACATTATTATTTTTTCCTTACAATTAGAACAAACAAAAAGACAAGTTCATTTTTGCTTGTTAACGTGTCCAGGGGCATGCGGATCATTTTATTTGATAAGTGCTGGGGATGAATATCTACCAATTAATATTGGGAATCAACTTCACATCATACATAAGTATTAAAAACCATACGTTGTGGGGACTTTTTTTTTTTTTTTTTTTTTTTTAAATCTAATAAATGAATTTTAAAATGTAGCACATATGTATGATATTTTCGCAAAATATGATGGTATATTTTGGATTTTATGTATTGTTGATGGATATAAGATATGGACAAACAGATATGCATTAAGTCGGTAGTAGTTGGAAGTTTGTAGGTTTCATAAGATGAGAGTTCAGACTGGGTATAGTGTTGCATCCAACACTTTATGGTATTAAATTAGTGTTGCATCAAAAGTATTATCAAGTTAAGAGTAGTATTGTGAGCCTGGACTCATAGTTGTCATTTCTTGGTAGGTCGTCTTCAGCTTGTCTTGCAGTGCTATTGTAGGATCAACTAAATGTGATCAAATCCAAATAATTATAAATCAAACATGACCTCTAATGAAATTAAATACACCTAACATACTTTTCAACCCTTCCATTTTTTTCACGAAAGTAGTAGAATCATCTTAAAAAGAGTTTTTTGGGTCCTTTAAGGCTTCAAATTTACAAATTACTTCCTAAAAGATTAGGAGGGATGAACCAAGCAGAAATTGGTGGATATATAACGTTGCAAGTTTAGGAAGGGATATAAATGAATGGGAATTACATCTAAATAAGAGAGATTATGAGGACGTAAAAGTATGGTTTTAAAAAGGTTTTAAAAGAATGGAAGTCATTGCTTAGCTATACAAACAATGTGCACTTTTCTTTTTTTATGGCTTAATCATGGAAACTCCAAGTTAAGTTTACTTAGCTTGGAGTAATTCTACGTTTAGTGACTTTTTGAGAATTTTTTTAGAATGTTTGTGAGTAAAGACAGAGCATGTTGAAAAGACCTGTATTGATTTGTGAAGTCAATTTTCATTCAGAAACTTTTAACACAAGAAAGGATGAATATCGAAAACCTAACGTATATAAACATCTAACATATGCATTAAACTCACATGTTTATTAAGTCCATTAAACTTAGATAGCCTAATTTACTAAACAATCATGTAATGCGGTAAATTATTGGACCATTATTTTCTAAATACCGAATCAAAATCTACACTCAAGCACACTTTGATTCCTGTTATTTGGCACGATTAAACTCATAGTTAATTATTGAGTACAAGTTAATCTTTAGCTCGACGAGGAAGTATGCAAAGATGATCAACCCTAACATACCAAAGAGCATAAAAGTTAAAATACATTCAAGAACTACAAAAATTCAATAAGAAATCTGAAATTAAAAACAATGAACAATGAGTTTCTTCCTACTCTTAAGCATGAATTTTAATTAGCCAAAAATGGAGGTCCAAGATTGATAAGGTACACAAGCTAAAATGTAAAGGAACAAAGGAAAATATAAAGGAAAATAGAGAAAAGATCTATTGAGACAGTTTAATAACTCCAAATGATTTGTTTTAGTTTAATTTTTATCATAACGGTACAATATCATCGAATAAAGACATTAAACCTCGTAACAATCTTGAATTAAGTTAAACAAGATCATACCTATTATAATTACCATCCAAACAACAAAAACAATGCCTATATTCATAAAAACAAATTAAATGACAAATTATGTATAGCTTAGACAATAAATTATACACGTTTGTTCTATTAAAAAAACATCTAAACTACAATTTGTAAAACACCCAAAATAATATACGAATATAATGCCAAAAACCCAATTATTGAAGATATACCAAAGAAAAAAAGAATATAATAATATGCTCAAACTTAGCAATAGAAACCATAAATCTAATCTAAACTAAAAGCATTCTACACAATTCGGAAACCAACATCTAAGAAAAAAGAAGTCCCCTCCTAAAGATAGAACACCCATGAATTTAAATTATTATTATTGTTATTTAATTTTAAAAATTTATTAATAGTCTTAATCACACTTTTTTTTTCCAGTAAGAGCTAAACAAGTATTAGCAGTACATCTAATACATTAAACAATTGGAAGTTTGGTTCAATAAATCGACAAGCACTCCAAAATTTAGGGAGTACAAAGTTTCAATCCTCTACCCTAATTATATTTTATTGATTTTTTTTAAAGAACTAATTAATCTTTTTTTTTTTGGCATAATTCTTAAATTACTTTTTCGTGAAGATTCAAACTTTTTAGAGATTTGTTATGTTGGTTACATATGTTAAATAGTAAACGAAAAAGCTAATAAATAAGGTAGAAGTTGTCTTCTTTGCTCAAGTCTAAGGTCCAAACCAAATAGGATGTAAATGAATTTTTCTTTCTAAATTAAATCACATATCTCGTCGTTATTAATACATTTGGGTGTATATTGAACTAAACTTCACCGTTATTAATAAATTCGGGTGTATGTTGAACTAAACTTTTCTTCACAAGTTATATTCATTTTAGTAATAATTCAATACAAAGGTAGAAGTAAAGTACAAATAAAAAAAAAAACAGAATCTATATAAAAGATCTTATCTTCTAAATAACTTAAAATAATGGTAATACATTAATTAAAGTAAACAAACTCTTAATTGACTTTTGGTTTCTATTCATTACTTCCTCAACCACTTTACACATTTTTAATGATTAAAAATATTAAAATAAAATAAGAAAAAGCATCATCATTGTGATCATAAAACTAATGAAGAGAATCTATAAAAAAAACAAAGAACTGCACCTAAACTTAACTTTTTTTTAAAAGTATTTAAATTTTGTGTGTGTAAATCTAGGTATATAGAAACAAAGAACATACAAAAACTAAAAGGAGTTGATTTAATTTTTTTTTTTTATAAGTTTAGGTCATGAAGGGACAAAACCTAGTTTCACTTCCACTAACAAGTTAAAATATAGTATAATTAATGTTAACATATATAGTCCAATTTTGTTTTGTATATATTAATATTTTGGACAAGCCTTATTTTCATTAGTTGTAATGCACTTGCCTCTTCGATTTGTCCTTCCTATGGTACCTTATGTACATATAATTCAATGATTAATGTCTAAAAATTCCAATCTAATAGCTGTAATTTGATATTTGATAAGTACTCAAAATGTATAATAATGGAGACATTGAAAAATTAAGTATTGTGATTTAGGAAGTCATCCTACTAATTTTTTAATTATATAATCAATTGAGAAGAAAATTGCATGATTACACATCCTTCTAAGTTTTGTGTTATGAAAGATTGATTATTGGTTAAGATGTTTGAGAATTTTGTTGTTGATTGTAAAAAAGAATTTTTATATACTTCCATAATTTTACGTTAGATAATTTATTATTATTATTTATTCGACTAACAAATATATATAAAGGTCTACTTTTATCTGCATCTAATTCAAAAATATGTAACATTAAAGATGCTCATGGGTGGAGCAAGAATGAGAAAGGAGAAGCCTTCCTCATCCCCATTCTCTATTTTAATCTTCATTTCCACATAATTTTTTTATAGGAAATTTGTGGAGATTAAGTTTTTTCGTGAAGATTTTCTTTGTTAATTTCTTCTTAATTTATTTATTGTTTAACAATTTTTAATGAAAATTATTATGGATAACGAAAAGAAAAAATTCACAAAATATAGAAAAAAATATTTAAATGAATGGATGGAGTTGAATGAATTTTCAATATTTTACTATTTTTGAAAATGTCAATTTTCAACTGTATTTGAAAAAAATTATATTATATTTTTTTAATAATAAGTCGATCATATTTAATATATTTCTATTTAAATAAACACTATAATATTTTTTTTATAAGAACAATAATATTTGATATGCAAAATATAATGGAATGAACACTATAATATTTTTTTATAAGAACAATAATATTTGATATGCAAAATATAACAAAAACATTCCATCCATGATTTCTAAAAATTTAAATATAAATATTGATCACTAGCCTTCAACTTTAAACATTACAATATGAAAAAAGTATTATGAGAATATGTCATTTGAGTTTACAACTCATACTATTGTGAGTTATAAAACAGGCCATTAACAATATTTTTTTATGTTCTGAGAAATGAAATATACATGAAAATACAATATGGAGAAAACATATTATTAACATAAATATAGTATATATATAAATAACAAAATTGTTATGAATAGAAAAAAACGAAATTATTTACCAAATATATAAAATATAGAATTTCTAAATTCTCCAAAAAAAACTCTACTAACTTCCTAATTTTTAAAAATGTCGTATGTTCTTACCAAATCCACCAAAGACCTCTATTTATAGGTAAGAGGCAAGTAGGTGGTAGATTATATGAATACTAATTAAGTGTAAATATGAGACACATGAATAATAAATATAATGATAGTTCTTTGACACATGACAATAAACACATAAAAATATAAGTTTATGTAGAGACTCATAAGTCAGTGGTGAAAGACTATTTGTTTCTTTAATTACTTTATAAATAGACATTTAATATCTATTATTAATATTTATAATATTCTACCTATTAATTATATATAGCATTTTTTTTTAATAAAGAACATGTTAATGGAAAGAAAATTCTCCTCCCTCTCTACTTCATTTTTCGTCTAATTGGGGATTCTCAACCCCAAGTGGAACATGCCAAACTCCATAGAAAATATGGATATCTCTGTGTAATAAATGTCTTATTTATCAGACTTTTTTATTATTTTTTTTCGAGTTGATGACTTAAATTAATGAATTTCAAGTCATTGTGTTAAGATAGTCCACTAATTCAAGTGCATTTAGTATTTACTTGCTTTATTTGATTTGTGTCTTTCTTTGGCCCAATGTATTAAGGCCTAAATATTTGTTCTAGAAACAAGTGGTTACATGAGAAATTATTTGATGTGTGAGTGTAGAGTGTAGCAACAGTTTTTTTTACCTCTGCTTCTCTTTAAATATTTGTGATTTATAGAATATCAAATATAAAAAATAGAAGACAGAATTTTCTGTTGTCAAACTTCATCTCCTGCAATCCCTTTTCATTTCTTATCTCATTCCCTTAAATGTGGAAAAATCTCTATCACACATAAACATAGTGTTTATAAGTTTACTCTCTAATATGGAGCATGGTATGTTAAAATAAATAAATTGTAAATAATGTATTTTATTGTGTCCACGATGTATGAAGCACGTCCATGATATTTCACTTTTCTTTTTTTCTTTTTTTCTTTTTAAAGAAAATTAAATGGTATATTGGACATTCACCCTTCCCACATTTTTATATAGTGGGATGAAAACTTTTTTATAGTTTTGTTTTTTTGGTTCCATCAAAAAGACATCATAAGAATTCATGAGATAAATTATCCTAATTAACTTATATACCTCATAATCATCACTTTATCAAACTAATGTGGTACTTTGATTGCATTCTCAAATAATTCTCTCCTTAAATATATAACTATTGTCTACTAAGTCTCTTCTCAAATAGTCATCTATCCATCTAAACTCTTATCTAGGTTATTTCTTCATCAGAGTAGCACACACACCATCAAGACATGTTCAAGCACAAATCACACAACCATAACTACTTTCGTGAGACTCTGCGACACCTTTGTTTTGGCACTCAAGGACTTTACCAACACTACTATCTTACCACCCTCTACTTGAACAATGACCCTTTACATATTTTTACAATAGTGTTATGCTTATTTTAGGCACAAACTATCATAATTTTGCTTTCAGTTTTATCTTAGAAAGGTATTGTATCAATAATGATAATTGTTCCTACTTATATATTCAACAATCACCCCACTATATCTATTGTTCATATTCTCCTACTTTAGTGATGGGTTTAACTTTTAAACTAGAGAAACTCACCATAACACTACACAAAGCCCTATAAGATTTAGTTATTTGAAATTTATTATTATTGATCAATCCATGGCGACTACTTATTTAGGAATTAATTTCCTACGAGTTTTTTTGGCATCCAAATGTTGTAGGAGTTAGAAAAGTTATCTCGTGAGATTAATTGAGATGTACGTAAACTGACCTAAACACTCACAAATATAAAAAAGGATTAATAATAATAATAATAAAATATCTATATTATTAGGTATGATGTGAGTCATTGGAGAGGGAGACTAGAAAAGTTTGGATTTAGATATATTTATTGATGTTGGGTCTAAATCTGTTTTCGCCTTTAATATCCCAACTTTCTGAAATTTTATCCAAATTTAAAACTTATATTAATACGTTTAAAATCTAAAACTTAAGATGGATGGAAAATTTACGAGTTTCACAACTAGAACAAACTTAAATCTCTATAATTTAATATTATTTTTAAATACAGTAAAATGAATCAAAATATTTATAAAATATAGAAAAACATCACAGTTTATCTACAATAGACGTGTACATTCAGATGATATTCCATTATAGATAAACCATGATATTTTTCTATATTTATTAATATTTTCAGAAATTTTATTATTTAAAATAATTTTCGTTTAATTTATTATCCACCTAACAATATAACTCAAATAGATTAAAGAACAATACTCTCAATTAAAAAAAAAAAAAAAAAAAAAAATATATATATATATATATTATCAATATTCTATATGAAAGAGAGACCAAAAGCTTTTTTTAAGTTAAATAAATTGTCGTTGGTAAGAAAACATTATTACTAAATTAATTAGTACATAGTTTTTATTTTTTAGTATTGAATAAAATAAAAAAACAAAAACTTCAACCACAATTTAGACATTATACTTCCTTCAAATCTCAACTCTAGCTTATATGTATTGGAAGTTAAATGGTTTAAAATCTAATTTTTCAAAATTAAAAAGTCAAACTTTTTTAGTTTTGGTTAAAATGAAAAATTGAGTAATTAATCTTCCAGATAATAATATTTATATAGTATGTTTTATCTATTATTATACTATAAATGAATTGACAATTTAAATCGATTATTTATAGACATTTATATATATATATATATCAGAAAAAGAACCCAGACAACCATCAGACCAAATAGAACATAAGTTACTTAAAATGTGAAACTATGTTGGCATAAGTACACAACATACACATACAAACTTATTAAGTTGGCAATAAATAAGTAAATATTTTATTAGAGTAGACACATAATGTTGGGGTTTGGAATCCAATTACTTTTTTAGATTTGGCTTTACATTATGTACCTTATTATATATTAAACTTCCATTTTTCTCCCTCTATCTAAATTACAATTTAATTTATCTGTAGAAAAATACACATATTTGGTTTTTGTTTTCATTACTCCCAATGCTTATCTGCAAGATTCTGCATTATTTCCTTTTATGTGAGCATCTTAAAGATAAACGAAAAAGAAAGGGAAATGGGAAGTTAATGGATTTTTTAATGGATATACTTTAATGATATTTCTATAAATTGAAGGGTTAAATATCAATATTGGAAGTCAACTATATAATACTAAAGCTTAATAAAATAAGAAAAATGTTGATAAAATAACATTATCAATTCTAGTATAAATATCAACAATTAGATCTGTATCTTCTGAAAATAAACCTATAATATATTGATCAGAAATTGTGACAAAGATGTTTGTTTATTAAAATAACTTTAATAGAATTTTTGGGAGTATGGTTTATAAAATATGATTCAATTATGACATATTGTGAACTTTCATAGCTAAATATTATTTTTCTTTGAAACGAGACACTCTTAACTAATTTATAGCCAATGAAGAGATGAAAATGAGAAATCAATCAAGATAGATATTTGATTACATATGTTTGTATTAAGAAATAGAGGTAAGTTAAGCTTCTTTACTTATCATCGATGAACAAGTGCCTATAGCCAACGAGTACAGCAGGGTAAAAGTTTAATGGAAGAAAAGTTACAAGAAGCAACAAAATAACTACAATACAACATATTTACTCCTAAAAATCCTTCTCATCTTGGATAATAAGGATCGAAGAACTGGAACAGAGACGGCCTTTGTGAACTACCTTTTCTTTTTATTGCTTATGGGAAGATGACATACGAGACCAAAACCTTTATTTTTTATAGCTTAACAGATATTAGGACTTCTTTCAAATTATCTTGAAATTTAGTGATATTGAAATCCACACTCTTTCATGTTTATTTACAATAAAATCTCATGAAACTCGTAAAACGACTGTAAATACATAAAATAGCCACCAACACATAAACACGCATGTTGGTTTACTTCGATGGAGCTATACGTCAGAAGAATAAATCTGCAAAATAGAAACTCGTTAGTAGAATGGGTGAGTTGCAAATTTCACTTTCTTTAAGACGTTTCACGACATTTGCTCGGTCTGGAAACAATTATGGAACTGACATGTCGTCCCCATGACAAAACAACTTTTGTTCGTCAATCGAAGCTGCACCAAAAAAGAACAAAAAACCAACACTCTGATGAATATTTGCTCGGAATTCAAAACAAAATGAAACATAATAGGAGAGAATGAAATTAGAGAGAGAATAGTTTTTTTGATTCAATTCGATGATGTCAAATGAGAACCAAGGTGAGATATATGTATAGTAGAGAAAAAACGTGTGGTAACGATCAACATGTTGGTAACTTTTAGTAACGATTCAACGGTAAAGAAACAGTTTGTTGGTTTGTAACGGTCCAACAGTAAAAAATATTTAATGGTAAAAATAAGAATATATTTTTGCTAAACCGTTTTCTTATTATAAGCGTTTTTTTGCACTCCAAGAAAGAAGACCGTGCGTCGGCGAAAGACCATAGAACGTCGGCCAATCCTTTGCTGACGTCCTTTTAGACGTCGACATGAACGTCGAGAAAATAGCATCGGAAAATTTTTTCTTGACGTTGAGAAAGGGCCACGTCGGAAAAAGTCAAATGCCGACGCGTAGCGTACCGGTGCTAAAAAGGTAACACCGACGTGCCTCAGTCGCATCGGCGTAGGTAATACTGACGTCACATCGGCAAAAATCCTTTCCCGACGTTTTGGTCATGCGTTGAGGAAGGTTTCGTATGTCGACGTAGAGTCTACGTCGACAAAAACTTAATTTTTTATTTTTTTAATTATTTTTTATAATTATTTTGTTGTTATTAATATTGAAAATTGTTCTCGGTTCTTCGTTTGGCTAGAAACGCAATGTGCAATAATTTTTAAAATTTAAGAAATTACATTAATTATAAGAAATCAAATACAATATATAAATGTTTAAAATGTTTACGAACAATTACAACAAAAAAAAAACCTACACCTAGTAGATGGTAGTCGCGAACGCCACATAAATAATGTAAAACCTACAAATGAAATAAAAATATAGTTAGAATATCATAGATGCAGAATCAAACAAATTTAAATGTTGAAAAGTGTGTACCCCAAGTGTTTACGGGCCTCTAATGTTGGCGACTCATATCCTTGATCATCTTCCCCATTCGTTTCCTTTCCCGTGCATAGTTTTCTTCGATTATATGAACTGTCTCGTCCATTTGTCTATCATGGTCGACTATTTGTCGATCAAGGTTTGCCACTATTTGGTCTCGCTCCTCGTCTCTTAGTCTTTGTTGTTCAATCAGGCGTTAACGTTTTCAAGGTCGTCCCTAAGTCTTTATTGTCCACACGATGTCTGACGATGATTTTCAAACATTAAGTTGGTCATTCTCAACATCGTTTGCTTCTGACACATCCTATACACGTTTATTGTGTACCATTTGAACAACTTTCCAATTCGTACCTTTTTTAGAATCCTCGAGGTAGAAAACTTGATGGGTCTAGATTGCGAGAATCACCGATTCCTCAACGAACCAAAAATGGGACATGTTTATTGATTTGTACTCTAGTTCTACATGCATCCTATGATTTTTGTTGATGTGTGTGTCAAACCATCACACTTAAAAAGCTAAGCACGTTGTCCAAATGGATATTGAACGTGCAACACTTCATTCAAAACACCTTAGAAATTCTTATCGGCACCACATTCACTACCTTCATCGACTACCATGACTCCACTGTTCTGTGTTGTGCGTCGGGAATCATGCTCCAACATGTGAAATCGTATGCCACCAACAATGCATCCATTGTAAGAGCGAATCACAAGGGAAGGTTCCATTGTGAGTGAGAATAAATCTTGAGAAATATTTTTTGAACTCCCACGCCTTTCTGCTATACCTAAAATGAGTGTACATGAACAAATTATATATAGAATATAAAATACCGCATGTACTCTTTCTCGAAGTCATCAACTCCTACGTATACCTGAGCTTTGAACCATTCAGAAAAAGCTCGTCCATGTCTTTTCAAAGTTTCAGAAACGGATTCACCCGAACGACGTATCAACAGTTGGTGTTTCTTGAAGTACATAATTTTGATTTTAGGTGGCAGCAAATATTGCAAATACCCATTATGTTTAGTGTAGAGATCCATACTTGCGGTACTCCGCTATTTCATCAACATTGTTGAGAATGTAACAATGAAAGAGTCATTGCTCTTTTTGTGATATGCTTTAAAAACGGGATGCTCTCAATGGTCGTACCTTCTGAACGAACACTTCAAACTCACCAATCACCTCGTCCTTTGGAATGCTATCGTCATTTCAATCATCTCTGGAGAATCGTGTCTCAATCCCACTTAGATAATGAACAAAAAGTACTTGATTCATTCATAAGATAGCCTTCTACAATAAAACCCTCAGGACGTGCTTTGTTACTAACATATTGTTTTAGTGTGTGGAGACTTCTTTCTATTGGATACATCCAACTGTAAGAAACCGAACCAACAACCTTAGTCTCGTATGGTAGGTGAACTGCAAGGTGTACCATTACACTGAAAAAAGCTGAGAAAATATTCTTTCCAGTTTGCATAGTGTAATTATTATATCTATCTGCAATCTGTCCAAATCACTAACTCTTATCTTCCTGACGCACAAATCATGAAAAAAACTACATAGTTCAGTAATAGAGGTGTACACATTTCTCGATAAGAATGGACGAACACTGATTGGTGGAAGTCGGTATAGCAAAACATGAAATTCGTGCGTTTTGAGACTTGATATTTTCCCCTCGTTTGCATTCACACATCGTGAAATATTAGAGGCAAATCCATCGAGAAACTTAACTGCTTTCAGAAACTTGCAAAACTCAAGCCACTCGCTGCTGGTCAATGTGTAGCTCGGATGTGGTTTCACCAATCGGTTATCGACTTTTATCAAATGTAAATCTTTTCTTATTTTTAAATCTTGTAGATCCAAACGAGCATTCATGATATCCTTAGTTTTTCCTTTAATATTTAACAACGTACTGACCAAGTTGTCACAAACATTCTTTTCAATATGTATTACATCAAGTTTGTGACGAATAAGTAGTCTCAACCAATAAGGAAGATCGAAGAAAATACTCTTCTTTGTCCAATTAAGAGCTCTCTTTCTTTATCTATCTTTCAACGCATGATGCTTAGTCATATCTGGAAAGTCCAACGAATCTAGTTGTTCCAAGATTGCTTGGCCATTCATTACAACTGGAGGTGCCTTATGCTATATTTTTCCATCATGTAGCCTACTTCAGTTGCCAAACGTAGTTATTTGGAAGATAGCGCCGGTGTCCCATGAAAGCTATTTTTTCTGTTATCCCGAACGACGATCTTTCTCCCATGCAGATGGGACATGTCTGTTACCCCTTTGTACTTCACCCAGATAGATCACCATATGCTGGGAAGTCATTAATTGTCCATAACAAGGCTGCATACAACTGAAAATACTGATCCGTAAGATAGTCATACGTACGCACACCAAAATTCCATAGATTTTTCAACTCCTCAATTAATGGCTGTAGGTACACATCAATTTCCCTACTAGAAGATTTTGGATCGGGAATGAGCAAACACATAAAAAAGTTCGACTCTTTCATGCATTTCCATGGCGGAAAATTGTAAGGAATTAACACCACATGCCACATACTATACGAGGTACTCATATGACCGAACATATTCAATCCATCTGAAGCTAACCCCAAACGAACGTTACGTGGTTCTAAAGTAAAATCAGGAAATTAGAATCAAAGTGTTTCCATCCCTCTGCATTAGCTGGATGTCTAAGCACATTTTCTGTTTCCACTCGATTATCTTTATGCCATCTCATGTCCACCGAACTTTCTGGCGATACAAACAAGCGCTGTAATCTTGGCAACAATAGAAAGTAGCGCAATACTTTCTATGAAATTTTCCCCCTGATGATCTGTGGTTGGAATTAACCATGTACCGAGACTCACTGCAAGTCATACACTGTTGCAAATCCTCGAACTCCTTCTAGAACAATACACATTCATACTTACAAGCATGAATAGTCTCGTATGCAAGGCCCAACTCATGCAACTTACATTTGGCTTCGTAGAATGAACCAGGGATATTGGTAGCACACATTGAAAATGCATGTTTTATTATCTCTAAAATAATGTCAAAGCACTTGTTGCTCATACTATTTAGAACCTTCACATGCATCATCGTAACCAAAAAGTTAAGGGATGAAAATTCTGAACAGCCGGTGTATAGCTCACGACTTGGTTTAATAACTTCTTAAAAACTACATTTGTTCTATCTTCTTCTAACTCTACTCCACTGATAAACAACATTTCATCGTCCAAACGTTCCGTCATCCCTTCTACGGGTTCAATACCAGCTTGTAAATCATGCAGCATACCCGGCATTTCGTTTTCTTCAGAAAATTTGTTATTGCTAGTTCCTTCATTAAAAGGATTATTACTACTCGTTCCTTATCAAGTATTCACATACCTTTGTACAAGTTCACATGCTCTCCATGATACACCCAACTTGTGTATGAAGAGGTTATTCTAGTGGTTAATAGATGTCGCTCAACACCCTCTAATAAATCCCAATTCGAATTCATACATCTCTTGCATGGACACCTTATTTGTCCGTAATTATTGATGTGATGTTTTGCAACCTATAAAAATTGGAAAACTCCTTCTTTGTACTCAACCAAAAACCTACCCCTAAATCTCATCCAACTCTTGTCCATTTCGTTAAAAGCCTTAAAACATAAATATGTTTAATTAATTTTATATCTCTCCTCTCAACTTACTCCAACCTACTCCAATTTACTTCAACTTACTTCAACTTAAATCCAACTTGCTCCATCAATAAGCTAAACTTAAGTTGAAATCTAACTAACACCCTTAACATACCTAACAATTCATACATACTTAATTAAAAGCCCCTTAAGAATCTCAAAGCTAGTAATTAATAACATATTACAAACTAATTGTTGATATAAATAAATACGCTACCATAATTGTAGGATAGTCATAAAATTCACATTTGTATTGAACTTTAAATTCAAATTCTTATTATAATTAATATTACACAGAAATTCAAATTTAAACTCAAATTTAAATTAACTAGCAAATTCAATATCTAAAAAACATACATTACACATAGATTATATAATATCAACATACAATCTCAAATTTACACATCCAGTCTCAAACTTACATATAAAAATTCATACATTTTCATATAAAAACATACACAATATATTACACATACATACATCTCTTGCATGGATTACACATACAAAATTACATAATACATTACCAAAAATACAATGAATTTCAAACTACACATGCATACATTTCAAACTATACATAATAAAACATGCATAATATATTACACATTTATACATTTCAAACTATATATGTTTCAAAACAAAAAAATAGACAAAATCTAATACTAAGCAAATCAAGAATGGAGGACGAGGGAGGAGCACAAAGCAATGGGCGACGGACGAGCGACACGGTGACTCTTCTTCTTCTTCTCTCTCTTTCTCTTTTTCTTTTCTTTTCTCTTTTAGGGCCTCAGTGTTTTGTAATTATAGAACAAATAGGAAAATGAAAGGCCAACGCAACACGAAAACGTCAGCATTTCCAGCCTTTTCTTGACGTTTCATTAATGGCGTAGGAGAAAGTCTAACCATAATAATTAATGCGTAGACCTTTATCGACATGGCCAACGCTGACGTCGAAAAACTTTTAAATTAAATATTATAATTTAAACGTTTGTCGACGTCGTGTGTAAACATGTCGACAAAGGTTAAATATGAATATTATAATTCAAACTTTTGTCAGCGTGCTTACACATCACGTTGACAAAGGTTTGAATTAAAAATTATAATTAAAACTTTTGTCGACATGTCGGCAAAGGTTTGAATTAAATATTAAATTCAAACCTTTGCTGACGTGGTGTGTAAGAAAGTCGGTAAAAGTCCAACGATAAAATTTAGTTTCTAACTTTCTCCTACGTCCCGAAAGGTTTTTTTAAAAATAATTTTATTATCATTATTTATTCATTAGTAAAACCCGATGTAGTAAAATTTGTAATAAACTGATTGAAATGACCATCTGATTCTACACAACAGAAACTTGTAAGTTTGAGAGATAATCAGACTTAAAAACATAAAATGAAAAGTATAACCAAACATAAAATTATCTAAAACTTACAAAAGCGTCCTTTGCAGCTGGTGAAATGAAATCGCCACTACTACTGGCGTGCGTTTCTTTGAATAACTCAACACGATCTACAGGACGACCGTGCAGTTCAGTGAGCTCTACTTGTCGCTGAAGAAATGACTTTATGCCGCTCCTGTGGTTGTAAGGTTATCACGCACTAACAGCCTTACACATATTTGATTGCTCCTACATTCCAAAAATAACGATGATCTTATTGCGTGGATAGAGATTGACTTCATATGTAAGAACTTAATCTTGAATTAACTTACTAATAAGTTGTATGACTATTAAGGTATCATGTCTACGGCGAAAGAAGTATAAGATGCGTACAGAAAAAGTATGACACTGAGGAAGCAGAATCCAAGAAGTACGCAGTAAGCGATACCCCTGTGATATCAAATGACTGATGATAGATCTATGGAGGCTCAGTTGCATGAAATCTAGAAGATAGCTCATGAAATTAACAGCGAATGTATGCCACTTTACTTTGGAAATTAGTATAATGTATGATGATACATTATAATATAAAGTTTATATTTTAATTAAACTTTATTATATAAATTTAATTTTGCATATGATTCAAAATTAATTTGAGAGATCAAATATTAATGTAATGTGAATTGGATTCATATTAAAACTATAGGTTAAAATTTAATGCGTATATAATACACATTAAAACTATAGGTTGTGAGAGAAATTTATATTTGAATATGACTTCAAATTTGAATTAAAGTAAATATAAGATATTTAATTTAGTAATTAATTAATTGAAGAATTAATTAATAATTTGGTTTATTTTTATTTAATTAAATTTGTATAAATAAAATTAAGACTATAAGATATGCGAGAGATATTCATTTATTATGATTTAAATAAAATATTAATGAAATATGATTTAATTAATTAATTAATTTAATATTTTTTAAATTAATAATATATTTTTGCTAAACCGTTTTCTTATTATAAACGTTTTTTTTTGGTAAAATTAAACTTTCCAAAATCGAAACTGTTTCAAAATAAATGGCTTTTATTAAATCGGTTTTGTTTTGCAACTATTTTTTTTTATCCTTGGAGTCTCTCTATATATTTTGGTCTCACACCACAATTTTGTTCTGTCCCAAAAATTTTCTTTGAGTATTACGAGCACTAGAGTGTCTTTTGAGTGTTGTGAATTCCAATTAGTTCAAGTGCAAAACTAATCAAAGAACGAGACTGTTTTATCCTAGGGATAATGAGGTGAATCAAAACTGTTTTTGCACAAAGGAGCAGAGCCGCGAAACATTTAAAAGAAAACGAGATCCACGACTTAGCCATCTTTTAACTAGTTTTTGTTTTTGCAATTTACATTTTGCATTTTGACAAGGCGTTTTGACCAAGCAACAAGCAGGTGACTTGATCAACATACGACTTGATTAGTACACGAGATGAATTGTTTGGCGTTTTGATCTGTTGGCGAGGTGTTTACTTGGTGATTTAAACATTACGTAAGCTAACCAAAGAAGGGATTCTGACTAGGTGAGATACTAACACACTAGGTGAGATATAGGGCGTTAAGGCTAATCATCACTCCTTGATGAATTGCAACAACAAAAATGGTTCAATGGTGTTCACACAAAATTAATTAAAAAAAACGTAAAATTGATTATAAGAAAAAATTCAAAATATTTAATTTTAGCAAAAAAAATTAAGTCTACTATTATTTTATTTATAACACCCGAGGCCCATGATTCAAAGCAGGATTCAAAATTTGAATCTCTGACATTCCCATACATTCTCATCAATCATTTACTTGTCTTAAGTACTTATTAGAGTGAAAGTTCTTCCCACAAACCAACATGAGTCTTTTTAGGATGCTTTTTTTAGGAAAATTCCCAAGAGATCACCCAACATAGAATTGCTCCAAGCTAATGCAGACTTAACTTTGGAGTTCCTATGATCGAGCCACCGAAAAGGAAGGCACACCTTATTGATTCAAGTCATTAGGATCCCTCTCATTCAGATGTGATATCAGTTCATTCATGCCCCCTCCTAAACTTAGGACATTACATGGCCTCTAGCTTCCGCTTGGTTCGTCGCCAAACCACATCTTACTGGGAGAGGTTCCGCTCTGATACCATTTATAACAACCCAACTCCTCTTGTACTAAGCTGAGGTAATTACAAATAAAGTAAATAACAATTTTTTAGTTGAAAGAAAAGGAGAAAACTAAATTATGAAATAAATAAATTCAAAATACTCGATCATAAATCACTGTTGGGTAAAACAGAAATAACATAAAAAAAATTAATGAGTTTCGAAAAATTGCAATAAAAAAAAAACTAAAATCAAAATATTGAGACATGAAAGGCGGAGGCAACATAATTTCCATATGACAAATCACGGATCCTTCTTGTCATTCGCCAACTTCCCTCTACCTCTACTTTTGCTTGAAAAATTAAACATAGAAAATAGTGAGTATAAACATATACTCAATTAAGGGACCTACTACTAGTCCCACTAGGCATATGTTAATTTTCCATTAAGATTCCGTGAGGAGGTATCCAAAACTAAAGTGTGCCCGATGGAACATACGCAATCTAGTGATCCCGAATGAACACTCTCATCAATGGGTGAACGCGAAGGAAAACCTATGATATCAGAGTGTAAGTAGTGATCCCGCTGGACTACTCATAAGCATGACGTTAATATCAATCATAAAATCCTTAATCATGTGATTACTATATCATGCATAAAAAACATATCAGTCATCATCTACAACACACTATATGCATCACTACTTCAACTCATAACAAAAAATACATGCGAGCTCTTAATCTCATTTTCATTCGAGATCTAGAAGTATAATCACTTACCTTGGGATTAACTAAATCAATAATTTCTTGGTTGACAGTCAAATCTCAATTAACTCAGTCCTAAACATAAAAGGGAAATAATTTAATAACTTAGTAAAATTTACCAATGGCTAACATCCAAAATTTTCCCAATTCGACTTACCAACAAATGAGGTTGAAACCAATTCAACCTTGATAGAAAATGCTTAGATAACTACTCCAAGAACTTAGCCAATTGAACCTTCAAGAGAAAATATCAAATTAGATCCAAATTAATTTATTTAAAATCCAAAAATAAACATTTGATGGATATATCTAAAATTCAATCAAATATTCACCAAAAACACCAAAATGACTCAACGGGCTTAAAAACACCAAAACCCACCAATAATAATTATTTCCACAAAGATAAGTATTTTTTTTTCATATTAATTATATATATATATAGAGTTATTAATATCTCGAACAAAAACTACAATTCCTCCATTTAATTAAATAAACACAAAAATATATTTAATTAAATTCAAATTCAACACCAGATAATTTACATTCAATTATCTCAAAATATACAACACCAATATATTCTACATAATTAAATAATAATTAAAATAATTAAATCCAAAATTATTTTAATTTTTAGAGCTTTTATATAATATTATACGGTCGTTTAAATTTGAAGCTTTGAAAAGATAAATGATAGATCAAAATAATCATTTACCAAGATTTAAACGATCGTATATCAATATCTAAATGATATATAGTTTAAATTATATTATATGATCACTTAAACTTGAAGTTTTTTCATGATTGTTTAAATTTCACCCCACGATTATGTACCAAGATCTAAACAATCGTGTATTATGATTTAAACTCATCGTTTAGACTGTAGTACATAATCGTTTAGAAGAAAATTACTCACACGCATTTGATCGATTAATCACGTGTTGACGGAAGTATTTTTGATATTTTACATTGTAGATCTGTGAGTTTTTTCCTTTTTCAAAATTGTTTTATACAGTGTAAATATTCTACCGATTGATTATATTTTTGAAAACCCCTTAATTTTCCTCATAACTTTTGTATTCATCAAATTTCTTTCTTGAATTTCATTATTCCAATATTATGTGTGTTTTTTTAGTAATCTTCTAACATTTTAGGTTTTTTCAAGTGCAGACATTGTCTACATATATTTTTTTTTTTAAATTTCATAGATCTCTTACTTTTTAATGTTTTTCTTAAAATTATTCCTATTGTTAGGTATAGGATTGGTAAGTATACATTTATAATAAACATTTTAAATAATAGTAAAAATATTAAAACTAATTACAAAGTATATTTGAAACTTTGGTATATTTTGTAAATAATAATTGTTTTTTTTTTTGTCATATTCATGACCATTTCTCTTTGTAATATTTTTTAAATGAAAGTTACAAATTTATAGGATAATCAAATAATCCAAATTAATCAACCTCATACAAATAAATAATTCTTTTTTTTAAATCAGATTTTATCTCAAAGCTAATATCGATACCTCATTTGTGAATAAATGTTTTTTTTTTTTTTCAGAAGTCATATTACTTTTGGTATAGTGGTTGTGTCTCCTTTAAAACTTCAATTATGATTTTTGGATACGCCACTATCTATTAAGCACCTAAATTCTAAATTTAAGAAATTATTATGATAAATTATTTTAAAAGGCAAAATGGTTAGAAATATATTAAAATTTGAAATAACTAACCAAATTAAACGGCCCAAAAAGAGGGTAAAAGATGGGAAGTAAAATCATTTAAAAATGAACTTCGTTCGTACTAATAAAAAATAAATGCTGCAATGTACACAACCCAGATTTTTTCTTTTAATTCAATTATATTTGCTTCCTGCCTAATTATTATTTTTTCTCAGATGTGTTAGTTTTTGTCTTTCAACAATTTTTTTTTTATTATATTTTGTTTTTTATAAATATATTTTTAACATTTTAAATGTGTGATGATTGAACTCGATCACATATTTTAAAAAATGCAAAGTATTGCTTTCTTTTTTTTCGTTTCATCGTCAATGAATTATTATTTTACTTTATATTATTTTTCTGAGAATGTTGTGCATGCAATCTCGTACTAATATTCAACACACCATTTGAAACCATTTTTCAAACTCTATAAACTACTTTAGATATGATAAATTATATAAGGCCAAATATCAAATTTAAGAGACAAAAAGGTACTTAACCGACGGAGAGACACCAAACACCAAACTATACATATCTATGAACATAAAGTATAAACTTATATTTTGTATGTTTGATAAAATGCATATGAGCAATTATAAGCATATAGTTATATTATCTATTAAAACACGGTAATTAATAATTACTACAAACTAAAGTATTACTCAACTATTTTGAACTTCAAAAATCTCACTACTAGATATATCTACCTATATGACTTTATTTAAAATTAATTTTGTTAGATTAATTTTGTCTTAATTTGACTAATTTTTAATTTTGTGATTAACTTTTTGTTTTTAAGAAATATTCTTTAACAACTTTTTAAGTTTTGTGGGTATTTTTGAACCTGAGACCTCTTGTCCACACGTACATACAGGTGACAGTTGATCTAAGCTCATGTTGGCAATAGTTGTTTAAATTTATCGACATATTTAATTATTTTTCAAAAATATTATCCACGACGAAATCTAGAAAATATGAAAGTTTGATTTTCTAGAATTCTTGAGGTGAGGAGTCGATTTTTTCCAGGATCAAGATCAATCTCCAATAATTTATCTATAAGTAAGTATGTTCATTAATTCATCGTTATGTTCATATAATATTTTGCATTAATATGTTTGATTCTTGTTAAATTTCTTTTAAGACACTTGGGAAGTTCTTTAAGATACATTTTATAAATTCTTTTTATTATTCTGATAATGAAATTTAGAAAATTTGGAATTTCGATTTTCTATAATTTTTTACGTGAGAAAATTGATTTTTTGGATGTCCGAGATTGATCTTCAATGTGTTCTTTTTTTATTAAAATCTTAATATGTTATGTTTGTTTAATTTTAAGATGTTTATTTACTCTTATTTTTACTTATCTAATTTTCCTTTTAAGTTTTATTTTGATTTCTATTTAAAATTTATGAATCTTTCTTATTAAAATTTTCAATATTTAAAAATCCTTCCAACTTAAATTTCTCTACATTCAAAAATCTTTTACAAAACTTTTGATTAAATGATTTAGAAATTTTTTCTTTAAAGTAATAATTTTTTATCTTTTCAAATGTTTAAATTTTAATCTATAATTTCATAAGGTTTTATAATCAATTTTTTTTTTTGAATAACTTATACCATTTTCCTTAAACAAAATCCTAGGATATCTAGAAAATTTAGGAGTCTAATTTTCTAGAATGTTTTAGTTGAAGGATCACATCTCTTGAGTTCGAGATTTGATCATAAGAAAAAAATGATTTTAATTAATGTTTTTAAAAAAGTCTTTATTAGAAAGTTATTGTTACGATGAATTTTGAGAAATTGTACTAATTTCTCACTTTCTTGAAGGGAGAAAATGTTCTTCAATATAGTCTAATTGATGTAATACTTATTTTATGAGATCACTGCTTCAAATATTGGAGTAATAAAGGTAAAATAAGATATCATTTTAAAAAGAAATAAAGAATATTTTCAATATTCAAAATTTGAATTTTGGCCAGGGATTTCTAGATGAGCGACCCATTTTTTTGTTCTATTTTAAAATTAACCAATTTTGAGAACGTAGGCCACTCCGTATGTTGGGTACGTGGTGATATTAGTTTTTTGTTTTATAATTATATTATAATAAAACAAAAAAGCTAATATATCAACCACACAATATTCAAAACTATCCTCTTTCTGAAAAAATATGTAGGCCGGTCAGTGCACATTATAATATAACATAGCACATTTAATTTCTTACACCAACATTCTTATATATACAATACAACATTTAAATTCAATATCATATTGAAGTTCTTTAATTGGGGATGTACAATAGCTAGGTTGGAAAAATATCTGATTTTAATATCATAAATATAATGTGAAAAGGAAAAAGATATGACAAATAATAAATTGTTAAGAGCCCATGCAGGGGGAATTGCACCCGAAATAAGTATGGAGTCTTTGGTCTAAAATTTGGCCTCTTTTGACCACTTTTTCAATGAGCTAAAAAGCCATGCATTAATGCTTTGGTTGCACCTTTCTACTTATATATTTTCTTCATTATTGCTTCATTCATTCACTTGTCTATGCATCCTTTATTCCACAAGTCTTTATATTATTATTATTTTTGGTTATTTTTCTACAAAATATTAGTACGTGAAGATTAGTTTTGAATATTAATTTTATCAAGATTCCATTTATAATATGATTGATGTGCAAAATATGGTCAAAGTTTTAATCTTGTTGATTACGTTTTGGAGTTATATTCTTTATGACTTTGGATGCATATTTAAAACTTAGACCATTTTATTTTTAGTCCTTACTTTTATTTTAAAAAATAGTTGCAGCTACTCATTATTATTTATAGTCATTATCTTTTTTTTTTTTAAATTATACTTTTATTTTTGGATACTCGTAGTATCTATAACTAAATATGTACCAATTTGAACGAATAATCGGCGATCATAATTTGACTGTCATTTCAATCCTATTTAACTTTTAGTTTTTAAAATTTGTACTTGCTTTCTTTTAATTTTCTTGGTATGATCATTTTCACACATTTTTCAGAAAATACTGCATGTTTAGGATTTTCAAACACTTCATAGGGAAATACTTGCACTCCGAGTTGAATTCTAAAAAACAAAAAACAAAAAACATGTTTTTGAAGTTGTGGAGGAAAAAACACAAATTTATATGTAGAATTGGTATTTATAAGCTCAATATTTAAAAATTTAAAAATTAAAAATTAAAAGACCAATAATTATGAAAGCATTTTGTGACCCATTTAGTTTTTAGTTTTAAAAATCAAGCTTATAATTTAAGCACTACTTTCCTCACTATAAGTCTACTTTATTATCAGACTTTCAGCAAATATTACCAAACCAAATACTAAAGCCTAAGATCTTTTTGGTTAACCATCTCATTTTTGAATTTCAATTTTTGAAAACTAAAGTCCTATAAACACCTCATCTTTCTCTAAGTTTATTTGTTTTGATAACTATTGTCTACCAACGTTTTAAAAAACCAAACAACATTTTGAAAACTAAAAAAGTAAGTTTTAAAAATTTTACTTTTTATTTTAAGAATTTGGTGAACGGTAAGAAATTGAAAAAACATCAACTCAATTTTCTAAAATCAAAGGGTAAACAAGTTGTGTTTAGATATATATATTTATATAATTTGATTAAAAATCCAAATATATCTTAAAAGTAAATGCGAAAATTATAGTATAAAATTTAAGGAAATAAAGTAAAGCAAGCATACATGAAAAGAAAAAGAAAATCCATATAAGCCTAAATAAACTAATATTTTAAGATGGTTCTTTTCACCATGAAACATGGTTGATTAGTTCTTGGAATTATTGCCGCTATAATTTTCTCCATTTATTATTACTTTTGTTGAATAAAAGAAAAATTGGAAAATTTGTTGTTCATAAGCATTTTTTGTATGCAAAAAAAAATTATTTTTAAATATAACAAAATGAATTAAAGTTATTTTCAAATCTTTCAATAAAAATCTGAATACATTCGAAAAATCTCGTAACCAATTAACATTACATCTTGCTTTGAATACTTGACCACATTGAAAAATATTGATCAACTAAAAATTATAATCAACAAACCCATATATATGTATCAACTTTTTGCTAAATAAATCTAAATTTTTATACAAAGTTTATAGGTTGTAGAAATGTGTTGAAAAGTTTTAGGAATAAAATAAGTAGGATATTTTTAGAAAAAAGTTTTAAACTAAACTTAAATATAATCACATGTTTATCCAATAAAAGAAAATATGCATTTCAATATTCGTTCATTATTAATTATATCTCAAGTTGAATACACAAGTTTTATTTTTTTATATCCGTAAGTTTTCAGGCCAGTTTATATACACCTCGACTAATATCACGAGATAACCTATCTGATTCTATAATATTTGGATGTCAAGAAAACTCGTAGCAAATTAACTCTTAGGTAGGTGGACACTATAAATTGAACCGACCATGACCTCTTTTGATCACAAAAACATACAACCTTTTTCTTTTTAATTCTTTTGCAAATATATCAATTTTAATGTGTGGGAAGGGAATCATCAAACTTTTGAACTTGAGTTTAATAGCATAAGTACTATGTCAACTGAACTGTCCATTTTGACAAATATACGTCTTATACATGTTGTCCACATGTGTGTTCGAGACGACGTGGAGCGGCCGACGTCCTAAAAAAAAGGTCAAATTTGATTTAAACTAAAACAGAAAGGAGTCCCCACCAATTTTTTTACAGTGTGTTTCGACACTGAAATAAATTAAATAATTTAAAAATAAAATCAATAAAAAATAGTATTCGAAAAACTAGAATTAAGTTCGGGAGGCATTTGTGTATGAGAAAGATGTTAGCACCATCCAATAACGCCCGTCTAAAAAATGGTGGTCAAATTTTATATCTTGAATTGAAATAATTATTAAATAAAAATCAATTGAAAACCAAGATTTTAAAAAATGTCTTATTTCACTGCTCATGTGAGATCCTGATCGCGTTCTGAAACTACACATTAAGACCACATGCGACAGAAATTGGTGGCATTGAGTTTTCACACGATATTAGCTTCCTAGAAGTGGTGCAATGCAAACTATGTAAGATGTTCTAGCTATACGATAAGAAAGAGCTACACATTGAGATGGGAGGCGACATGCGCTTCCTTCACCACGAAGTAGTTGACATCCACCCTAAATAATAAGTTGAGTTTGAATTGACCTTGCCACCCAATTCGTTCAGAATAAGGTAATGGCAGTTGCTGTTGGAAAACGAACTTGGACTAGATGCAATTGGATTAACATAATTTTTTTTATCTAACCTTAGAACGTAAACAGATCGTGCATAAACAATTAAATCACGAATAAACATACATTTATGCCGAACTTATCCAAATCAAATTGTTTTTATTCTTGATAAGAATGATCATTCAGTTCGTATCACCAAAACACTATGAAATCACAAGAGTTCTCTGACAGTATCCACACAATAACTAAGAATTTGATTCCCCGAATTCGGGTTTGCTAGAACCTTACAAAGTGAAAATTTCGAGTATCGCCACTCTCTCTCTATGTAAAACGATTTTTTTTGTCTTTACTTGTATATAAAATAAGACCCCTAAGGTCTTATTTATAGGTTTCCTGTAGTTTCCTAATAAGCTTAGGATTCCTAATAAGCTTAGGATGCCTAATAGGGCGCTTCTAATTCTCCAATTGGGCTTATAATTAATTATGTCTCCTAATATGTTTTCAATTCTCCAATTGAACTTATTAATTCACTACTACAAATTTGATCTTTCTCGCACGTAAATTTTGATTTCTTGATGGTCATGACAATTAACCATCAAGAAAAATATTTTTCTCGATAAAATGTTTATCTTGACGGTTATGTATGTCAAGAAAAGTCCCCTTATTTTGTTGAAGAAATACGAAAAAATATAAAAAAATGTGGATTCTTGATTTCCTTAATGGGCAAAGTTCTCTTAGTTTAACGTCAAGAAAACTATTTCTTGATAGACAATAAATATAAAGGATAATATACTAGTTGACTGGCAATGTTCATCAAGTTAGTTAGGTTTTCTTGATGGACGAGGCCCATAAAGGGATGAATTTTCTTGATTTGCAATGGCCATCATTGAAAAAAATTAATATATTTGTTTTGGATTTTTTTGATGGGTCTAGGGTTTTTTGATGGACAAAGACAAAAAAAGAAGGATAATGAAAAAGGTCCATCGAGAAAAATAATATCTTAATGGGCAAAAAAAAATTATAATTTTGAGTTTATGATAAGATCATTGGAAAAGCCCATCAAGAAAAATGATATCATGGTGGGCATTGCCCATAAAAAAAAACTATTTCCCACTTCTCAAAATTCGAACCCTCATTAACGGGTTCAGAAAATACGATATTCATCAATAATATTCTCAAATCTTTACTATTTTTTCCCAATTATTACTTTACTATTAATCAATAATACAATATTACTTTTTTTAAAAGTTAATTGTTGTAATTATAACTAGATTGAAATAAGTGACTATTAAAATCAAATTAGTTATTATGTTGAACTTTAATGAGTTGAATTGAAAGTATGTAATTTAAAGTTTTTAAAATTAGAAGTTGGACAATATGAGCTTAGCTCAACTAGCACCTTTATGTACTTGGGGACAAGAGGTCCCGGGTTCAAATTCCCACCCTTGCATTCACTTTCCTTGATGGACAAAAAACATCAAAGTTTCATTTCTTGATGGTCAATACCATCAAGAAAGAGTTTTTGATGACATGTTTTAACCATAAAAAAAACATGTTTTCTTGATGGTCTGGCTTGCTTGATGTCTTGCCTACTTGATGGACTATAACCACCCAACTTTTCAGATTAAGTCGAAGTCATTATTTTAAACAAAAATACGTTGATTAACACAAAATACAGTAAAATTTATTTGAAACCATAATTATCAAAGAAAATATTATTCGAGCCCTATTTCAAACAAAACAAAATTTCAAAAGTACAGTTTACAAAATCACTATCCATAAACTCAATTCAATCATAAAAAATTGAAGAAATTCAGCGGAAGCAAATTTTAAGTTAAAAAAACTAGGTTCCCATATGGCAGTCATGTGCCCTTCTTGTCCCTCGTCGGTCTACCTCTTGTATTACCTTTGTTTGAAAAAATTAAACATAAAGGGTGAGTATAAAATATACCCAATAAGAGACCCACTACTGACCCCTTTAGGGGTAAGAACTGTTAAATTCCTATTGGGAGGCATCTTACATTATAACAGTCTTGTTGTCCTGTAGGATGCTAGTAATCAGTCAAGTGCTCTCGAAGGATAGACATATCAGTCTAGGATCCTATAGGACACCTGCAAGGTACACTACCCCATGGATAAAGCTAACAATTTTCCCCAATTTAATTCAAACAGTTCATAAGAATCACATCAAAGCACAATTTAAAACTATCAACATTTCTCCTTTTCTATACATCACAAGTAAAAAAATAAACCCTAGTGCGAATCACAGTTTAGTCAACCATACTAGCACATAATCTACATATCAGTTGAGTAAGAATCCATATAGTCAATTATTCATTAAATTTAAATCCACATATCAGTTAACCCATCTCATTTCATTAAGAATCCATAAAGTCAATCAATCATCACATTTTAATATATCCATATATCAGTCAACCCATCTCAGTTAAGTAAGAATCTATACAATCAATACGTTCTAAGTTCATTATAGAGTCCATTAGTAGAAACCCCTTACCTTAACTTTAGTTAAGCTCCTTTATCAATTAAAGTCTACGAAGCAACCTAAACACAATTAAATAGAAATTCAAATGCTTTCACAAAACTTTCATCCATTCAATTCACTTCAAAAATAAATTCCACAACTTACCCAAATAGTAGATAATTGAGCTCCACCCAAACTTGTCGTAAATCCAAGAAACTCAAGCACTTTCCACAAACAACAGCTTCAAAGAACAATATCATACCAAATTGATTAATCTAACATTACACCTCAATGAAATTACAATGCAGAATCATCAAACCCACTATTACAAACTTACCACCAAGACTCTGACGGTTCACACCAAGGCAGACATAGAGGCAGTGACGAAAGCGTGCAAAACAACCAAACGACGTTGGCTTGTAACTCACAACTGGAAGAGATGAAGTCACGCGGCTTGGAAAAACAGAGGGGATGGCTCAGTGTCACAAATCGACTCAAGATTCGACGGCTCACGTTTGACAGCTGATGTTCGTATATGGCAGACGAACACAGATGGGTCAGTAACACTCCACATCGTGCAGAGCAGAGACACAGCAACGCGGCGTAGTCGACTTGATGTCGAACAAAATAGAGGACGAAGACTTGGGATAGACGGCAGTGATCAATAGAGGTCGGTGGCTGCGCTTCGTGAACGGTGAGCAGATGCAGATGAAAATCAGACGATTTGACTTGGCTTCGACTTCAATAGGAGATAGATACGGTCGACGATGGGGCTACCGGAGACGCGATGGCTATGGAGGGTGGGCGGCGACGACAAGGAACAGAGAAAAGGAAGAGTGAAGGAGAAATAGAGATGGAAAACTGCATGCAAAACGAGAGCTAAAATTTTATAAAAAGAAAATAAAATTAATAATAATAAAATTATTATTATATTATATTATTATTATAATCATTATTAATTTCCCCTTTTCATTTCCTTTTTCCTTTCGAATAAAGACCCCCTCTCTTCACTCTAAGCTCCAAAAACACAACCAAAATCCTTAAATTTTAATAAAATTCAAAATTAAGTTGAGAGAAATACCTCAAAAAGTTTTGCGGTGTTACATGAACAAAGACCATCGAGGTAGACATTTTTTGACGTGTTTTATACATCAAAGACGACCAAATTTGTAGTAGTGATTACATTTCTTATCAAGATTTCAATTCTCTAATTGGACTTATTAATTACCCAGCCTAAAGACAAATTTGACTCAATTCACGAACTAAATGAATTTCCATTGTATTTGAATCCTTAAATATTTATCTTTTGAATTCTTGAGTTCAATGATTTCTATTATATTTCTCAAAATTCTGAAAATGGATTTGGCTTGCAAACAAATCAGATTCGAAAATGAATTTGGATTGTTGTTGCAAAATGATTTCAGTACCCTATGTGATGAGATACCTCACACTTGCTTTGTGTTATGGTGTGGGATGCCCTATTCTTGCTACGTGTTCTGGGATAGGGTGCTTCATACTTGTTGTGTGAGTATGAGATGCCTTATACTTTTTTTGTGTTCTGGTATAAGATGCATTTTGCTTGTTGTGTGTTCTAGCACTGGAAGACGAGTTATGCATAATAAAATTGATGAAAATGGTTGTATGCATTGAGATTACTCAGCACAGCTGCAACTCAGCGATAAGAGTGTGTTGACACTTAAGCTGAGAAGGGTAAAAAGGATGGAATTGTATGGAAAATAATTTTGTGTTACGATATTTATAAAACACGTGCGGAAATGCTTTCTTATGTCATGATATGACTTATGATGAAATGAGTTCCCGAAGAAATGATTTCTTTGAGAATTATAAGTTCTTGCCAATGAGGTTTAAATATATGTAAATTGCCTAACGCAGCGAAATGATCTCCTGAGTTGAACTGATCATATTTTTGTCAAAATGCATACTTATTTTTATCGATTAGTATTATGAAAAGAACTTTGCAATGTTGTATGAAGAGAATTTATTTATTAAATGTATTGTTGAAAAACTCCACTCACTAGACCCTTTGCGACCCTTTGTCTGATCTTCAAATGTTTTAATTCCCTCACCTCCCTCCAGATAGCGAAGGACATCCAACGTTTGACTTGCCATCTTAATCGCTTGCTATGCCATAATTACGTCGCATAATCTTGTTAGTAATCAATAGTCTTATCGCATAGTATGTAAAGTTAGGCGAGAAGTAGATGTTTGTTTTGGGAAGAACTTATATATTTTATTTTGTGAGAACTCTCTTTATAGTTATTCCAAATGCAATCTTTGTTAAATATAAATGAAATTGACCTTTCAAATTAAGTTCTTCCGCAAGCGTTCAACAAGTCTTTAACATGCGATTAGAATGATTATATATTGTTGTTTATTCCGTTTACTAGGCATTAGTGTATGTTACCTCGGGGGAAAGTACTCGTTGGGTGTCTAGGCGATCACGCCTCCACATGGTTACATATGTGACTTTGGGATGGGGCGTGACAACTCATCATTTCAATATTTGAAACAATGATCTCATAAAATAACCGGAGAACATTCAATCAATTAGACTATATTGAGCAAAATTTCCTCATAAGAACAATAATTTTTCTAAATTCATCATAGAATAGTCTTTAAATAAAAGTTTTTTTTAAAATATTGATTAAATCATTTTTATTGAAATTAAATCTTGGACTCTAAAAAATATTGACCTCTCATCTCAAGAATCTAGAAATAATAGACTCCCAAATACTTCAAGATTCAATCGTATAATTATTGTAGGAAAACTTATTAAAAAAGATTGACTAGGAAACTTTGTACTGAAATCATAAATTGAATTTTGAAGTTTGAAAACATAAAAGCTATAATTTTAAAGCAAAACTTTCTAAATAACTTTTTAAAAGAACGTTTAATGAAATACTTCTAAATTACAGAAAGAAATTTAGATTAAAAGATCTTCTTTGAAAGTTTTCAAAATTTTTAATTAGAAATCAAATAGGAGTTAATGAACAATGTGTGAACAAAACACAATCGCATAACAGAATAAATTAAATAAATGAAAAAATAATATTTTTATAAAAAGAAATTATTGGACATCCATCTACAGGCTTTTTGATATTTTTAAGGGACTTTTTTAAAAATAGTAAAATAAATTAAAATATTTACAAGCTATAACAAAATTTTGGATTCTATCATGATAGCCTCTGATAGACTTCTACCACTTTCTATCAAAGCTACTGATAGAAACATATCAATGTTTATTATTGATAGAATCTAAAATTTTTGTTATATATTGTAAATATTTTGTCAAATTTATCATTTTTTACAATTTCCTTATTTCCAAATTTTGTTGTCAGATTTTTTAAAGGAAAAAGTGTAAAGAGAAAAATGATAAAAAAAATCAAATTACTACTTATTAAATACGACATAGCAATGATATATTGAAATAACACCAATTAAAAAAAAACATGCATACAAACATATATTTAAGTATAGACAAAAACATAAATAAAACATGAATTTAAGTGTGTATGAGTTAGATAGAGTAATGTAAGAATAAGAAATGAATGTATTGTTTATTAAAATAAAGGGACATTTTTAAAAATAACAAAATAAATTATAATATTTACAAGCTATAGCAAAATTTTGGATTCTATCAATGATAATTTTTTATCACTATAACATATCAATTACTTTGAGTAATAGAATTTGCTATAGGTTGTAAATATTTTGTAAAATCTCTATTTTTAAAAATTTTCCTAAAATAAAATGAAATAGAATTTAAACTAAAAAAAGAAAAGAAAAATAAAAGAAAAAGAAGATTAAATTTAGCAAAGGAAAAAAAATTAGACTACACTAAATAAAATATAAGTTTCTCTATAGGCAGTTTAGAGGATTAACTAAACTAAGGATTGTCACTCTACACATGAGCGGTCATCTCACATAAAAATTTTAGAATTTATTTTAAAGTCAAAGATTTGATATTCACTCAAAATATAAAATATTGTGAATATAAATATTTTGCAAATTGGGTTGGACGATAAAGAGAAGTGGAAATGTTAGGGACAAACATAGTAATTTAGGCCTTGTCTACATGGTCCCTAATTCAAAAATTGAAACATAGGGGTCAAAAAAGTGAAGGGTACATTTATTAATATATTTTCATGCATTCATTTCCCCAGCTTCCTTATTTCTTTTCATAATTAATACTTGTAACAATTATAGTGTCCAACAACACTTGCCGTTTCCCAATTTAGCTTCTTATTTCTATTTGGAGGATCTACAAAGGTACCATGACCAAATTTAACTAATTAGAGTGTCTATCAGTTTACTAGAGTCAATATTTTGATCAAACTACCATGAAATTGATTATAGTGGTTAAGTAAATGTGTTTAAAATTGCCTTCAATCATTAAAGAGTATAAATTGGTCCTTGCTTGATCAATCGATCGGTTTAAGCATTTTTTTTTTTTTAAATATCGTTGCTTTGAATTTTCTTACATTGACATTGATTGAAGTGCTCTTTTTTTTTTTTTTTTTTTTTTTTTTTTTTTTTTTTTAATCTTCAATCAATTGGCTTCAATTTTGTTGACTCGGTTTTTCAATCTATCATCCTCATATTTAATAAACTTAGCAAACTTATTCACAAATATAACAAAATTTTAGATACCTATCGATTTCTATCATTGTCTATTACTGATAGACAATAATGACAGTTTTCTATATTTGTAAATATTTTCAACAATTTTGTCATTTAAAACAATTACCATAGAATTTATAGAAATATTTTAGGCACCTTATAAATAGGGAGATCAATTATTGCAAATGAGAAAATTGTTGAAAATATTTATGAAATATAGCAAAATTACATATTCTATACGTGTCTATCGGTGATAGATCTAAATTTTGCTATATTTTGTAAGTATTTGGTTAATTTTGCTATATTTGAAAATGCCCCTTATACATATACAAAATTTGTGTTACTGTGAGACCCATTTCTAATTTAAGTAAAATTTGGCTAAATGTTTTGAAATTTGCAGTTTGGATAAGAGGAGGCGTTTTGAAATAAGACATTGTGATAAGAAGTTGACATTTGAATGAATCCGCGGAAAGGATTAAGTAATAAAATCTTATATGGTTAAGTATAAGTTTTGCGATTAAGAAGTTAGTTCATGCGGAAGTTTTGAGAAAAGAAGAATTTGCGGTAAGTCCTATAAGTCTAAATTCTCACAAGAGAAAGAGTCTTCACGAGAAAATGTGGGTAGTCCGCAAAAGAAGTTATTGCAGTAGAACCTTTGCAAATTATGTTAAGCGGTTAAAGCTATTCGCAGGATGGAGTTAGGCAAGAAGAAAGGTTTGACGAGAAGATGTTAATTCTGATTTCACAGGAGTTAACGTGTAAGATTAAGGATTTAAGCATGACTAAAATAAATATTAATTTTACACGTGTAAAGTTTTAAGAAGGAGTTGACAATTGGACAAGGATTTGAGGATGAGTAATTCAGATTAAAGAGTAGTATAAATAAAGGATTTGGGTCACTAAGTAAGGAAGAGTTTTTTGGAAATTTTGAAGTGTTAAAGTGTTGTCATTCTGAGAAAGAAGAAGAAGAAGAAGAGATTTCTTGCTCTAAGGCTAAGTATAGTGAGTGATCTTTTCTTTTAAAGTATTTATATGATTTCAAACATGTTTTATAATATTTAAAGCTCGATTGATAACTATGATATTGATTATAAAATAGTTTTCAAACAATTAGTTGCTTCCTTTGAATGAGCTAATTGTTATGTGCAGATAAAGTTAAAGTCAGCCATGTAGAAAAGGCTTCCATGGTGGAGTGAAGTCAGCCAATGTAGCAAAGGACTACATTGTGTTAGGCAGCCTGAGCAACAAGGATGAATCTGTATGTTCTCGAACGGTGGTGATACAGTAGTCTATACGCGAGGTAATGAGACCAAACGTAGAGAATGATTTGGGATCCTTGACAAAAAGAATGATTGTGACTAATGGGTGTTTATTTTGCGAAATAATGATGTGTGTGTTAATAAACTGATTTATGTTAAAATGTATGATTTGGCGAAATGATTTATGGAAAGATATTGCAAAAAAGATTTCATAAAACCTCACCAAGTCTTATGGACTTATTTTTTAAAATTTCATCTTCCAGGATCAGGCGTTTAGGCTAAGTAGAGAAGAAGGTTGAAAGATTTACGGCAAGTTGAGAAATTCTACTTTACTTTTTGGTATTTTAGTTTTGTATTTAGCATTAATTAAATCATGTCTCATAGTAATTAACACTTTGCAGTTCAATACCACACACTGCCTGAAATAATTGGATTCCTTTAAGAGTCGTCACCACGAACACAGTGTCGGATACGGCTGACACCATTATCTAACTCTATTGTAAGTTAAATATTTTGATACTTAACTTTTTTTGTATCCATTGTTTGAAATCTGAATTTTAGTAGGTATTGGAATTAGATATGTATATGTTTTAGTTGTAATTTTAGTTGGAATTAGAAATTTTAGTTGTTGTTGATTGTTGAAATCTGAATTTTATGTTGGTATTGGAAGTTTAATTGTTGTATGTTCATGTTGGAATTGGATATGTATATGTTTAATTTGTGTATTTGGTGTTGGAAGTTTAGATATGGATATGTTTAATTGGTGTATGTTGTTGTTGAAAGTTTAGATATGTATATGTTTAATTGGTGTATGATGTTGGTTTATAAACTTTAATCAAATGTTGGTTTATAAACTTTAGTCAAATGTTGTTGTTGGAAATTTAGTTAGATGTTAATTAGATCTTGGTTTCCTTTATTTTATAGATGGATAGCAGTAGTGAGAATGCGAGTGCTACCAGTAATAATGAAATGCCTCCTCCCCTTCCTCCTCCTCCTCCTAATGCAAGCCAAAGTACAAACCAGGTACCACCTCTACCTCCTAAGTCCAAAAGAAAAAGACCTAATAAACAAACTTCTTCCATGTGGGATCATTTAACAAAAATGGAAGCGAGTGCTAACGATGGAGCTAGGTGTAAGTGTAATTATTGTGGCAAAGATTATGCATGTGATAGTAATATTTGTGGAACTAGCACTTTGTGGAAACATTTAAGAAATCAATGTAAAAAGTACCCATATAGAGAAGAGAATAAAGGACAGATCACTTTAACTATTATACCTACAAATAATGGAAAAGGAGCCAATGCTAGTAATTTTGTGACTACATTGTTTAGCCAATCAACATATAGACTAGCATATGCTAAGATGATAATTATGAACGAGTTGTCATTTAAATTTGTTGAAAATGAGGGTTTTATACACTTTTGTAGTATTGTGTGTCCTAGGTTTGATGTTCCATCGAGAGTAACAATTGCTAGACATATATATTAACTATATCTTGAAGAGAAGAAAAAATTGAAATCATTTTTACTTAAAAGCTCTAAAAGAATTTTTCTTACTACGGACACTTGGACTTCACTCAAAAATGTGAACTATATAGTCATCACAACACATTTCATTGATTCTGAATGAGTTTTACATAATAAGAGTTTGAGTTTTTGTCAAGTTGCTAATCATAAAGAGGAGACTATTGGGAGGGAAATTGAAAGTTGTTTGTTGGAGTGAGGGATTGACAAAATCTTTACGATCACTGTTGATAATGCAAGTTCCAATGATGTGGCCTTTTTATATGTTAAGAGAATACTTAAAAGTTGAAAATTCATTGTTTTAGATGGAGAGCTATTGCATATGAGATGTTGTGCTCATATAATTAATCTTATTTTAAATAATGGGCTGAAAGATATGCATGATTCTATTGCTAGTGTTTGTAATGCTTTGAGATATGTACGATCATCACCTAAGAGAATGAAAAAATTTAAAACATGTGTGAAGCAAGAAAAAATCCAGTGTAAGACTCTTGTTTGCTTAGATGTAGCTACTAGGTGGAATTCTACATATTTAATGCTTGAACATGCAGTTAAATTTGAAAAAGCTTTCAAAATTTTAGAGAAAAAGAAAGAGGACTCAGACTTTGTTGAGTATTTTGAGAAAGATGAATATATTGGGGCCTTCAAGTGTGTCTGATTGGTTGATGATAAGTGTGTTTATAAAGTTTTTGAAAAGGTTTTATGAAACCACTACAAAAATAAGTGGATCTTCATATGTGACTTCTAATGTTGGTTATATGGAGATTAACAAAATTCAATTTATTTTGAACAAATGGAGCAACAACAACAGTTCTGTTATTAGTTTGATGACTATGAATATGAAAACAAAGTAATTATTGGGGTTCGCTTGAGAAGATGAATAAATTGATGTTTGTGGCTATGGTGATTGATCATCGGTACAAGTTAAAGTACTTGAATTTTTGTCTTTCCAATGTTTATGAGAGTGATGTTGTTAAGGATGTAGTTGAGAGCGTGAAGATATATTTGTATTGTCTATATGACTTTTTCAAATCACAACTTAACCCTTCCACTCGAGGTGGTCATAGCACCGATAATCTTAAACAATCAAACATCGTTACTATGGAAATGGAGAACGATGAAGAAGTTGATCCATGGATAAAATTTTGTGCTTTGAGAGAAGAAGAAGGCTCAATGGAAGTGGAGAATGACTTGACTTCTTATTTGTCTAACAAGGATGTAGTAAATAAAAAGGATTTTGATATTGTGTATTGGTGAAAAATGAATGGGTACAAATATCCCTTTCTATCAACAATTGTTCGAGTTATTCTGACGGTTCCAATATCTACAGTGGTTTCTGAATCTGGATTTAGTACAGGGGGAGGATTCCTGATTCCTTTCGTAGTTCTTTGACTCCTAGAACAGTTGAGACCTTGATATGTACTCAAAATTAGATTCGAGGCAGCTTGGTGTTATTAGATCTTCATTCACAACTTGAAGAGTTAGTGATTTATGAAAATATTGAGAGTACCGGTAATTGGTTGGTTTCTTTATTGTACATATATTATGCTACATATATTTTTGTTTACTTTTGTATAATTTGTTTTGTAGGGAACCCATCATCTTCTATTATTTTGGACTAAGGAATTCGATTTAGAGGAACGGTGTATTGATTATTATTAGTGTGAGTTTTTCTAGCATTATATGTTATTACTTACATTATATGCAATTCTTATATGTTTGTATTTTTTTTCAGGCATTAATAGGTCTAACCAAGGTTGCAAGAACAATCACCCAAAATTGTCATCGTCGTGGCACACTTCGGACTTTTGAACTTTTTAATGGACACTATTTAACTTTGAACTTTTGAATTTATTTTTGGACATTGTTGAACTTTGAAGTTTGAACTTTTGAATGTATTTTTAAGTTTTAATTGACATTCCTATTTTGTGTGATAATTAATTTTTGAATGTATTTTTTAAGTTTTAATAGACATTATTATTTTTTGTGATTATTAATTTTTTTTTTATGATTTTGAACTTTTCAATGGATATTATTGTAAACTTATAATTTCAAAAGAATATGAAAATTTGAGTTCAAAGACTATAAAAATGATAAAAATTGAATTTTTACATTTATATAACTAATATAAATTTTTTAAAAACAATATAATTAAAAAAAAAAAGCCAACTCGCCGGCACAACCCAAATTTTTTGGGTTTGGTTGGGTTGAGTTGACCATTTAATATTGAACCGTTCAAATTTTGCGAACTCCATCACTTTATGTTGGTCCATATTTTTCCTACAAATCGATCTAACCTGACTTATGTACACCCATACTACATTCTCCAAAAAATTAGATTTCCTTCCAATCTTCCATCAATTCTCTTATGGTTGGAAAAAAAAGCTCTCCAAAGGTGTTGATCCTTCCCAAGTGACCAACCAGAACCAATCTTTCTTCGCAATTTTAAATTTCAAAGGAGGAGGAGACCAAATTATAACAAGACAAAAAAGGGTGTTGGAGGAATTTAATGAACAAACAAATACTTACCAAAAAGGGATTCAAACCATAACTCAAGAGACCATAGCTATTGATCTGTATAACTTGAGAAAAATGCACAGAATAAACCTTGCACTTCATACCAAATGTGAGAACTTAAAAGGTAATGGTTCTAAAAAATCCAAGGAGAAGACGGGTAGCTGTTCAGCTTGATTAAATTCTAATATATCTTTAGATGTGAGGTTGAAGACTAACCTAGGAAACTACCGGACATTAGGCCTAACCATTATTTAATCACAAGTCAGATAGTATTGTTCTAACGTTTTAGAGCGTTAACAACGAAGCAAACTCCAGAAACTAATTTCCATGATTGAAGATTATATTCTACCAAAGAACCAGGTGAACTACTTTCTTTTTTTTTTTAACCTTAGGGAACATGTTGAAAGTGATTTTTTTTTTTCAAAGATCAAACTATTTCCATAATTAACCAGCATTCAAAATATGTTATACCAAAAAGAACAAATAAACAAATCATTTCTTTAATACGAAACAATAGAGATATGAGAAATGATTTAGTTGGTTTTCAAACGCAAAGATGTTATTTTGGAGTCAATTATTTACGATATACTTAACCAAAAAATTAATTTATCTTTTAGTACAACGGGGATGGGAAATCAAACCTCCAACCTGTAGAGAGGAACTTAACTAAAGTTCGGAAAGGAACCCAAATCAAGAAACTTGCCCCCTCTTAAAAACTTTTAAGAGAAATGACACCTGCATTTTCTGTTTTGAAGCTCAATAGACAACCAATAAAATCAAGCACAAAATAAATTCGGAGAAAAAGCAAAATTGTTACCTTTCCTTCAAGTAATTTTCCTTTTTTTTTTTTTTTTTTGTCATAGCGTGTTGCAAGAGGCTGTCTATCACTCTTAAGTTTTGCTATGGCACTGATCATTTCCTATGCAAATTATAAATTTTTACTACATATCTGAAATTAAGTAAAGCAAGTATTTTCTATGACTACGCAAGTGCTATGATCGTAAGAAGTCACTGTATGTATGTGCTTTCCCTTTTTAACAAGAACCACCACATTCATTGAGGAAAAAAAAAGAGAGAATACTTGTAAAAAAAAGTAAATCGAATATCAATTTCAACACAATGAATTCACTGCAAGTAGAGATAGAGCATAAGCCCAAACAGATGGCATGAAAAAAGAAACTTACAGAAACTATGTTGGAACCAAAGCCTATGCACAATGGTATCTGCCACTGCATGGAGAACCACATAATTTATTCAGGTTGTTACAAAGCATTTCTAGTAGAAGAAAATGTCCATCAAAATTGAAGAAGAAAATAAATTCTTTTATGCTCTACGTCAAAAATTGAAAAAGATCTTGAATAATCAGAAAGCATATAATCAAATTCCTTAAGATAAGTAGTTGAAATTAAAACAAGATTGTTATTTTCAAAATCAAGCAGATACTTTATTTAGTCTACATACAGTGAGTGGTGTTAGAGTATTTAATATTTGATGTAATTGACTCCTTAAAGCTTTGATAGAAATATTCAAGTTGAAGGAAAAATGGTTGCTTCACGTTTCTGTCTATAAACATTATAAAAAGAGTATGACCTTCATCTTGGTCTGAGTCAAATAAGGTTCTCCATGTCAAGAACTAAATATTTAATTTTCCCAACTAAAAATAAGATATTTAAATGTCAAGAAAAATAATTCGAGAGAATTCTTAAGTTCAAGCTTCAACTCACGTCCTCTTTAATTATTACCCAATATACAAGAGTCTATACAGTTTTAGGCATGTATTTATCCAAAAAATTTCACTCAATATGAATGCCTAATGTTACTTCACCACTAACATTTGGCATTTACATTAGAGAGGAAAAAGCATAGTACTCGTAAACATTTAAAACTCTTTATTTAGAATTATGCTTGTTACGCTTTGCCTCACACATTTTGGATACAATTCGAATCCACACCATTTACTGTGAGTTAGTTTCCTCCAGAAACTCAAATTCTAGACGACCTAATCATCTCAACTTCTCCATCAAAAGAAGAGTACAAGAGATTTTCAACAGAAACTGAAATTCTAGACCTTAATTTTTCCACAGAGAGACTCTAAGCATCTCAAAAGATTCAAACCATGTTTGAACTTTAACCTAACAAATGCAAACACAAATAAGCCACATTAATAAAAAAAAAACTGTTAGGCTCATTGAAATAAATTAGCATACAGTCTGATAAATAAGTTGTATACAACATCAACCTGCACCCGACATTGGGTTCTGGACATGCAGTACATAGAAATAGAAGTTTGAAGAATAATTACACATTAATGTTAGCTCAATAACAAACAATGATGATCATCTTTAAAACATCCTTTGCATCTTTTCTAGGAAGAGTGTCTCCCATTATAAAGTACACAAACTAAAACTAATTCATTTGAAGTAATGCAAACTAACCAGAATGAATGATGAAGAAAACCTAGAGATGACTAAATGAAATTCCAAACAAAACATTAATACATCCACATCCCCACCAATGCACTTAGAAAATCAAAGAAATCAAACTTTTGCCAAAAGGGAGAAAAAATGGAGAAACGTATTCAAAATGTTATTGATAGTCAAAGCAAAACCCAATACAATAATTAAATCAAATAAATGAAAACAAATTTCTTGTAAGACCCCAGACCCAAGATATGAAATTCGGATCTCCGACATTCGCCTGTGTAACACCCTAAAGTCTAAGGTAATTTCAATTTTTTATTATCTTAGTATAGTTTAATATGTCAAATATAGAATTATGTTTTAGATTATTTTGATTTACATCCAAGTAACATTAGTTTAATTGTTATATTTGTATATTGAATTATTTTTAAATTCTAAAATCATATAATAGCAACAAGATGAACAGTAAAAACATATTTGATCGACCAATATACTATTTTCTGAATGTATACACCTTTCACGTTAAAAAATCATTTTTAATATGAGATCATACAACTAACTTACTCACATACTATGACATTTTATTACATTTGAAAATACAAAACATGCATCTTATTCAATTTATAAAAATCTCACTCTTATATAATAAAATAGATTTTATGTGTTTTGTACTGGTTATTGACTAGTAATGTTAAAATATCCTTATATGATTCTTGTACTTTTCATTGTTCATTTTGGCTCACATACTTTCAATAAATCTTAAAAATTAGTTTCTTTAACTTTAAAAAAAATCATATATTTAGATCTTTGAAGATCATTTTTTTAATGAAACTTGTTAAAAATGATGATAATTTTTTCATGCAATGAAATATATATAATATATATAGAGAGAGACTCATATTTAGATCTTCAAACATTATATAATTTATAAATGATATGTTCATAGAGACTCATATTTTGGAAGAAAAAATAAACAAGAAACTACTTCATTGAGTACTTTCGAGTTTACTAGAAGTAGGGCTAAATCTTTGATAGGTGTTGGTGCCCTAGGTAGGTAAGTTTAGATTAGAGGTTTACTAGGTCTGAAGACCTACATACGCTAGCTATTCTGACACCATAATTTTTGCTGAAGGAGCGAAAAAAGTAAGTAGAAAATAGCATAACCTCAAAATAGAGAACAAGAATAAAATTGCTCGCTCTTTTACCGGGTATCAGAGAATGGAAACTACATGGCTTAAAAATAAAACAAACCTATATTTAAATTTTTAAAACGTTTTCAAATTTTAATGACAATTTATTAAAAAAATTGTTAACAATCAATCCTAAACTAATTTTGGATAGACTACTTTTTAAGATTTTATACTCTCTCAATCCTAAACTAATTTTGGATACACTCCTTTCTAAGATTTATTAAGAGAGTATAAAATTTAGAATTAAATAATTAAAAATATACCAACCAAAGTGATATTTTAATATTAGTAAGGAAAACATGGTTAAAAGAAAAAGAAATGTATATATATTATATATTAATTGAGTAAGAAGAAATGATATAGGTGTGGAGGAAGCAACACGTTTCTTGTTGAGAAAAAGAGAGGGATTTTCAAAGCATATTTGTTTATTTTTTGGAATGGAAACCAATAAGGAATTTAGAAAAATGGAGCTGTCTTCTTTCAAAGGTCAAAATGTGAAGCCTAAGGTTAATTTATTAATTGGTTGTAAATTAGCTGTATTTCAGCTGTCATATTACAAAACAATTCAATGCATTACCCTCTCATATATATATATATACACTTTCAATTCCAACTCAAACCCATAACTAATATATGATTTTTTGTACCAAAAACTAGCCTACTTCAGTTCATTTCGTGTATATTGATTGGTTCCCTATTTACCTTTAAAAAAAAATACTAACAATCTTCGATGGAGCTTTTCGGTCTAAAAACTTTAGTATGACATAAATATTTTGAGAAATTGAGACGCTAAGTTTATTTGATGAGATGAAAAATTTTATGAGTGCAAGCAACCCTTAATTTTTTTTGTCAAATATGTATGTTCTAATCTCATAATGTGCATATTCATTGCCAATAATCGTGGCTTTAACTATGACTTTCTCAAAATTTTCAAAGTAGTTGTATTCAATGTGTTTTTCCTTGTAATGATGTTGCGATAAGGTTGTAGCTAGTGTGAGAGAAATAGTTGTAGAGTATGACAAGAGGCTAATGGTAGTCAATGTGTTTTCATCCTTGAATTTTTTTTTATGATTGGTTTCATGTCTATCCTATGGACCACTTAGCTTAGAGAGACTCTTAAAAGATTGTTTATTTAATGGAGATTCCATATTTGTATGGAAGGAACATATGGATTACTCTGTTCATTTTTTGATACTGAATGATACTCATGAGGTTGAAGATAATGTTTATACCAAACATATTTAAATGGAAAACAACAAAAAAAAAAGACATATAAACATAAATTAAACATCATCTAAATTACTCCAAATATTCCAAATCTATTTAATTTACCTCTTTATTACGATGGAGAAAAGAAAATGTATCCATCTAATTCAATTGCATATATTTTAATCTATAATATTTTCAATAAATCTAAAATTAATTTTTTCGTTGTCTGAGGAGATTACTTTTTGTTAAAACTGATTAAATAATAATATTAAAAAATTGAACTTTTAGTTTATGAAGTTGGAATGTGATAGCTTTTTGTATCGAAATCATAGCTGAGTTGCCTTTCAATGACTTTTTGAACAATCAGTGATCCAGCATCATACGAGCAAAAAGGGTTTTGGTTGTAGAAGTGGTCAAATTTCAATGATGATCATGAATCAAACTCCTCGATAAATTTTCATGTTTATTGGATATGATCAAGATGCAATTCCTTCGAAAAATAAAACAAAAGAAAATTATATTGGCTCCAAACTGTTGCAGATGCCATTGTAAAAGCCTTCAATTTTGTCTAGCTAAAAGCATGAGTTGCCCTAAATAAAAAAAAAAAAGAGAGAAAACGAAAAGCAAAATACATATAGGTGAAGACGCTCGTAAGCAATGATCCCAAAATCAGAAATCAACTTACCGAAAAAGAAAAACACTTTGCTTTTTAAGAATAACATGTTCCAAAATAGTTTAACCTTTTTTTTCTACAATGAAAAGTTTTTAACTTATTAGCTATAGTTAAAACTTTGACAATCTGTTGTAAACCTCATCACACAAATTAATAGATTTGAGTGCATCTTTGCATTTAATGAGGAAGAAAATGATGGTCTCTTAGTTTGTTTACGCAATCCACAAAACTTTTCCACCATCTCATCCCATCACATTCAAAAATCTTTGATAAAACATAACATCATGTAAGAGAATTTTGATGGGTGCATCTACTTTAATGTTAAATAAAAATTTCACTCGTCAAGAATACACGATTGGTCAAATTGTACATTTATTTTTTTAAAAAATGGTTGGAGTGATTGTCTTTAAACATTCAGAGTAGAAAGGACATTAAATATAAATATGGAAGAAATTATCATTCATATTTATTATTATTATAACGAAATTAAAGTTGATGAAGAAAGTGAATAATTTATGTAAGTAGGAAACAAATTGATTAATTGACCTCTAATTAACTACTCTAACCTAAATGAAAAAGTAAAGAGTTGATTAAAAAAGAAAATACATGTACACCTCGTGCTTCGTAATTTGCTTTCTTCAAAATTCGGTCGCTCTAATTACAAAGTGTTAATTAATATAAATTTCCAACACTTTTTATTTGAATATTTAGCAATCATTGAAAGTCAACACATTTGTTTGGTTCCAACACAACCCATTGGGCAGTTGGTTTTGAAATTCTCAATTTTTTTTTTCTTTTTTCTAATTATATATATATATATATATATATTAGAAAAATTCTATTTAATTTTAATATTATGTAAGTTGTTTGAATTGAGTCAATCATTGCATTTAATTCCCACTCGGCTTTGGTCGGTTCTACATTTTGCTTCTTTTGTTTCTATTTATAATACAATTTCTCCCCATTTTTCTTCTTAAAAAAACCAAAATCTCACTTTCTTGGAAATATCACATTAACTTGTTTTTTCCCTTAATAAAATAATTTATCATCCATTAAATAAAATAATATATCATCCATTAAATATAATAATATTAAGGAAAAACAACTTTTTATCCTTAAATTTTTTATCTGGTTCATAGATATAAAAAATTTACACATTTAGTTGTTGAAGCTATGAGTTTATATCATTTTTATCAATATGTACTAAAAAATGGTACAATCGGAGTTCTTGCAGAGTGGAACCGTGCAGTACCAGACACGAGATAGATCTTCCAAAGAACAAGCCTTTTTTCTAATAAACCAATTCATTTGGGATCCTGCAGATCCACTCTTTTTCCTATTCCAAGATCATCCTTTTGTCTCTGTGTTTTCACATCGAGAATTCTTTGCAGATGAAGAGATGGCAAAGGGACTGCTTACTTCCCAACGAGCTTTTCCTACATCTCTAGAAAAACGCTGGTTTATCAATATCAAGAATACGCAAGAAAAGTACTTGGAATTGTTGATTCATCGCCAGAGATGGCTTAGAACTAGAACCACTAGTTCATTATCTAAATCTAATGGATTTTTCCGTTCTAATACTCTATCCGAGAGTTATCAGTATTTATCAAATCTGTTCCTATCTAACGGAACACTATTGGATCAAATGACAAAGACATTGTTGAGAAAAAGATGGCTTTTCCCGGATGAAATGAAATGAAAATTGGACTCATGTAACAAGAGAAAGGTTTCCCATTCCTTAGCCGGAAAAATATGTGGCCATGAATAAGATTTCACATTGATGGAAAAATTGCAATGAACCTAAATCGTAAACAATTTGATTCTTTATGATTGATCGTGTTTATATATAGAATTATGACTTTGTCACATTCACTCTTACTGTTATCATTTGACCCTAACAATAATGATAACGATGATGATAGATTTAATAGTAAAATGTGAAAGATTCATAATTCTCATATTATTGTAGTAATAATATCTTGGTGACAATGATAATGGTAATGGTAAAGATAGTGTGTTCTGATAAATTTTCAAACACAATCAAAATGAGCATAATTTATTTCTTAATTAGATCTTGCATTTTGATTACAGATGAATCAACTAGAGCCCACATTTTAGATTACCATTGATTGATTATGTTTCACCTCGGATAAATGTGACCTTTGTTTCAATTTTGTTTCTAATTTTCAAAATGTTACAATTTTACTCTTGAGATATGAGTCTTGCTTCAATTTGACCCCTAGGTTTCAGGATTTACACTTTAAACCTTGACCTTTCGCTAAATACCGTTACCAAACTTTGGAAAAGGTTCATCTAGCATGTCTGATTATTTAGCATATATTGTGATAGGCTTGTTTTATTCGAGAGTCATGTTCTTGTTAGCAATCTTGGTTTTCAAGTTCTGTCCGACTTGGATGAAGAATAAACCAAATGGTTGTTTCAATTCAAAGCAAGGAGTTACATGGCCAACAATGCTTTCATAAGAAGTTCGATCACAGTTGTTTATGGCCTCGTCATTTAGTCATTCTGCAAGACAAAAAGGTAATATGGTTTTAATCAATAACTTTGGTTTGCATAGATTATAATTGACATTGAAATAACTATAAGAGTTTTTTACAGAGGAATACTGTGTTGATCCCATCTTATTTGCGTGGAAGCTCATTGACATCGATCCAGACTTCACTAGTGGCACTTCGCTGTTAATTACTTTGAGATCCTAGTAGTCTTTGGATGTTGGCTCTATTTCGGTTGGTACCAACAAAGAATGTAGTGCACAACTCCTAAATATACTAGATTGCTTGGAATTGACCATAGTCAATGTTAGATGTTTCCATACAAATTGAGGCATGTGTAAAACTATTTCTTTACACATATTTATGCTACTGTATAAACTTTATTTTGATTTTTATTCACATTATTGTTGAAATAAATAGAAACCATTGGTCTCTAGTTGTCATTGACTACCCAAAGAGTATTGCATACTAGATGGGTCCCTTGAAAAACCACATCAACAACGATGTCATGGATGTCGTTTGAATGTATGTTGGAAGTTTTCTTTATGATTCAAGGATAATGAGTTCATATATTGTCATATATAGTATTAAATTTCCTTAATGCTTGTGATTTTCAAAGCTTTCAAACTTGCAAGAAAAAGAAGCCTCTTTGGAGGGTTATCAAGGTATAAGAGGTGGTGATTAAATAGAAGAAAGAGGTAAGGGTAAATTTATTTTGATAATTGTAAACATAAACTACTATTTTTTTACGTGCATAGTACCAAAAGCAAGACAGCGTTCTTGAGTGCAAGCATTATGTCACACGATTCATGTATGTGATATAATATTGTCGAATAACCTAACAATTGTAGACGTAGTATGTATTTGGTTACACTTTTGAATTCCTTATGTAAATTGCAATTGTCGTGTACTATTACGTAGTTATTTATGAATAGATGGAAGGAGCTCCTTCGACATACACATAAGATGATATAGATGTTTAAAGATTTGAGTGGATTGAATTTGTCGAAACACATGTGTACTTTGTGTAGTGGCCAGTATTTTTTGTAAACTGTTTTATGTTCATTTCATATTTTTTTTCTATTTAATTACATGACACATGTGTGGATACATATCTTTCTCAATTTGGAGCAACTCGAGTACTTAGTAAATGGTGAGATTTCTTTTTAATAGGAAGTTCTAAAATTCACATTTCTACCGCTATAGAAAATTTTGGAAGGAAGATTCTTTTGTTGTGTTGAATCCACAACTAATTGTTGCCTATAGGTATGTCTTCAACAAATATGAAGTAGGAATAGATGGTTCAGCAAATACAACCCCACCCCCCCACTCTCTACCAAAGTAACAAAATGTGTGGTTCATGTCTTAATGTACATACATACCTTTTATGTCATTCTAAGTTGTTGAGTTCTTTAAATTCAGTTAGATTCAATGTGTGAGGCCCTAATTCATAAAAAAAGAGTCGTATTGAAGAAGAGCCTTGTTGAGAAGTTATTTCGGATAAGTGTAAGTATGGGGTATTCTGCAAGGAAGGATGCAAGAGAAGAAAAGGCGATGCAAAGAGAAATGCTAAGTTCTATCGCATTAAGGTAAGTGACATGATAAGAATAGCTGACGAGGAAGAAGCATGTCGTTGGATGCCAAAAGCTAGGCGTTTAACATAGTAATGCAAGGAGAAGTACCTATGCCTAAGCAAGTGTGTCGAGGAAGTAGGTGTTCTGTTGAAGTGACTAGACGACCCTCTAAGGAAAGTAAATGTCTATTGCTTTTCGAGAAGATAGAGAGAGTCAAACAATTAAAGAGTTTGATTTCCAAGGATATAAGGTTGGTGTCTCAATGAAACGTCCAATTGTTGCTGACATTTTAGCCTACGTGTCAAGTTTGGGTTAGCTGCATGGTGGGGTGAATCGGTAAAGTGACATGTATAAAGAGTTTAAGTGACCCTCATATGTAAAAGACCATTATAAATAGAGGTAAAAGGAAAAAGGAGTTTTGGAGATGTTAGATTTTTGGATGAAAATGACAAAGGTAAAGTCTGAGTGCTGAACAGCTGGTCGTGAGAATTGCTAGACAAGAAGAGAAAGTCGAAAGCCAAGAAGGAAGAAGGTCAGGTTAAGTATTTTTGTGAGTGATTCTTATTAATGAATAAATGTTTGCGAGTGATTCTTCATAAAGTAAAACGATTATTTCTATACAAATGAATGATTATTTATCACTAAAACGTTTGTATTTATGATCTTCATCTAAAAAGAGATGTTTTATAAATATTGTGTTACAAGTATTCTTTCGTAACCCCGTGTTTATGCTTATTGCATGACTTTGTTATTTTTGTGATAATTTGTGTGAGGAGTAAGTAGTGAGCTAATACTCCATTGTTACTAATCGTGTAGTTTGTGCTTTGTGGTGTGGTATGATCTATCACAAGACGCTAGTGGAAATCCCAGGTAACTTGCGTGAGCTGGTTGAATGTGAATCCCAAGTCCAAGCGAGGGGAGAATCCCAGATCTCGGTGATGAGTTTGGAGTGTGTGATGACTTAAAGCGTGTGAAGCTTATTTGTGCTTGTTGTGATGATGGTTTGTTTGTGTTTTGATCCGATGTGAGGATCTTGTGTATGTGATCTGACCTTGTTATTATCTGAATTTGTTGTTTTCCCCAAAAGGTTTTTCTGAAACCTATCACTCACTAAGTCCTTTTGACTTACGTTTTAAGTTTTTCCCTCTTCAGGCTGTCAGACATTGAAGCCAAGTAAAGGATAGTTCTTAGGCGTGAAAGCCAAGTTAAGGAGGGAAGGCAAAGTTTTTATGTAAGCCTATGCGGCGTGAGAGCCGTGTCACTACACCTCGCATTCAAGGAGTCGGTTTGCAAGTGCATTTCGTCTTAACGTGGATGGCCTAGCTCATAAAGAAGATGAGTGCAACACCTAGACTGGTAAGACGAAGCTCGGGGAGCTAGAGAAACAAAGAGCTAAGTCATAAAAGCAAGCCCTAAACGCTGTCTTCAAAAATGGATGGTTGGACGACCTAGGTGAAGGACGAAGTGAAGCCGTTACACCTCTAAGCACCCTGCCTCAAGAAGCAGCGTTTGACGGCAAAGAAAGAAAAGGAGTCTTATACTCCAAAACACCTTGGCACGAAGACGCAGCACCTTGGTGGAAGAAGAAGGATGTGTAGATCAGACTTGGTTTTATTTTCCATGCAAGAAAGAAAAGAGTTGTATTTATAATTTGAGCTCTGTGTAAAGTGTTAAGTTAAAAAAGAGAGGAAGTTATTTTTATTTCGCTGGTATTTTATCTTTTGTGCTTATCGTCTAGAAGCTAAAGTTGTTTAGAGCTAAGTGTTAAGTACTAGGCGAATGGGCTTAGTCCAAGAGTTGTACTTTTTCCACTGTAAAGTGTTGTGAAGGTCTCTAAGGTTCATCCCTGTAAGTTTGTCTTATAATTCTTATGTTTTTTTGGTTCTTCGAGGTGACATTATTTAAGTATGATCGAGAATGATGAAACACAAGCCCTCATATCTTTCGGTGAAGATAACATTTATCAAATGTATAGTAAGAAATTTTGTTTTGCATGAGTTGAATTAGATTATTTGTTGTAGTGTTCTGACTATCCTGTAGTTATGGTAAACATATAAAAGTTATGTCGTATGATGTTTAGACGTGTGTATTTTAGAATTCATGTTGAAATATACTTGGAAAATTGATACGTTGCCCTTTGTAAATTTTGACACTATATGAAAGACCAACCCCTGCATACAAACTACCATTTAATCATTATGACTGAAGAATCATTTTGGCGATAGATGCATGGAGGCCATACTTGTTGCGCCTCCATGCATTTATCATTAAGAACTTCTTCCTTGAATGTGTAAGTTTGATATTTTTGTATGTCTTTTATATTAGTATTCTTGTTGAGAGGTTTATGCTTTCCATTAAGTTCTATGTGTTCTTGATGCTTTTTGTGTGCTTATTGAGAAGATCAAGTCTGCTTAGCATATACTTAATAAATGTTAATTAAAGCTAATTTTTTTGTGATTTTGCAGGTTTTCAAAGAATCCGTAGACCATAAAAACATGTTGATTTATGCATTAGTTTTCACAGTTTTAGGTGAATGATATGTGTCACATGTATTTTATTGTATTACCATTTATAGATCTTACTAGAGATAATGTAATTTAAATGTTCATTATCAATGTATAGATCTTTCTAAACATATATGGGTAATGATAAATGCGTCTCCTGCAAATTAGAACTTCGATTTTTTTACAGCAGAAAAATGTAGAAATAAGTAATTACATGACAAAAAACTCGTGTTGTGATCTGAAAAATAACAACGCTCAAGAAGTGTCGATATATAAGCAATTATTACACAAGAACAATGCCATGAGAGTACATATGTAGACAATAACTATGTGTAATGAAATGCTAATACATGAAACAAACAAAATTCGTCAATAACAAAAAGCCCATGAAGCCGGCCATTTTTTTAAAATATTCCTAGTTTGCCCTTCCTTTCCATCTCTTTCTTCTCTTCCTCCTCTTCCTCCTCTACAATTTTTCTTTTCCTTTCCATCATCTTTCATCTCTTCTTCTTCTACAAATTTTCAAAATAGATATTGGTACACGATCTTGAACAAAAATCGTTGAGATACTGGTATACAATCAAATATATAACAAATTAAATATAACAGATCTTGAAAAAAATCGTTGGATTATTGGTACGTAGATTTGGATAGCAAAATCTAAACTATCGTGTAACAAAGAATCTTAAAAAAAACATTAGGATATATTGGTACACGATTGTTTAGATTTGGGTAGCCAAATCTAAACGATCGTGTACCAAAGGATCTACCCAAATCTAAACAATCGTGTACAAAATTTAAACGATCTGGTACCAAATCTAAACTACTAAATATATTACGCGCGTTGACAGAACATTTTTAATTGTGGGTCTGTGGGCTTTTTTCGTTTTTAAAATTGTTCTATACAGAGTAAATATTTTGTCGCTTTGTTATATTTTTTAAAAAAACAAAAAAAAAAAGTGAAAAAGGTAATCAAATCTATGGATGGAGGAGGGAGAAAGAGATGAAAAACGTAATAAAATATTCAAATCATTGTTTTTATTTTAGAAAAAAACTGTGAAATACTTTTCAATAAAAATTGTATGGTACATAAATTTTTGTGCGATTTTTTAAAAATAGAACAAACTAATAAAATATTTACACTGTATGGAACAATTCAGAAAAAAGAAAGGCCCATAGGCCCAGCATAAAAAATATAAAAAAGTACCCCAGTCAACACTTGATTAATCGACCACACACGTGTGTGTAATTCTTCTTCTAAATGATCTCATCATATAGGTAATGATACACAATCGTGTAGGTAGTATCAACACGATCGTGTAATTCTTTTTAACAATGTGAAAAATGCTTCAAATCTAAACGATCGTGTTGACCATAATAAACGATTGTGTTGACTATGATAAACAATCATTTAGATCATATCCACACGATCATGTAGTTCTTTTTAAATGATGGAAAAATGGCTTCAAATCCAAACAATTGTGTTAACCATGCTAAACGATCGCGTTAACTATGGTATGCGATTATTTATATCATGTCAACACGATCATTTAGATTATTTTAAACGATGGAAGAATGACTTCAAATTGAAACTATCATGTTTACAATAGTAAATGACGTTTAGATCATGTCAAAATGATATTTAAACGATCTTAATATTCTTGAATATGAGGAATATGAAGCAGGTTCAAAGAATCTTGTCAAAAGCAATGAAGATGAAATAGGAGATTTAAATAGAAGAATAAATCGTTTAAAAATAGAAGAAAGAAAATCTTGAAGAGGAGATAAAGAAATCTGGAAAGATAAATAAATTGCAAATGAGAAGAAAAAAGAGAATAATGAATGGTCTGTAATATTCAAAAGCAAATTGGAAAATTATGAAAATATTGTACCGACTTCGTGGGCTTTTACTTTTTGTTACACATGTAGTAAATGTTTTTGTATTTTGTTACCTTTATGAAAATTAGCAAACTTTTGTGTTGGTAACTAATGAAAAATTGACTGAAGGATCAAAATGCTTAAAATATTAAACTTCAAAGGTTAAATATATTATGTTTCAAATCCAATCAATTTTTTTATAACATCTAAAATTTTAAAACTAAGAGTCCATTTCGATTACACGAATTAATTTAAATATTTGAATGATTGAGTTTTAAATGTTCGAGATAATTATATGTGTGATGGTTAGTGTTTAAATTTAAATATATGTTTTTCAGTTTTGTTTTATTTAAAAAATCTAAATTTATATTTAGAAATAAAAAATAAAAAAATAACTTAATTAAATGGTAAACACCAATTCACCAATATCCAAACCATTATTTAGTTTATTGTTATATTAGTTAATTATTTATTCAATTAAAATAAAAAATAATTGAACACATTTATATTAAACATAACTAAATGATTTAAATAGTAAAGATAGTAGTTGAATTTAATTGACTCTAAATAACATATTTATATTTAATAATTAATTAAAATTAATAATAATAATAATAATAAAAATAAACAACCAAACACATTCATTAAACCTTGAAATTTCATAAAAGGAGTGGATAAGAAATAATGTGAAACAAAAAAAAAGATGGTTTTTCCAAAATAAAATGAAACAAAAGTTGTAATACTAACAAAAAGTGGATGTGAACAAAAATAAGTTGTGGAATAAAATAGAAAAAAAAAAGAAAAAAAGAAGATGTTAGATGTTTTTGATAAGGGTCAAAACTTTAATTATGAAGAACAATACTAGGAATATATATAAAAATGAATGAATGAATTAATTAAGAATTAAGAATTTAGGGTTTTGTGAAAGAAAAAAAATAATAATTAAGAGTTTAGGGGGACCATATAGCCCCATTCCACCTAGCTGCTCCACTACCTAGAGATAATAACTACTCTACCAATATTTGAACATTTAAATATGTTTAATTATTACATTACTAAATAATAATAATACAAAATTAATCATGTCTCTCGTTCTCCCTAACTAGTAAACTAGTAACTTCCCCTCTTTTCTATTTTTCTATTATCATGCTAATTTTGAACCTTTTCAAAAATACTAAAATTAACTCATTCTATTATATATATTCATACAAGTCTGCTAGTGTTTATCAATAACTTTGATAGACATCGATTAAAGTTTATCAATATCTATCAATGATAGAATTTTACTATATTTTATAAATATTTTTAATTATTTATAATTTTCTTATTTTGCTTTCGTGTACTCACATTTTATCTCGTCTTTTAATAGTCCCTTCTGTAACTAAGGCTAAGTAAATAATCATATTGAAAAGTTACAATATTCTTCCAAAAGTACAAACAAATTAGAACTTATTATAAATATTATTAATATAGATGTCTATTAATAATGGAGATAATTTTTTTTATATTGTATTAGAGTTATTTTAAGGACATTTTAAAAAATAACAAAATAAATTAAAATATTTATGGTGTATGACAAAATTTTGGATTTTATCAATGATAGAAATTGATAAACATCTATCAGTATATATTAATACTACTGATAAAAGTATATCAATATCTATTAATGTTTATCATTGATAGAAGTTAAAACTTGTTATATATTGTAAATATTTTATCAAATTTGCTATTTTTGAGAATTCTCTTATTTTGTTATGATATTTTTTCATGGTTTCTTACGACAAAACTAAAATTTAAAGGATTGTGATATTATTATTATCATGTTAATTTAATAACATCACATCAATTTTCTAACTATATTCAATATTACTTGATCGCTTGGAGAAAATACAATTGGATATTAATAAACATGAGTAAGACGAAGATTATTAAATTAAATTAAATTTTTGATTTCTATAATTTGAAATGACTTGGAGGATGTAATTAATTTCAATTTATGCTTTTTAGAACTTTATTTTTCTTTTACTAACCTCCATGGTTAGTAAAATTTTTCGTAATTGACACATTTTAATTTAATCTTCATAAGTTGTTGCTTAAAGACAATAAAAGATTAAGTCCAATTTTGTTTCTAAAATGAAATTTTTTTATTTTTTATTTTACTAAAACCTCCATAATTGGTAACATCTCTCACAACAAACATACCTCCGGTTATACAATAACAACACTATCGAAAAAAAAAAGATAATTAGTTAACTTTGGTTCAATATGAAAACAAACTTTTGTTGATTTTACAAGAGACCTCTATGTATCAATGGTTTATGTGATTGACTTCCTTTAGACAAATTGACGTTGTACTAAGTTGTTCATGACCTAGCTTTCCATGCATGTTGTTGCCATATAGCTCGAATACCATTCAAATTAAATGGATCCTCCATTCAGTTTGATTTTGTTCTCTCATTATACTAAAATCAATTATAAGGGTCTGCGTAAAAGGAGTTGGATGAAGAGAAAGTAAAAGAAAAACGAAGTTGAAAAAATAGACCCAAAAGAAAGGTAGAATACAACACTTTTAAGATGTTTAAAAAAGAAGTAGAATAAGTTAGGAAATGAGAGAAGTTGGAAGAAGAATTTAGTATTGAGAAGTTGTAAGAAGAAAAAGGGGGATGGACATGGACCTATTAACAAAGAGGTTTGGCGTTCGAGGCCCGCCAAAATCTCCCTCTTCCGTCTTCCGCGGAAAGACTTTTCTTCAAACAAAAATTACTAAATACAATATTTATTATTATTATTAGTTAAGAGTTAAAATATTCATTTTTTATCTCCCTATCGAGACAACTAAAAATTTGGACAACAAATTAATTTTAGTAAGTTGTATCATGTAACAAGGATCGTGGATCAAGTATTCTGCATAAATTAAATCCAAATAAAAACATAAACTAGTTGATGAGCGGGGAACCAAAAGAAATATTTTCAAAATATCCAATAAAATTTAACCCCTACTCTCATTTTGCTTGTATTTTTTTAGTACAACTAGTGGGATGTATAGATTTGAGCATTTGACTCCAAGGTAAAGAATATATGCCAATTATTATTGAGTAATACATATGCTAACTTACTTATCAAGTTTTATTTATATAAAAAAAAATGGTTTGGTATAAGTCATGAAACTAAGGAGCTGTAAACTTTTGAAGCTAAAAGTGTAATAACATATTTTTTTAACCAAACAACAATATTAACTAGTACCAATCATATCATGTTTACAACTCAGAATCAACCCATTAAAGGAATTACAATGACAAGTAATCTTAATTCCTACAAAACCACAATGAGGAAATTTGATAAAGCTGAGGTGAAACCAATTCAGAAAAACAAGAGAAAAGAAAATAGTAAAATTAAGATGTGGATATAAAGATGATAGACAATATTATAATATGAAATATTACTTGTTTTGATAAATTTTTTTTTTTTAAAAAAAAAAAAGTCAAACAAAAGAAAACAATCCCTTTTTTTTTTTTTTTTTTTTTTTTTTTTTTCTCTTTCTTTCATTTCTCTATTTATTATCGTCTTCTCACTCTCTCAATCCTTCCCCTTCCTCCTCCCCACTCCCCATTCTCTCTGTCTTTCTTTATTCAACTTTGCTTTTCATTCACTTTTACCCAAATTCCCATTTCCTCATTTGGGTGAAGCAATTTTTCAACATCTAAATCTGTTGATGGACAACCAATTCTTCCTCAATCCTACTGGAATCTCTCAATCTCTTATGCATTTTGATTCCAATCCTTCCATTGCTACCTGGCACCAACAATTTTCATCCCCCATGGATCTTCCAACTCAACTTCCTGACCTTACTCACTGTTCTTCTTCCTCTCACCAATCGCCACCGGATTGTTTTCTCAATCCGGTTTCCGATCAGAGCTTTCAATTTGATTCTGCTTTGAGTTCCATGGTTTCTTCTCCAGCGGCCTCGAATTCTAACATAACCAATGAGAGCTTCACGATCAGAGAACTGATCGGTAAATTAGGTGGAAATTCTGAGAGGAGGATCTTGGAATTGAATAATTCTACTGCCGCCGCCGCATTGGCTCCTTCTTCTTCAAGTGTGGCGGAATTTTCGTCCGATCCTGGATTTGCTGAACGAGCTGCTAGGTTTTCGTGTTTTGGAAGTAGGAGTTTCAATGGCCGCCAGTTGACGAACGAATTCGGTAATTATAGATCTCATCTCTCCATCGGTAATGAGAAATTGAGCCGAGTATCGAGTAGTCCATCGCTTAAAGCACTTGGATCTGAAATGAATTTGCAAGAACACAAGAACAATTCCTCATCGCAAGAAGACGAATCGTCTCTCTCGAATCAAGACAAAACGATTACGAATCCACGGAAGAGAAAAGCAATTACGAAGGCTAAACTCAAAGAACCGGTAAACTTCCAACATCTCATCTCTCTTTCTTCTACATCTGAAATTGTGAAATCATTCCCTGAAAATTGAATTTCCTTGTTGTTACGCCATTGTTGCAGGTGGTTGAAGCTACTCCCGAAAAAGAAAGTCCGAAGAAATTGAAGACAGTGGAAAGAAAGGAAAACGTGAAAACGGAAGAGGATTTGAAAAAAAACGATGAAAATTCAGCGGAAGAGAAACAAACAAAGGCGAATTCAAAACCTCCCGAAGCTCCTAAAGATTACATTCATGTTAGAGCAAGAAGAGGCCAAGCTACAGATAGCCATAGTCTTGCTGAAAGAGTGAGTATGAAGCTAATTAATTACAAAATTGAAGATAATTCTGATGATATTGATAATGTTTAATATGTAAAATAAAATTCCCGTTTTGTGAATTTGAAGGTTAGAAGAGAGAAAATCAGTGAAAGAATGAAGCTTCTTCAAGATCTTGTACCAGGTTGCAACAAGGTTGGTGAAGAACACACACACACACACACACACACAAAATTGTTAATTGTTACTTTTGCATATATATAAATTTGATTGAAGAAAAACTAATTTATGGTTAAAAATAGGTAACTGGAAAAGCTTTGATGTTGGATGAGATAATCAACTATGTGCAGTCATTACAACACCAAGTTGAGGTAATTAAAATGGCCCACTTGAAAACTTTATAGGGACATAATTACAAGTTTATAAATGAATGATTTTGAATGTTGGGTGGGCTTCAGTTTCTTTCCATGAAGTTGGCTTCTGTGAATACAACCAGGGTGGATTTCAACGTGGATTCTCTTATCTCTTCTAAACAAGTAATTCTTTTTCCCACTTCTCTTCTCTCTCGAACCCAAACCTAAACCAAATATCAACAAACATACACATTATTACAAATTAAAATTACCATTTTTTCTTCTTTCTAATTTTAATCTCTGTCCTCCCAATTATCCAATTTTAGTCCATATGTATCAATATATTTTTAAATAAACAATAATTAGACAATGGAAAGTATATGGAAGAAAAAAAAACGACATTTTAACTAAAATATAAACATTAAAAATACAAAATAAAAAATAAAAATGGAATTTTCTTTTCCCTTCACTTTTTCTTTCTTTACTCTTTAAACTTCCAATTCACTTTATTATCATTATCTTTATTTTTTTGCTTGCTTTAACAAAAAATATATATTTTTTTGGGGGTTGAGACAGATGTACCAATCAGGAACAAGTTTGACACATCCTCAATTTTCCCCTATAGATTCCTCAGCTTCAAGCTTTTATGGGCACCAAAATTCCTCTCTTCCAACCACCTCTCATTGCTCTGTGGACCCTATTGACTCTGTTTTATGCCAAAATCTTCCTATTCAACTCCCTCCTCTCAATTCCTTCCTTCAAAATCCCTCTCAGGTAATTCCTTTTACTATCCAACCTTTCCTAAAACAATCGGATCATTATCAGTCGCTAATTACCTGACGACTGTATTAAAAAAATTTATTCTATGTATGACACAGTATCCAAATTTCGGAGAAGATGAACTTCAAAGCATTGTTCAAATGGGGTTCGTCCAAAATCAGACTCAAGAAATATCATTACAATCTCACAACTTCAACTTAGGTAATCATCATACATTGTAATAATTAATAATAATCATAATAATAACAACAACAACTTTATATATATTTAATTTTGAAATTGAAAGTGGAATTTTGTGATTATGCAGGCTCAGATCAAATGAAAATTGAACTCTGATCTCTTCCTTCAACACCATACACAAAGGCGCTGCTGTTGTAAATATAAGAGATTAAATATTCAAGCATTGATTAAAAGGCAAAAAAATTCCCAATTTATCCCATTTCTTAGGTCTAATTAAGGAGAGAGAAAATTTACTGTCTTTTTTTTTTTTTCCAATCTGTTTTATATTTCAATATTGTTGTTTTTTTTTCTAATTTTGTGGGATGAGAGAGGAAAGTTTCTACTTTTCTTACAACTTTCCACTGTAAAATCTCTAGAAGCAAGTCTGTCCCTAAGGTGCAAAGTTGTATAGCACCAAATCGTAAGATAAAAAAGCCGAAAAAAAAAAAAAAAAAAAGAGGGCTAATTTGAGGGATTATTTTTTATAATTATTGTCTCTCTCTCTCTCTCTCTCTCTCTTTCTCTCTCTTTTTTCCCTTTTTTAATATATCAGCTTTTATTATCCATGGTGTTGGACATTTTGTCCTTTAATGTAAGATAAGGAAATTAAAAAAAAAGATAAATATAATTAAGAACAAAGAACTTTAGGAGTAATAATAATAATACTAATAATCTTTTGCCACTTTTAATGTTTGGTTGGGGTGATGTCAAATCAATGGTATTTTATGAAGTAATCAAATAGATTTGATTCTTACTTAATGTTGTAACCAGCTGTCTAAATGCACTGTCTGTACTCTAAAAAAACAAATAATTATTTTCATTTCAAAAAGGAAGAAAAAAAAAAAAGAAAAATTTATAAAGTCTAATTTGAATGATTAGAAAGATATTGGGTATTGAGTTTGGTTTTCTTCACCATCATT